>JAIFZK010000014.1:942500-1055000 GCA_027481765.1 Tenualosa thibaudeaui
GTGTGAGAGTGTGTGAGTGTGTGTGAGTGTTTGAGAGTGTGTGAGTGTGTGAGAGTGTGTGAGAATGTGTGTGAGTGTGTGTGAGTGTGTGAGTGTGTGA
Source organism: Tenualosa thibaudeaui (assembly GCA_027481765.1). NCBI lineage: Eukaryota > Metazoa > Chordata > Actinopteri > Clupeiformes > Clupeidae > Tenualosa > Tenualosa thibaudeaui. The sequence goes on from JAIFZK010000014.1 coordinate 942,601, forward strand.
GTGTGTGTGAGAGTGTGTGTGTGAGTTTCTGCACTGCTATATTCTCAGCCAGTATTCTAAAAGCAGACAGGCCCGTCTCTTGTGCTCCAGCCTCAGGTGAGACCCATGTAGGTGAGTCCAGAGGAATGCAGGTGGGATTCACTGAGCTGCGTCAGGCACTCAGCGCTGGAGAGGAGCCCTGCAGGGCTGCTTGACAGTAGATGACAAAAAGCAAAAGCACAAAAAAGATCAAAATACGACAAAAATGACATAAAATGATTAACATAAAAGCCAAAGTGTACAGAATATAAAAAGCTAAGCACCAATCATGTTCATGACCAAAATAAGTAAAGTGTGTGTGGCTTTGCTATGAAGTGTGTGTGTGTGTGTGGCTTTGCGATGAAGTGTGCGTGTGTGTGTGCGTGTGTTTGTGTGTGTCTGTGGCTTTGCCATTAAGTGTGCGTGTGTGTGTGCGTGTGTTTGTGTGTGTCTGTGGCTTTGCTATGATTAAAAAATATGTCTGTGGCTTTGCTGTGAGTGTGTGTGTTTGGCTTTGCTATGAAGTGTGTTTGTGTGTGTGTGTGGCTTTGCTATGAAGTGTGTGTGTGTGTGTGTGTGTGTGTGTGTGTGGCTTTGCTATGAAGTGTGTTTGTGTGTGTGGCTTTGCTATGAAGTGTGTTTGTGTGTGTGTGTGTGGCTTTGCTATGGAGTGTGTTTGTGTGTGTGTGTGGCTTTGCTATGAAGTGTGTTTGTGTGTGTGTATGGCTTTGCTGTGAAGTGTGTGTGTGGCTTTGCTATGAAGTGTGTTTGTGTGTGGCTTTGGTATTAAGTGTATTTGTGTGTGTGTGTGTGTGTGGCTTTGCTATGAAGTGTGTTTGTGCGTGTGTGTGTGGCTTTGCTATGAAGTGTGTTTGTGTGTGTGTGTGGCTTTGCTATGAAGTGTGTGTGTGTGTGTGTGTGTCTTTGCTATGAAGTGTGTTTGTGTGTGTGCGGCTTTGCTATGAAGTGTGTTTGTGTGTGTGTGTGGCTTTGCTATGAAGTGTGTGTGTGTGTGTGTGTGTGTGTGTGTGTGTGTTTGTGTGTGTATGTGGCTTTGTTGTGATGAAAATATGTCTGTGGCTTTGCTGTGAGTGTGTGTGTTTGGCTTTGCTATGAAGTGTGTTTGTGTGTGTGTGTGGCTTTGCTATGAAGTGTGTGTGTGTGTGTGTGTGTGTGTGTGTGGCTTTGCTATGAAGTGTGTTTGTGTGTGTGTGTGTGGCTTTGCTGTGAAGTGTGTTTGTGTGTGTGTGTGGCTTTGCTATGAAGTGTGGGTGTGTGTGGCTTTGCTATGAAGTGTGTTTGTGTGTGTGTGTGGCTTTGCTATGAAGTGTGTGTGTGTGTGGCTTTGCTATGAAGTGTGTGTGTGTGTGTGGCTTTGCTATGAAGTGTGTTTGTGTGTGTGTGTGGCTTTGCTATGAAGTGGGTTTGTGTGTGTGGCTTTGCTATGAAGTGTGTGTGTGTGGCTTTGCTATGAAGTGTGTGTGTGTGTTTGTGTGTGTGTGTGTGTGTGTGGCTTTGCTATGAAGTGTGTGTGTGTGTGTGTGTGTGTGGCTTTGCTATGAAGTGTGTTTGTGTGTGTGTGTGTGTGTGTGGCTTTGCTATGAAGTGTGTGTGTGTGTGTGTGGCTTTGCTATGAAGTGTGTTTGTGTGTGTGTGGCTTTGCTATGAAGTGTGTGTGTGTGTGTGTGTGTGTGTGGCTTTGCTATGAAGTGTGTTTGTGTGTGGCTTTGCTATGAAGTGTGTGTGTGTGTGGCTTTGCTATGGAGTGTGTGTGTGTGGCTTTGCTATGAAGTGTGTGTTTGTGTGTGTGTGTGGCTTTGCTATGAAGTGTGTGTGTGTGTGTGTGTGTGGCTTTGCTATGAAGTGTGTGTGTTTGTGTGTGTGTGTGGCTTTGCTATGAAGTGTGTGTGTGTGTGTGTGTGTGTGTGGCTTTGCTATGAAGTGTGTGTGTTTGTGTGTGTGTGTGGCTTTGCTATGAAGTGTGTGTGTGTGTGTGTGTGTGTGGCTTTGCTATGAAGTGTGTGTGTTTGTGTGTGTGTGTGGCTTTGCTATGAAGTGTGTGTGTGTGTGTGTGTGGCTTTGCTATGAAGTGTGTAAGTGTGTGTATGTGTGTGTGGCTTTGCTATGAAGTGTGTGTGTGTGTGTGGCTCGCAGAACTTTGGGGGAGTGAAAAAAGTGAAGGGTGTATCTGTGTTTCTCAGGAATGGAAAGGAGTGAGGCATTGTTAGGTGCATTTGCTGAGAGGTGTGTGTGTGTGTGTGTGTCTTTTCTGTAAGATGTGTGTGTTTGCTGAGAGGTGTGTGTGTGTGTGTGTCTTTTCTGTAAGATGTGTGTGTTTGCTGAGAGGTGTGTGTGTGTCTTTTCTGTAAGATGTGTGTGTTTGCTGAGAGGTGTGTGTGTGTGTCTTTTCTGTAAGATGTGTGTGTTTGCTGAGAGGTGTGTGTGTGTGTGTGTGTCTTTTCTGTAAGATGTGTGTGTTTGCTGAGAGGTGTGTGTGTCTTTTCTGTAAGATGTGTATGTTTGCTGAGAGGTGTGTGTGTGTCTTTTCTGTAAGATGTGTGTGTTTGCTGAGAGGTGTGTGTGTGTGTCTTTTCTGTAAGATGTGTGTGTTTGCTGAGAGGTGTGTGTGTGTCTTTTCTGTAAGATGTGTGTGTTTGCTGAGAGGTGTGTGTGTGTGTCTTTTCTGTAAGATGTGTGTGTTTGCTGAGAGGTGTGTGTGTGTCTTTTCTGTAAGATGTGTGTGTTTGCTGAGAGGTGTGTGTGTGTGTCTTTTCTGTAAGATGTGTGTGTTTGCTGAGAGGTGTGTGTGTGTGTGTCTTTTCTGTAAGATGTGTGTGTTTGCTGAGAGGTGTGTGTGTCTTTTCTGTAAGATGTGTATGTTTGCTGAGAGGTGTGTGTGTGTCTTTTCTGTAAGATGTGTGTGTTTGCTGAGAGGTGTGTGTGTGTCTTTTCTGTAAGATGTGTGTGTTTGCTGAGAGGTGTGTGTGTCTTCTGTAAGGTGTGTGTGTTTGCTGTGAGGTGTGTGCGTGTCTTATTGCTGTGCGGCATGTGTGTAAGTGTGTCTCTTTGCTGTGAGGTGTTTATGTGTCTTTACTGGTAGGCGTGTGTGTCTGCTGTAAGGCATGAGTGTGTGTGTTTGCTGTGAGGCAAGTGTGTGTGTTTGCTGTTAGGCGTGTGCATGTGCATGTCTTTGCTGTGAGATCTGTGTGTGTGTGTGTGTGTGTGTGTGTGTGTCTCCTGGCGTGCCCATGCGGATCAGTACAGAGGCAGCTAAGTCTGGCCAAGGAGATGAGATCTGTGTTAAGATGCATGAGTGATGCTGGACAGGCAGCAATCGTCTCACTAGAGGAGTAATCAAGGATTTGAGCACAACAAGAGCTTTAGGAGATCACTGAGGCTCAGCACTGCAGCCACAGGAGGAGGAGGAGGAGGAGGAGGAGGACGGTGATGGATGACGGAGACTCTACATTTGATATTCTGATATTTGTCCCTATTTGTCCCTGCTTCCACTACTGCATTTCACTGATATGGTGGACACGAGACTTTCCACTTTGTGGACGCTAATGGGGATCCAAAGAAAGAATAAAGAACAAAGAATAAGAACAAAGAATAAAGAATAAGAACAAAGAATAAGAATAAAGAACACAAAAATAAAGAATAAAAATACAGAAGTAAAGGATAAAGAATAAAGAACAGTTTAAGAATTACAAACACAAATAACAGTAAAAATGACTAAAAAACACAGAATAAGACTAGGATAAGACACACAGTAGGTTTTGGTGGTTATTCATATGGACCAGGGACAGTGCATGTTCCCTGATGCACAACTAACCAGTCTCATTCATTTACTGCAACATGATCTAACTGACAGAGAATAAGGAGGATGAGTTTTGCATAGTTATTCAGTTGCCTAGCAGTACGCAGCTTTCTTGTCATGGCAGGGTTTGTGGACTTATTGGACTCTCAGTACTTATTGGACTCTCAGTACTTATTGGACTACCAGTACTTATTGGGCACTCTGTACCTATTGGACTCTCAGTACTTATTGGACTACCAGTACTTATTGGGCACTAAGTACATATTGGACTCTCAGTACTTATTGGACTACCAGTATTTATTGGGCACTCTGTACCTATTGGACTCTCAGTACTTATTGGACTACCAGTACTTATTGGGCACTCTGTGCTTATCTAGGTGTTCAAAACATCCACAGCTCGTTTAACAGCACCATTCCAATAACTCTAGTGGACCCTAAACCTTTCCTGACAGGGCCAGAATGAACACACCCTGAACGCTGGCTCCAACATCCTCGTACTGCCTGCATTTTGAGCTTTTTAAAAATCGTATCATCAGTCATTGATTAGCCTTTTATCAGCTTGAGACCTTGGCAGAAACCATAGCAACAGAAGAAGTGTGGTCAGCTCTTGTGTACCTGGGGATGAGGAGGAGTCTGTACGTCTGTCTGGGGGTCTGTCTGGATGTATCCAGTAGTGTTCTAATCACTGCCCTGATAGGAATCAATACAGGAATGCCAGGGACAGAAATGAAAGCACTTCAGTGGCAGATATGCAAGAGGCTAGTCACCGAGACAACAAAGACTTTGTGTCACCGTGACAACAGTGATGACATGCAGAGGAATTATCTCCAGCTAAAAGAGCTTTCAGGCTTACAGCCAGCACTGAGGGGAGCCGTAAAAGACAGGGTGGCCTCACACTTCACAAACTCTCAGTGTCACATCAGACAAACGGACTGGAGTCACTGGTTCTGGGCACTCTTTAGACACTGCTGTGTTAGCCTAGTGATGGTAATCTTTAGACACTGCTGTGTTAGCCTAGTGATGGTAATCTTTAGACACTGCTGTGTTAGCCTAGTGATGGTGTCTCACCAGGATCAGACCATGTTTCTCCAGCTCTGCTGTGTAGCTCAGGTCCTATGCCAGAGCACTGGTGTGTGTATCTGAGTGTTCTGGCACTGATGTGTGTATCTGAGTGTTCTGAAATGAGATGCCGTGACAGGACTGGCTTTCTCTGCTTGTCTCTGTGTGACCTGAGTGGCGAGTGACTTGACTAATTACGGCGTTCAGACGCAGGGCTCCATACACACAGCAGGTGCTGCAATTGGGCTATTTGTGGCCCTGTTCATCTCCGGCAGCCCAGGTCTGAGCAAATTGGGTTAGAGCCACCAGACCACAAGCAGCATGACAGCAGGGGATTGAGAGAGACTGAGAAAATTCAGACTGTAGCAGAGCACTGATAGAACATGGACAGAACATTCAGACTGCAGCGGGACACTGATAGAACATGGACAGAAAATGTAGACTACAGCAGAACACTGACAGAACATGTGCAGAACATTCAGACTGCAGCAGAACACTGATAGAACGTGAACAGAACATTTAGACTACAGCAGAACACTGACAGAACATGTGCAGAACATTCAGACTGCAGCAGAACACTGATAGAACGTGGACAGAACATACAGATGGCCATTGAACAGTGAGTAACACTGACAGAACATGAGCAGAACATACAGATGGTCATAGAACAGTGACCGACACTAATAGAACATGCAGACTTTCATAGAATACTGGCAGAACATGAGCAGAACAGACGGACGGCAGCAGAACACTGATAGAACCTGCAGCCACTGAGGGACACAAAGAAAGAGGATGATGCACCAGAGTCATTTACTTGATATCTGCAGATAGTGCTCATCAAAAGATATTTTTACTGCGTTGATCTTAGCTGATCACAGCAGCTGACTAGATTGTGAGGCAATAGTTCTTTTCTGCTGCTGTTTTTCAAGAATTTCTGTCTTTTTTTTTTTAGATTTCCAGTCTTATGATTAGATTATGATTGAAGGTTCCACACAGAAACGTCTGATGATTGTCAGCAGTTTTGGACACTGGCTTTACTGGAATGATTTGAAACAGGAACATTACTGCTACTGCAGAAAAAACTAATCAGAAGAAACAGGCTCAGGTTACTGCTACTTGGCAACACTGTTTGAAGGTTATTCTTCATAAACACTATTTGAAGGTTATTCTTCATAAACACTGTGCCTATGGTTAACCAGAACACTGCTCTCCTGGCCTATGACTCTACTCTACTGGCCAGGCTGGGACCCCCTGCTGCACACACTGACTGAGCAGATGCAGCCTGACCTCTGACATCTGCAATAGCCCACTATTTATGTCATAAAGGGTGACCTATGAACCCAGTGCACCCCCACGGCCTAAAAAATACCTACACATACACACACTAGCACAAACACACACACATGCGCACACATACACACATGCACACACACATACTAGCACAAGCACACACACACAGACACACATACACACACACACAAAGACATGCACACACATACACGCACGCACACATACACGCACACACACACACACACACACACACACACACAGAGTCATCACTGCTGTATGGCTTCCCCCTACAAACAAATACAGAATTACCTTCCATACAGTGGCATAGGGTACCTGGCCTTGATCCTCCTTCTCCCCCAGTGACAGTCCAGCATGCTTAACACTCCTCCCAGATGGATCAGTTGTTATTATGCCTCGTGCACTCATGCACTAGGGCTCACGAAAGGAAAAAAAAATTTCCCACTAATGAGTGTTCTGTGCGTGTGGTTCAATTAGAAAGGAATCCCTCGACAGCCACAAATCAAATTAATAAATTACAGAGACCTTTGGCCCTGCCTGCTAACGCACCAGGACTAGTAATTAATCAAAGGACCAGGTCTTTCAGTTAGAGTGGTATACAACATGACTGGGTTATCAATTCTCTACATGCACAGCATATAACCACATTTATGTATCTAGTTGGTCATTAGTTACTAAAGATTCTATAAGCTAGTTAGTTTGTTAGTTAGTTAGTTAGTTAGTTAGCCCAACCATGTCTGACGCTATTTTCCTACTCCTGATAAAGCTCATCAGTGATGGTGCAGCAGCCTGAGGTAACATGACTGGATGCAGACGGACCCTTAGCTTGAGTGTGTGTTTGAGATGTGAGTGTGTGTTTGAGATGTGAGTGTGTGTTTGAGATGCAAGTGTGTGTTTGAGATGCGAGTGTGTGTTTGAGATGTGAGTGTGTGTTTGAGATGTGAGTGTGTGTTTGAGATGTGAGTAATTAATCAAAGGACCAGTTCTTTCAGTGATAAATGAACATAAATGTGTGTGGTTGTATGATTACATTTACAACCATGCAATAGGCTGCTTCATGCGGGTGCCAAAACTGCAGAAAAGAAATATGCTGAAAATATTCAGGCTCCAAGTTTCTACTCAGGGCACCTTTGGCCCATTTAAACACATGCAGTTTATTTATTTGCATCAACACAGAGTAAATAATTTATTTATCAGTATCAATGCTACACTACAAAACTAGCATTCCAGTAGCATTCCATTCAGTATTTCCTTTTCATCTACTCCACTCCCCTGCAGGCAAATGTTTCTCTTTGTTTCCATATCCTCAGTAGAAAGCATCCTCATTAAATGTTTATTTCATGTGGTGACAGTCCCTCTCCACCTCCACAATGGCAGCACACTTACTAAGCGTTGCAGATAAAAGCAAACATGTTTAAGAGAGTTCTCATTTTGTCCTGCACCCTGCGGCAGTGCTTCTAAGTAAACACCATGAAACCGAAGAGGAAGACAGAGAGGAAACATGGAAGATGTCTTTGAAGCATTATCGTAATGTTCCACTGCGTAAAGCCCTTTTGTAGATGACACAGACGATGTAACGTTGGGCTATTCTCAGTTCTCCCTTATGGTGTTAGCATAACTTAGCCTACTGCTGTGTTAGAAGTCTTAGAGAGGCAGTGTCCTCACAAGTCTGAACTACCAGGGCCTTGAACCATGTTGCCAAGCTTGAATTTGCAAGGAGAAGTGTGAAGGTCATTTGTCTGTCCAGGCCAGTACTGTCACAGTCCCCCTCAATACTGTCACAGTCCCCCTCAATACTGTCACAGTCCACCCCAGTATTGTCACAGTCCACCCCAGTATTGTCACAGTCCACCCCAATACTGTCACAGTCCACCCCAGTATTGTCACAGTCCACCCCAGTGTTGTCACAGTCCACCCCAATACTGTCACAGTCCACCCCAATACTGTCACAGTTCACCTCGGGTCAGACTTCTGCACATTTTCAATGCCGCCTCAGGTGTGCACAGTGCCACAGTAAAGTGCCACAGTGTTACCAAGTCAATTCTGGAGCTTGTGACAGCTCAGTCAGCCTTGCATCTGATGGCCATGTGAAAGCAGATGCAGGTGCATCAAACATCTCTAGCCATTAGCCATTAGCCATTATGTTTGAACAACTGAATTGTTGCTAAGGGGAAATGCAGTACATAATCACCCTCTGCTGTCCAATCTGTTGTAAACATCTGCTAGTAGGCCTATGTCTTGCCAAATGGCAAATGGTTCAGATTTGTGAATGTTGAGAAAGAGTCTGAATAAAGCTGAAGAACTGAAAACAATATGATGGCTGATGTGCATTGCATGGGGTTATATATAAGACGCAAAGCCACTCAACAGTTTTGAATTGAACTCAAACAACTTCTTAGTACAGACACCCTGATAGCAAGAGGCCGGTGGTCCGTTGAAGGCCAAGCTGGCTGTCCGGTGTTTTGCTCATTGGTTCTCCAGTGGGCGATGCTATTTTACCGAGCTGTATTTCCCAGATTACACATCAAAGGAGCCCTGCCACACAAAACCTTTTTGAAATATGATACAGTAGGTCTATATGAGTTTGTGTTATATGAAATAGGATGGGTCTATATGAGTTTTATACGGTTTCCCCCGAAGAGGTTTTACCAAAATTAAACCACAGGTTCACTCACAGGCTTGGGTTATTATGACCTCAAATCAAAATCATGCTTAACTGAACATTTTAGCTTGATTGCAATTAACAAACTTTTTTGGCTTCATAGTTCAAGGACAAGGTTTGTCCTTTAAATCTGCTCAGTATTTGAAATGGGAGATTTTTTCTAATGAAGCTTTCCAAAAGAGTGAGAATGTTTGGAGTATGTGAGTCTATGATTTTAAAAGAATTGAAGTAAACACCAGAGAGAACATTTTTAAATGTTCAAATTCAATATGGTCCTGAATGTCAATTTTGATTATTTTTTTAATGAGCGACCCAGCCCTACTGGAATACTACCGTTCACATACAGATGTCTGTTAGCGTAGCATGGATGACACCAGGCAACCACTCCCACAGATCCGGAGAGCTCCCAGGCACATGATGTTTGATACTTGTGAACCCAATGGTGGGGATTGTGAGAAGTAGCCTGAGTGTAATTGCTCATAGAAACTAGTAAAAGAAAAACAACTAATGGATGTTGTGTATCTTTGCAGTGTGACAATTGTTATGCTAAAACTAAACTTATTTTTTGTGTAACAAAGAGTACAAATGCTCCATGTGTTGTGGGATTTATTAAAGCTGAAAAGAAGAAGGAATATCCACCCCGGTCCCATGTGTAGTCTTGGAGCACTGAACACAAGACAAACAGGCAGCCAGACTTCCAGTTTCAGTGATGCTCAAAGCTGTGTGCATCACCCCGAGCTCCAGACCAGTCTGTGTCTCTGTGGCAGGGGGGTGACCTGCGTCAGGCTGGAGGATGAGTGAGTGTCCCTGCAGGCTCTTATCAGCCTGGAAGTCTGGCTGCCTGTTTGTCTTGTGTTTGTGTTTTTCCAACAGGTTCTCTGCACTGCACCAGACTCTGTAGCCCTCTGTGCGAGGACAGAGAAAGGGCCTTTTGTGGGTCAGTATCCTAGCAGGGGATGTAAACACCTTCTCTGGAGGATATCAGCATTGTTTGGATATTCTGTTTGCTATTCATGCCCTTTCTCATAAAAATTAATCACTACAGGATGCCTTTTCTCATGAAAATTTCTACAGGATGCCTCCATGTCAGCCAGCTGCCAAAGACAATGTAACAGCTTAGGAAAGTAAACATTCCAACATACATACGTATACTTATACGTATAGGGTGCGGGCCAGTTACCCCCAACCTCCCCTCCACACACACACACACACACACACACACACACACACACACACACACACACACACACACACACAGCTCCCAACAAAACCAACTTCTTTGAGAGCTCTGGCCTTGCTGAATGTGAATGTAATATTTAATCTTATAGGTTAGGGTTAGAGTTTGGATTAGAATGCGGTGGGACTATAAGACAGCCTGGCCTGTGGCCTGATAGGATTCATAGATATCAGTCTTTATCATCTCCCAATTCAGAAGGATTATGTTCAACTTTTCCTATCTACATTTATCTACATTTTTCATGAGAAATATTCAGCCTGTAAATGGTTAGCCGGCCCCCTAAAGTATTGATTGCTGCTGCCCCATTTATACGAATTTCACCCGCAGCAAATTCCCAAGAAGTGCTGGAATGATTTGAGAGGAGAGAATGGGGGTTATCTATTATGACCTAATATTTCAGGCATGTGGAGGAAAACAGGCTCTTCTACAGGGAGAGAATGCAAGGGAGATGGACATTTGTCCAATTTTGTTCCTACAAGGCAAGGTGTTAGGGCTCCCAAAGGCAAAGCGTTAGGGCTCCTACAAGGCAAGATGTTAGGGCTCCTAAAGTCAAGGTGTTATGGCTCCTACAAGGCAAAGTGTTAGGGTTCTTACAAGGCAAGGTGTTAGGGCTCCTAAAGTCAAGGTGTTATGGCTCCTACAAGGCAAAGTGTTAGGGTTCTTACAAGGCAAGGTGTTAGGGCTCCTAAAGGCAAGGTGTTAGGGCTCCTACAAGGCAAAGTGTTAGGTTTCTCACAAGGCAAGGTGTTAGGGCTCCTAAAGGCAAGGTGTTAGGGCTCCTACAAGGCAAAATGTTAGGGCTCCCACAAGGCAAGCCAGTGTTTCCCTGAGGTTAGGGTATCTATAGGGCAAATGATAGGACGTCTGATACCATTTGGCTGCAGTGTGCGCAGTTCTGTCAACCTCCATCAACTCGTTTGCATTTGATTGAATGTTGAATCATCATCAGGAGACACAGAGCAGCTATGTGGTCAGTCAACACTACTAGCATTGCTACTGCAGAAGCAACCTGTTCCCAGTGCAATTAAAGTGAGACAAAGTGAGTGCTTCCTTACTCTAGTTGTCATCTTGAGGAGCCCCTCCCATCCCCTCCCTTGGCTGCTTTCCTCAGCCCCTGACCTGAGTTGGCCACCTGCACCAGTGGGGTTATCTATCTAAATAGCCTGTAAAATACCATACCATAGCATAATGCCATGTTTAATGTTTTGCCAGTGCATCGTATTGTCACTTCTCAGAGTGTATCTTGTGTGGTTGTCTCTGGTATTGGCATGTGTATGAGGTATGACTGGGGTGGCTCAGGGCCTTCTGGAAGTGTACCTATACATAAACATCTGTTACAAATGATAGACACAAGCCCTGTCAGATGTCAGATTAACACTGACTGATGACAAAGTCCGCTCAAAAAGCTGAATGGAGAGACAATAACATGGCAAAATATGATCAACATCAACCTCAAAAATTTTAACAAGATGTATTAAAAGTTATTTCTAATCATTACATTATAAACACATTCCTTCTCAAACAAATACATAAGTAAATAAATAAAAATAGTGCGCAGGTTGAATTATTTACTCTAAAATGAGCATATCCTTCGTTAAAAAAGTCTGAAATCTCTCTCTCTCTCTCTCTCTCTCTCTCTCTCTCTCTCTGTGTGCAGGGGCTAAGCAGTCATGCATGTCATGCGCTAAAAATGTTAGAGTCGTGCGTGGCTGAATAGCGGACCGCTGCGCGCACTCACGTCTCCACCGGGCAGCAGCGTACGCACGGCGCATGCTGACCAAAGTGCTTAGACCTTTACACTACTACCGATTTCAAAGAGGAGCTCTGCGGCTTTTTGTATGCAGCTTCATTTAGTCAAACTCTAAGCACTGAAACTGTGGTTAACATCTGGCTAAGAAACGTTTCAGTCTTGAACATGGATCCACTTTACACCACAACGGATGACCCATCCGACACCATGGAAGATGTCTCTTACAACTTCACGGATTATTCAAATCAGTTTGTTCAGCCTGTCTGGCAGATTGTCATTTGGGCGATAGCTTACTGCAGTATAGTCATCGTGTCCGTGGTTGGAAATATTGTGGTGATTTGGATCATTCTTGCGCACAAGCGAATGAGGACAGTTACCAATTATTTTTTGGTGAATCTGGCTTTCGCCGAGGCATCAATGTCAGCCTTCAACACCGTGATAAACTTCGTGTACGCGGTGCACAATGAGTGGTATTTCGGACTGGGATACTGCCGGTTCCATAACTTCTTTCCAATTGCCGCAGTCTTTGCGAGTATTTACTCAATGGCCGCAATAGCCCTGGATAGGTGAGTATGATTTTCAGATGTGAACACTTACACCAAATGAATAAAGGCGCTTTGGGGGAAGTGTGATGCGACTTATAGAGTGGAATGCGAAGTGAAAATACCAACTGGCAACAAGCCGTGTGTGTCAATGATGATCGCTCACATAAGGCACAGTGGTTTCGTTGGCCATACACTTGGATCCTGAATAACCCATGGGTGGTACTTATACATACTGACCCAATATCATAACAATAATAATAGTATAGAACAAGACGTCTAAAACCTTTCCCAGTAGGAAATGGGTAGATTGGGAGACTGGTAAAAGTGCAGGTATGCAGAAGTGGATTACGGGCGCGCTCTAGTGAGCTGTTCAAAGAGGTTTGGGACTCCACGCTTATTTACAGAAACAGACAATGTCTCGCTCTCTCCGTTTGTCGAGATAGTGTCGTTGTGATTTGCATTTGCCACAGCAGCTTGGCTAACTAATTAGCCTTATTAAGTGTGGATCAAAGTTGGTCCAGATCAAAGTCCTGACAGGAAAATGTCCAAAGCTTTGGTCATGCAATAAAAGAATAATGTAGATTTGTGAGGTCTCATCACTGTCCTAAAGGATAGTATAGCAGGATAGAGTTATCAGCACCTGTTGAGCTAGACTTTGACTTAAATTAATGCATTTCTACCTTAGCGCTGCGCACTGCGCACGACACATTCTTACTGGAAGAGATGTATATAGCATCAAGGCCTCCGCCTGAGAAACTCTTTTACTACATCTTATTTTCACAGCGCAGCAAAAAAAAAATAATAATAATGACAAAATGCTATTCTCTCTGCAGCAGAAAAGTTGCAAGGTCAGCGCGTGCTAAACATTTTTCCTCTCCTCCGGCGCCGGTTCTCCGGTTCTCCCGCAGGTATATGGCCATTATACACCCGCTTCAGCAGCGCCTTTCCTCCGCGGAGACCAAGGTAGTCATCGGGGTGATTTGGGTCTTGGCTCTACTCCTCGCCTTCCCACAGTACTTCTACTCCACCACTGCCGAATTTCCCGGACGCGTCGTGTGCTTCATAGAGTGGCCCGAATACAAGATATGGGATTTCAAACTGACGTGAGTATATTTATCCAAAGAGGAGATTGTTTTTCCATTTTGTTCCACAGAATAACAGTTCATTACCTGAATGGCCAGGCAAGATTATTTTTATTGCGCATTTTATTCACAGAGGCAGAATGTGCTTTACAAAGACAAAGGCAAAGAACAGTGAATGATAGAAATAAAATCAAATGATTGAGGAAAACAAGTAAACTGAATAAACTTAATGAAATATAAAAACATAATTTTAAGATAATCGGGTTGCTGTAGACCACTGATGAACCACCTTTCAGGGTAAAAGAACAAACCCACGTCGGACTAAATCCGCACGTGTTAAACGTGTTTAACACCTAAACACAGAGACCAGCAATCTCGCTTTTCCAAGAGCTGGAAGAGCTGGTTTAATTCCGAGTCAAACTTCACTAACCCTGTCAGTGGAAACAGTCGGCGTAACAGCGAGGTCTTCTGACTGTAAGTAGTGCAATTGTGGGTTTAATGTTAAAACAAGTAAATACAAAATAATTGCTGGGACAACTAAGCCTTGAGTTAAGTCCAGAGCAACCACAACCAGCTACTGTATGTCAGTTTACCCGACACCCCGTGTCACGTGGAAGCCCCTTTTCCGCAGAAAAAAAGAGCTCGCACACGTACAAAAGGACACTGACATTAAATGAAAAAAGAGAGTGACTGAAAATAAAACATGGGTGATAAATATAAAGTAAAGAAAGGAAGTAATAAATGAGATAGATGACAAAATAGTGGCAATAAAGTAATCCAATGAAAACTGTAGAAATAAAGTAATAAAATGAAGTAAAAGAGTTATAGATTTATATATAATAAAAGATTAAAGTTTAAAAGAAGATACAGTAGTTAGCAAAAGTATCTGAGAACACCTTGGTTTTAGGTTTAGATTTGAAACTGCCAACAGCAGGTGCTTTTTTGATGTCCTGTGGGAGTTTATTCCATAGCTGAACTGCATATTAGCTAAAGGCTTCTTCACCACATTTTGTTCTAACAATGAGCAGATGTTTTGTGGGTTATATTGCTGAAACAAATCAGAGAGGTAATTAGGCCCTGTCCCATTTAGAGACTTGGACACAGGCAGCAGTGATTTAAAGTAAATTCTATAGTTTACTGGGAGCCAGTGAAGGGACCTTAGAATGGGAGTAATGTGCTCTGTTCTTTTGGTTCTTGTGAGGACCCTAGCTGCCACATTTTGAATTAGCTGAAGCTGTTTGATAGTCTATTTTTTTTGGTAAGGCCTTTGAAAAGGACATTGCAGTAGTTAACCCTACTGGAAATAAAGGCATGGCTTAGTTTTTCTAAACCATTTTTTGACAGAAGTCCTCTTAGTTTGGCAATGTTTCTTAGGTGATAAAATGCTGACTTGGTTACATGTGACTCTTTAAATTTACCTTGCTGTCAATAAAAAAACACCAAGATTGTTAACAGTGTTTTTGTTTTAATCCCCTTTGGGTCAAGACTAGTGGAAATTTAGTCTTTCATCTTTTTTCCCAAATAGAATTACTTCTGTTTTATCTGTGTTCAGCTGAAGAAAATTTTGTGACATCCACTTGCTGATTTGGTCAATACACTGACAAAGACATTCAAATGGGGCATAATCATTAGGTGACAGAGCTAGTAGTAGACTTGGTTGTCATCAGCATAGCAATGATAGGAGACTGAGTTGTCCTTGATCATTTGGGAGCATATAAAGGTTGAATAGTAATGGTCCAAGGATCAATCCCTGGGGGACACCATAGGTCAAGGACATCGATGTTGAGGTATAATTTTCAATGGCAACATAGAAACTTCTGACTTGTAAATAGGACTTTAACAAATTGATAGCTATACCAGTGAACCCAAGTCCAGTGTTCAAGTCAATGAAGCAGCTGTACTGAGGAGAGCAGCAGCTGCTCTTTTCAGGGACGCAGGAAAACTGCCAGTCTCTAAGGAAGCATTTATGATCTGAAGCACATCAGCAGTTATGAGGTGAAGAACAGACTTGAAAAAGTTGGTGGACAAAATCACGGGGTCTAATTCAGTGGGTCTAATTCAGATGTTGAAGAGCTGAGATTTTGTACAGTTTTTTCAAGAGTCGATAATCAATCAGACTACTGACAGTGTGACTGTCATTGTTCTGACATTGTGTTGAAATTCTCTTTCTGTGTCACCGGTGGTTGCAGATTTTGAGTTATTTGCAGCTGAGATGTTATTCTGTCTTATTTGATCAATTTTGTCCTTAAAGAAAGATGCAAACTCATTGAATTTCTTAACTGAGAGAAGATCAGGTGTTAATTGTGCCAAGGGATTAGTTAGCTTCTCAACTGTTGTAAATAGTACACAAGCATTGTTCATACTCCTGTTGATGATGTTAGAGAAGAAAGACTGTCTGCTTGGAGAGACATGCTGGATTGGACCTTTTCACCCCACAGCTAGAGATGATGTCTCAGGCTTTTGGTCTCTCAGGTGTGTTAGCAGTGGTGCCTGCTCCAGGAGTCAAAGGTGTCTGCAATGACCCCTCCCCATCACAAAAGTGTGAGTGGATGTCAGCTCTGTCTAAAATCCCTTCTGTTGGCACTTCTTTCATTTGAGCAGTCTTGGAACACAACCAGAGCCACCAGCTATTATCACAAGCTGAATGTTCATAATCACTTTTGAATCAAAGGAGAGGGTTATCACTGCACACACACACACACACACACACACACACACACACACACACACACACAAACAGACACACACACCATATGGCTTTCCTCAGCATCTCACATATGGTTCTCTGACTCTGAATTTCCTGATGATGATGATGACTGTCCTTGATTCTGCCCAAGATCCTGATATACTAAGCCACCTTTCAGACCAGATCACTACAGCCCAAGATCTTTACAGTAAATACTGAATCACCTTTCAGACCAATTCATTACAGCCTAAGATCTTTAAATACTGAATCACATTTCAGGCCAATTCATTATCTCTATATAGATCTATAAATACTGACTTACCTTTCAGTTCAGCTCCCTACAGCGCAACATCCTTAAATGTGATATTCTTCCAAGCCAGTCTGGTGTGTTCACAGTGCAACAGTGAGTTTTTTCTTCTATCCATAGCTGGTGCTGGTGCTTGCTCTGCGTCCAGCCCTTGGACTCTGTGTTGGGCTCTGGCATGCTCTCTGTTTCTGCAGTAACAAATCACACATATGAATCAATAGCATGGAGAGGATTTGGACTGGACTGGAATGAGATCCGAATAACTTTGACAAGAGCATGTATCTGTGGAACACTGAAAGACAGAATATGATGACATTTAATTTCTTCTCACAGTGCCTTGAGCAATGGTTTATGTGTGTGTGTGTGTGTGTGTTTGTGTGGTCACCTCATGTAATTGGCATGGGTGTCAGATATCTGTCAGTAGAGATGTTTTTAAACAGCACATCAGTTTCTCTTTCTGTGAAGCATATTTACATTAGCACACACACACACACACACAGACACACACACACACACACACACACACACACACACACACACACACACAGACACACACACACACAAACACACAGACACACACACTCACACACACACACACACACACAAAAAGTAATTGAATATTACAGTAAGTATATGATTAATTTGCCAGTTCCAGTGGTGCTGAACATTTTTAGGGAAAAAAGTCATTTGGGGGATTTACGCTCATCCTTCCTGTGGCATACATATAAATAGGTGTTTTAAAACTCTGGCACATACCCAGAAATTATAAGGCTCAGTGTGTATGTGTGTGTGTGAGCATGTGTGTGTGCGTTTGTGTGTGTGTGCGTGTGTGTGCATGTTTGTGTTTGTGTGTGTGTTGTGCATGCGTGTATGTTTGTGCATGTGTCTGTGTTGTGTGTGTGTGCACGTGTGTGTCAAAATGACTGACAGTGTGAAGTCAGACTCAGATACAGTCCAGATTAACTCCAGATTAGGCCTACATCCACTCCAGATTAGTGTCATATCTGGCCCAGTTGCTTTGAGGTGGGGTTTTATTCTCATAAAGTCTAATCCTCCCTTCACTAAGACCAAAACGGGTCTCTCAGCACAAACACACGTCTAGGGGTCATCAGACAGATGCGGGTGTTGGAGCAGTGTTTACTATGTCCACAGAGGGACAGATGCGGGTGTTGGAGCAGTGTTTACTATGTCCACAGAGGGACAGATGCGGGTGTTGGAGCAGTGTTTACTATGTCCACAGAGGGACAGATGCGGGTGTTGGAGCAGTGTTTACTATGTCCACAGAGGGACAGATGCGGGTGGTGGAGTAGTGTTTACTATGTCCACAGAGGGACAGATGCGGGTGGTGGAGCAGTGGGACAGATGCGGGTGGTGGAGCAGTGTTTACTGGAAATGGCCCAAACGGCCCAGTGCCCATGTAAAGGAAGGTGATGCTGACATGGATGGGAAATGTGCTTCCTGTTTCCTTTCTGGAGAGGAAGTGGCAGCACTTGTAAACATGAGGGAAGAAGAGTCTCTAAATTCTGGGGTTACTGTAGGCTACTCCCACCTGAGGTTACAGTATTCTGGTTTGAGGTTCCCATATTCTGGTTTGGATTACTGTGTTCTGGTCTGAGTTTACTATATAATGGTCTGGGTTTACTGTGTGCTGGCCTGGGTTTACGGTAATGGGTTTACTGTATTTTGGTCTGGGTTACTGTTTTCTGGTCTTAGATTAATTCAATTCAATTCAATTCAGTTTTATTTATACAGCGCCTTTTACAATAGTATTGTCTCGTGGCGCTTCACAGAAGGAGCACCCAAGAGCAACAGGGGCAAGGAAAAACTCCCTTATGTTCAGTTAATCTAGGAAAAAACCTTGGGCAGATCCACGAGGGGGTAACCCAACTGCCAGGGGTCATGGAGAAAAATTACAATCAGTAGTAACCATGACAGACCATGACAGGAAAAAACCTTGGGCAGATCCACAAGGGGCTAACCCAACTGCCAGGGGTCATGGAGAAAAATTACAATCAGTAGTAACCATGACAGACTATAAGTTGCCTATGGTTTTAGCTGAGGTTCATAATAGTTCATAATAGAGTATTATCCCACTCTTACAATACATGGTAGTCAGTCTATAGGTGGTTATCAGGAATTATAGCTGGACAATGTAGCAGCGGCCAGGCATAGTGACAAACTCAAAGGAATGAGATGGGTCATGGGGGTAACAGTAAGGGTCCATTTGACAGCACCATTGTGAGGGGGGGTCAATCACAAAGCCTCAAGAAGGGGAGTCGGGCCCAGCGTCGGCGTCCAGGAAGGTCCTCTGTGATGGGGAGTCGGTCGTTAGATGTGCCTCCCGTAGTGTTGTAGTCCACTCAGGAGGGGAGGGTGAGAGGAGCCCGCCGGAATGAGGCAGGGATGACACTCAGCAAAGATAATTGTGGACAGAGGAAAATAGTGAATTAGGCTAGGCTCGCACATCAGAAGCAAAAAGCAGAAAGCAGTAATTTGGGCATACCTATATGCGCATAAATATACATATATACAAATACACACACACACATATACATATATATACACATACACACATACACATACACACACACACATATATATATATACATACATATACACATACATATACACATAAATACACACACATACACGCACACATATACACACACACACATATATAAATAGAGAGTGAGCTGAAAGAGAGAGAGAGAGGGTTGTACGGCATGACACATGAAGGTTGTGTGGCGGCACTAGGCTATAGCAGCATAACTAAGGTATGATGCATGGCAACCCAGCACCACTGCAGGGATGGTCAGTGGCTGCCATGCCTCTGCAACAGCAGAGGCAGTCCCTTCCAAAAGACCCATGAGAAGTGATGATTTGCCATGCACCATCCCTAACTATGGGAAACAGTAAAGAGGAAGGTTTTAAGTCTAGACTTAAAGGTATTGAGAGTGTCCGCTTGTCGAATATGGGGGGGGAGACTATTCCACAGGAGGGGTGCACGGTAACAGAAGGCTCTTCCTCCTACATTACAAGGAGACCAGCATTTTGGGATCTTAGGGTTCTAGGAGGGTGGTAAGGGACAAGTAAGTCTTTAATATATGTTGGTGCATCACCCTTGAGGGCTTTGTAGGTTAGGAGGAGTATTTTAAAATCAATTCGACTTTTAATAGGGAGCCAATGTAGGGAAGCAAGTATAGGAGAGATATGTTCATATTTTTTAGTCCTGGTCAGTGTTCGGGCCGCAGCATTTTGTATTAGTTGTAGGTTTTTGATGCAAGTATTGGTACACCCAGAGAACAGAGCATTGCCTGGAAGTAATAAATGCGTGTATTAATTTTTCAGCATCCTCAAAGGATAGGAACTTTCTAACCTTAGCAATATTTTGTAGGTGGAAAAAATATGTTTTTGAAATGTGTTTTACATGACTATTTAGAGAGAGGTCCTGGTCAATAATTACCCCGAGGTCTTTAACTTTTGCATTACATGACAGTGACAGGCCACTGAGAAAGTTTTGGTGATGGGGTAGAGTATTGGTCAGCTGTTTAGGGCCAATCATCATAACTTCAGTTTTATCAGAATTTAAACAAAGGAAAATATTAGTCATCCAGGTTTTGATGTCTAGGAGACATGCATCAAGTTTAGTCATTAGCATATAGTCATTAGGCTTCATAGAAAGGTAAAGCTGGGTATCATCAGCATAGGAGTGGAAAGTAATACCATGTTTCCTTATAACAGATCCTAAAGGTAACATGTACAGGGAGAACAGCAGGGGACCTAGCACTGAGCCTTGGGGTACACCAAACTTTACTTTAGTATGGGTTGATGACTCATTATGAGCGTGTACAAACTGGTAGCGACCAGAGAGGTATGATTTGAACCAGGCTAATGCAGTGTCTTACTGCAGATTACTGTATTCTGGTCTGGGTTTCTGTATTCTGGTCAGGGTTGCTGTGTTGGGATTACTGTATTCTGGTCTGGGTTTCTATATTTTGGTCTAAGGTTACTGTATTGGGATTACTGTATTCTGGTCAGGGTTCCTGTATTGGGATTACTGTGTTCTGTGTTCTGGTCTTGGGTATTGAGGTTCCTGTATTGTGTTAGCTCTGCTGCATATGTAATATGCACTGATACATTTAATCAGTGTGAGTCCTGTTGACTAAACCCAAGCGTATTTCTTAAAACTGTTAGCAAAAAAGTATTGCAATATCAGTGCTAAATCTGTTGCGCTGAACTTCCTTCAGTTCTTCCACCCATTCCTGCTCACACGCAGCGGAGGCTGCTGTGTGTGTTTTTAAAAGAGGCTTGAAAGAGCAGAGCGGTTGACTCAGGCCTGCCCTTCAGATGTACAATACATGCCCTTCACAGTGACTCTGAGCCCTTTAAGTCCAAGACACCCTCAGCTCAGTGCAAAGAGCCTTCAGGGCCCATTAGGCAACTGAAGCATCTGAACCTTTAGCTGTTTTCTACATCCCCACTAAATGTGTGTGTGTGTGTGTGTGTGTGTGTATATGTGTGTTCATGTTTGTGTTTGTGTGTGTGTGTGTGTGTGTATGTGTGTGTGCATGTGTGTGTGTGTGTGTGTGTGTGTGTGTGTGTGTGTGTGTGTGTGACCTGGAAACAGACAAAACACTAAACACACAACACAACATACAACAATCACAGAAGCCTTGGGCCTTTGTGGTGTAGTAGACGAACTGTAGTATAGGTTAAACACACTCCCACAACACACTCTCAGGCCATCTAACACACACACTCCCCCAACACACTGTCAAGTCATCTAACACACACACTCCCCCAAAACACTGTCAAGTCATCTAACACACAAACTCCCCCAACACACTCTCAGGCCATCTAACACACACACTCCCCCAACACACTCTCAGGCCATCTAACACACAAACACCTCCAAAACACTCTCAGGCCATCTAACACACAAACACCCCCAACACACTCTCAGGCCATCTAACAAACAAACACCCCCAACACACTCTCAGGTCACTGACACACAAACACCCCCAACACACTCTCAGGCCATCTAACACACAAACACCCCCAACACACTCTCAGGTCACTGACACACACACTCTCAGGTCACTGACACACAAACACCCCCAACACACTCTCAGGTCACTGACACACACACTCCCCCAACACACTCTCAGGTCACTGACACACATACACCCCCAACACACTCTCAGGCCATCTAACACACACACTCCCCCAACACACTCTCAGGTCATCTAACACACACACTCCCCCAACACACTCTCAGGTCACTGACAGGTGACTCAAGAGCATACCTGTTGACCCTCACGTTTCCCTGGCAACCTCCCTCATTTGATTATATTTCCTACTGTCTTCCTGTCTATGTAAATTGAAAAAGTAAATAAATAATAGCAGTTTTATTTACTGGCCGTAACTTGCTGTTAACAGAGGAACGCCAATAGGAAGCTGCTCTAATTTTCCAGTATTTTTGGTGGGGATACTGGGAGAATTCTCTTTTTTCAATGTTCAAAGTTGATATGCTCATGGGCCCTAGGATAGATTCAGGACTAGACTCAGGCCTAGAGTCTAGTCTAAGAGACTCAGGTCTAGAGTCTGGTTTGTAGGTTCTCTCACTCTAACGTTGTACTGAGTTTGCTCCACCTGGATGCAGCATCTAACTTTCAGACAATCTGGGGAGGGGCTTGTGTACTTGTGGGTGGTGATTGGTGGGGGAGGGAGGACTCTGGGGAGGGGCTTGTGTACTTGTGGGTGGTGATTGGTGGGGGAGGGAGGACAATGTGTTTTGTTGGGCTTGTGTGTGGCCAGCCTGATAATGCTGTGTGTTTAAATTGCCTTGTGGGAAACAATTGTGTACTGCCACACAGGCTAGCTGTTTGCCATCTCTGTGATTAGTGCTAGTGGCATCTGAGAGCATCTCCTGTCCCTGCTGCTCTTGTTTCCTGTTTCTCAACAGAGCACTGACAAGCCTACTCCTCCCTTTTTTTCACACTCTCTCTCTATCACTTTCTCCATCTCTCGCTTCCTCCTGTTTACCTTTCTCTCCCTCTCCTGCCCCCCCTCTCTCCATCTCTTCTGTTCTCTCCATCCTCATCCTTCCTCTCCACTCATTTCCCTTGTTCTCTTGCTCTCCTTCCCTCACTCTTTCTGATCCATCCTCCTTTTCTCTCTCAGCTATCAGATCTGTGTGATGATCCTCATCTACTTCCTCCCGCTGGTCATCATGGGTGTGGCCTACCTGGTAGTAGGACTCAACCTGTGGGCCAGTGAGATCCCTGGCGACTGCACTGACCGCTACCGCGAACAGCTTACTGCCAAACGCAAGGTAACACTCTCTACAGCCACCAGCTCACCGTCAAACGCAAGGTAACACATTCTCTGCTGTGGCGGCTCCCTGGATCTCCCTCTCTGTCAGACTCTCTCTCAGCTCACTTTCTCTCTGTCCACTCTCTCTCTGTTGTCCGTCTCAGAGGTCAGGGTAGGGTCAGGTAGTGTGGGGTTTTCAGCTTTCTCCATCCAATTGTCCCATTCCCAATGTCTACTTCTCTTACTGGTTTCTCTTCTCTTCCTTCTCCTCTCCCCTCCTCTGCTCCCCTACCTCTCTCCTCTTCTCCTCTCACCTCCCCTCTCCTCTCCTCTGTCTCTCCTCTTCTCCCCCCAACCCTCCTCCCCCCTCCTCCCCTCTCCTCCCCTCCACTCCTCTCCTCGTCTCTCTCAGGTGGTGAAGATGATGATAATGGTTGTGTGTACCTTTGCCCTGTGCTGGCTGCCCTACCATACCTACTTCCTGCTGCATGAGTTTTACCCACAGCTGTCTGAGAAGCGTTTCATCCAGCAGGTCTACCTGGCTGTCATGTGGCTCGCCATGAGCTCCACCATGTACAACCCTATCATCTACTGCCTGCTCAACGACAGGTACGCAAACACCTCACCTGATTCACCTCCTACCTGTGTTACTGCCTCATTAGTGTAAACATCTCACCTAATTTACCTCCTATGTGTTGTTGCCTGTCTATGTTATTGCCTTCTGTTGTGACCTCATCACTGTGGAAACAGTGCCTGAACCACTCAACACCTTTAGGAGTTTATTCATGCAGCATGTTTAGACTCCCAGTAGAGTTTATTCATGCAGTATGTTTAGACTCCCAGTAGAGTTTATTCATGCGGTATGTTTAGACTCCCAGTAAAGTTTATTCATGCAGCATATTTAGACTCCCAGTAAAGTTTATTCATGCAGCATGTCTCAAACACTAATGCTCTCAGCCATACCGACTAATCACAACAAAAGGCAGAGAAGGCAAAACACATGAAAGCACAACAGGAGCAAAACTGTACTAGTTAGGCTCTTACCTCAAAAGAAATAGGAGCCATTTACCTTCTTTCTCTTTGATTCTTTTGCAGTTACTGGTCAGACCAATGGCAAAGGCTCATTAATTAAACAGAAGCTCCTTGTTTGTGTTTGGCACTGATCGACTCCCTCAAGCAGAAAACAACCTCCCTAAACAAGCTAATTAACCACAGTTTTACTTGATTAATGGCCAGCTATTGTTTGCAGAGGAATCTTCTGTTAAAATATGATTCCTATTTGTGTGCAGTAAAGAAGAGTACAGAAGAGTGTATGTGTATATATCATCTATCTATCTATCATCATAATATTGATTGGCTGTAATCGGCGGAGCTGATCATAAATTACTGTGGGAGGCTCGAGGCCATCAAGGAGAACAGGGTCTCAGATGACCTACTAATAATGCATGGAGCTCAGGCCCAAAATGGCCTGTCCAAAGTGGCCTCTCTTTTCATTAACCAGCAAATAGGCGCATCAGCACTTCACCACACTTCACCACTATTCTCAAACTGCTGAGGAAAAACAGAAGTATACACAATGGGCTATCTGTCGTGTGTAGGTGTGGGTGCACTTTAGTGTACATAGTGCACATAGTGGTGTAGTTTTAAGAATGTTCTGTAATATTTTAAGAATGCTTTATAAAATTCTTTCAGGTTCCGAGCAGGGTTCCAGCAGGCATTCTACTGGTGTCCATGTATTCCAGAAGGTTCCTACAAGAGTCTGGAACTCAAGGCCACCCGGTACCTCCAGACCCAGATCAGCATGTATCGAGTCAGTCGCATGGACACCACTGTCTCCACGGTGATGCCTTTTGGAACCCAGGACAACGCTTCTGGATCCCCCCAGGAGGATCCTGCCTCCCTGAACCACACCACTGTGGACTTCACAGCTTTGCCCAATGGATCATCCCACACCGTGGGCAAAAGCAGCCTCACGCCCTCACCCACCACCACCTGGACCAGTGAGGACTGAGAGACCCAGAGAGGCCTTGCGGAGGGATGGGAGAGAGAGGACAAGGATAAAGGGAAAAGGGAGAGCTTGACATCCACTGGAGCTCTACTGCAGAACCAGTGCTGCTGTGACACTACCACACGATGCAACATCTCACTTAGTGGCTCACCAAGGCCATGAGCACTCAATTTGAGCGACGCTTCTATAACTTGGAACCATCCCATTCTGAGAGGGGCCCCTTTAACATGGCACTATTCTGCTCTGTTTGAAAGTGGCTCTTTTATCCTGGCACCATCCTGCTCAGTTTGAACTTGGCACCATGCTGCACAATTTGAAAGAGGCTCCTTTAACTTGACATGTCCCACCTAGTTTGAGTGGCTCATTTAACCTGGCACCATGCGGCCCAGTTTGAGAGGCTACTTTAACCTGACCCCACACCATTCTGCCCAGTTTGAGAGGCTACTTTAACCTGACCCCACACCATTCTGGCCAGTTTGAGAGGCTACTTTAACCTGACCCCACACCATTCTGCCCAGTTTGAGTGGCTACTTTAACCTGACATGTCCCACCCAGTCTGAGTGGCTCCTTTAACCTGGCACCATGCTGCTCCTGTAACTCATTACAGTGCAGCTCTGTCCTTTGGGTATTCATCTAAGAGGATGGGAGGTCTGAGGACTTGTCTGTGTTATAAGAGCTAGTTTTTGGAAGGACATGCTGAGGAGATGGAGTCAGCAAGGATGAAAGCTACTTCACAGAGGAGCCATATGTTTTTGGGAGTTTGAGTTGTAAATAGCATAGAGCATGGCAAATGACGGCTTAAAGACATTTCATCACATGCTGTTCTCAGAGACATGCACCATGCCAGTGTATAGTCATGTTGATGTGAGTGAATGTGCAGTCTCCTCTACCCCATTAGCCTCAGAGAGGTCTGCCACAGATGACCCTTAAACTGGGCCCCAGGGCCAGCTAAACTGGGCCGTGAGGCCTGGAACATGTACAGCACTGACCGGAATCCATTTTGGGAATCTGACGCACTTTGTTTGGTAGGCATGTCCAGCCTTTCCGACAGCCATAGCAACAGAGCTCATCTGTCTGTCAAAGCTGTCGACAGGGGTGGCGGCACTTCGGGGGCGCTGGGATTGACACCTGTTGTTGTAGATGAACTCAGCATCAGGGGCACTAGTGGCCAGTGGAAAAGAGTTTGACCTGCAGGGCTGAACTGAGGGTTCAGGGTTTACACAACCAGGAGGGCTGATGAAAGAGTCTGGCGCAAAGCAGAGACCGAATGGACAGAACGGACAGAATGGACAGGCCGTCTGTGTTGTGTACTCCCATGGAACGCAAACAGAAACTCTAGCCCACCACACAGGGCCAAGGTCTCCACCAAAATAACCTCAGCTGATCCTGCTTACACAAGACAGCCATTCTGGGATCCGCCGCCTAGCTCAAGGCCCATAGGAATGTCTCATTGTGTGTGTGTGTGTCATTGATTGTGTAAATTGTGTTCCTTTTAGCTTCAGTGTGTGTGTGTAACTGGGCAAGGGTCTATGTGTGTTTGTCACTGCTCCAATATTTGTAATATGTGACAAACATTGATCTCATCCTTGTAAGTGTGTTTGTGTGTGTGTGTGTGTGCGTGTCAATGATTGTGTATGCTTAAGTGTGTGTGTGTTTGTGTCACTGCTCCGATGTGTTTAACATGTGACAGACATTGATTTCATCTTTGTAAGTGTGTTTGTGTGTGTATATAAATGGGCAAGGTCCTGTGCGTGTGTGTGTGTGTGTGTGTCTGTGTATACATATGTATGCATGCTGGGCATGTATGTGTGTTGGACCTTGTAATAATCCTTGTTATGTGCATGTGAATGTCTCATGTCTGTGAATGTGCGTTTCTGTGTGTGTCCACGCTGGCCTTCATCTCAAGATTACTGGCATTAACACCCCTCCACACATACACACACACACACACACACACACACAAAAACACACACACTCTCTCTCTCTCCTCCTTTTGCTTACTTCCCGGCAAGCAGTCAGTGATGCAATGAAACGCTGTGGACGATGGCTGGCAGCCTCTGGCTGTGCTGGAAAAGCTCCTGGTATCCGGCCTCTAGGATTCCAGCGATGCCACATCCCGTCCATCGAAGCCAATTGCCGTACTGCTTGACACACACACACACACACACAGCTTTATCATTGAGAGTACAAATGCACACACACAGTTTCATTACTGTGAGTGCTGTGCTCCCAGTAGACCTTGTCGTTGTATCCAAACAGCCATTAACTATTGGGCAGAGGGGCATCAGTGATGTGTGTGTTACACACAGAAGAGTTTAGAGGTGTTTCAGTCCTGCACTGATGGATTAGGATTTTAATCTTGAAATAGGGCCGTGGAAGACATTCATTCTCAGTTTGTTTTAACTGACTCAGTAGGGGCCGATTCCTCTATAATTTGTGTGGTTAGCCTTACTACAGAGATGTGCATCTTCATCATTGAAAACTGCATTTGCACAAAAGTTGTAATGGGTTTTTTAATGGTTTTCTAATGGTTTGTGAGAAAATATACTGGATTGGGATGATTAGATTTAGGTTTGACAGAGTACAAGGACACAACAAAGTTCACTGTCGCTGTGTGTGTGATGTGGAATGAGACAGGGATAGACAGTGAGACAGACCTAGCTGTCTTTGTACCCTAATATTTGTGTGTGTGTGTGTGTGTGACAGAGAGAGAGAAAGTATTTATAGGCCAGTTCAACAACAACAGCTGCTGGAAACCCATTGAAGGGGTTCTCTGGCTCTGTCGGACAGATGCTGAAGCTGCTTTGATGTTCACACAGCAAACGCCGGGTCCTTGCCATCACTGTCATGGCAGCTGCTACCTGGTGTTAGCATCACAGACACACACATACACACACACACACACACACACACACACACACACACACACACACCATTCCCTGTATACACAGAGGCTCCTGGCAACCCCAGGGTACTCTAGAGGCTGAGAGCAGGAGTTTGAGTTTGAGTCATGGACAAGATCATTGTGGCAGTGCTACTGAGACTGGTCAGTTGGAGCTCTCAGTGTAGTCTGGAGAACAGAATGGAGAGGAGTTGAGGAAAGGTCAGCAAAGGTGTGTGTGTGTGTGAGTGTGTGTGTGTTTGAGCATGCATGTACATGCCTGGGTTTGTGTGAGTATTTTCCCTGCACACTATCTAGATAGATATTTGATTATCCTGTAGCATCCATGACATGACATACGCAACATATACATGACATGACTTACACACATGTGCTGGAGTCCATAGAGACCTATACTGCTTCTCACAACAAGCATCTGTAAGCATGAAAGGGTTCATATTTGCTGTTTTCCTCCATCAAAGAAAGGCCTCCCAGCAGGCAAGTCTCGGAGGAAACTACAGTATATTTAAAACACCTTGTGTTCTTGAACTTGTATGTAACTACCTGTAAAAACTACATGAGGATCAAAATACAAGATACTTCTGAATGTTATTCTTAGCCAATGAATTATATTCAGACAGTACTGAGATTGGAGGGTCTGCAATGTCAGATTGTCCATCAGTTTAAAGACACACCAGGCATTTTTAGGTTAATTTACCTGCTTTGTAGTCACTTTGATGGTTAAATGGCTTATTATGGGATGGATGAAGGCTCTCTCAGCCACCTCTAGCATAAATTCCACGGTTATTACACTTTATTACACTTGCAGGATCTTAATTGGCGAGGTGGTGAGGAGTTTATTAGCAGCTTGTCAGTCAACGTAACATTACACAACACAACACTACGCAACACAACACAACACAACGTAACACTACGCAACACAACACAACACAACACTACGCAACACAACACAACGTAACACTACGCAACACAACACAACACAACACTACGCAACACAACACAACACAATGCAACACAACACAACACTACGCAACACAACGCAACACTACGCAACAATATGCAACACAACACAACACAACACAATGCAACACAACACAACACTACGCAACACAACGCAACACTACGCAACAATATGCAACACAACACTACGCAACACAACGCAACACAACACAACGCAACACAACACAACACAACACTACGCAACACTACGCAACACAACACTACGCAACACAACACAACGCAACACAACACAACACAACACTACGCAACACTACGCAACACAACACAACACAACACAACACAACACTACGCAACACAACACAACGTAACACTACGCAACACAACACAACACTACGCAACACAACACAACACAACACTACGCAACACAACACAACACAACACTACGCAACACTACGCAACACAACACAACACAACACAACACTACGCAACACAACGCAACACTACGCAACACAACACTACGCAACACAACACAACGTAACACTACGCAACACAACACAACACTATGCAACACAACACAACACTACGCAACACAACACAACGTAACACAACACTACGCAACACAACACAACGCAACACAACACAACACAACACTACACAACACAACACAACACTACGCAACACAACGCAACACTACGCAACAATATGCAACACAACACTACGCAACACAACGCAACACAACACAACGCAACACAACACAACACAACACTACGCAACACTACGCAACACAACACTACGCAACACAACACAACACAACGCAACACAACACAACACAACACTACGCAACACTACGCAACACAACACAACGCAACACAACACAACACTACGCAACACAACACAACGTAACACTACGCAACACAACACAACACTACGCAACACAACACAACACAACACTACGCAACACAACACAACACAACACTACGCAACACTACGCAACACAACACAACACAACACAACACTACGCAACACAACGCAACACTACGCAACACAACACTACGCAACACAACACAACGTAACACTACGCAACACAACACAACACTATGCAACACAACACAACACTACGCAACACAACACAACGCAACACAACACAACACAACGTAACACAACGCAACACAACACAACGTAACACTACACAACACAACACAACACTATGCAACACAACACAACACTACGCAACACAACACAACGTAACACAACACTACGCAACACAACACAACGCAACACAACACAACACAACACTACGCAACACAACACAACGTAACACAACACTACGCAACACAACACAACGTAACACTACACTATGACATCATCGTTGGCTCCTATTCTCTGTAAAGAAATTCACATGGATTGGTGAAAGTGTACAATGTTGCTAGTTATTTATTGATGTAAACAAATCAGCGTCTGGTGTGCCTTTAAATGAAAGATAATGTGATTTTTTTTTCCAAAATATTATGGGGGCCATTGTGTAAGATATTGCATGTCTGATAATTTTGTGGAAAATGAAGGAGAATGAAATTAATATTACAGTAATGAGACATGAAATTACTTGGACCTATTAAAATGAGTGACTTAAGAACAAAAATAGTAATAATGTCAATATTAATCATATCAATCACATTCTTGATCTTGTGTGCACAAAATAAAAGTGTGTATGTAACTGATTTGTGGGATCTCAATCAGGTAGATTGTTGCATGTTTGTGTGTGTGTGAGAGAGAGAGAACTGCATCTCTATGTCCGTGTGTATATCTTTCTTTATTTGACAGTATATACTGTCTCTCATTTGGAAGCTCTCTGTGTGTGTTTGTGTGTGTGTGTGTGAGTGAGTGAGTATGTGTGTGAATTTCTTTTCTCCGGGTCATAAAAACGTCAGAGCCATTCCTAAATTAGCAGGGGCCCATTTAGGCACAGCCACTCTGATACACTCTGTGAAGGAGACAAGATTATAACCCATGTACTTTTAAAGGCCAAGTGCACAGCACTATAGCAAATACCACACACAGTAATCTTATGACTTGTAAAAATAAAAATAAAAAGCAGATGAAATGTGCCCAGCCAAACCTTTCTGAGGTTCAGTAAATAGGCCAATCAGAGGCGAGTAGTTAGTTAGAGGAGAAGTTCTCAAGGAAAATGGGAAAGAATGATATGGTGACCAGAAAACTGAGAAAACTGTTGTCTCAGCGAGGCAGATCGGTCAAAGCAGATCAGTTTGAGTTTTGTACACTAAGCTTTTTCTTGAGATAATTCTGCATTACTATTCAATAACATTGCAACACTTTGCTGATGGTGAGTGACCCTGGGGTGACCTTGGCAATGATCTGGCTTTTTTCCACCATATTAACAGGGATGCAAACGCACAAGACAGAGCTTCGGAGCTAGGTGGTGTGTCAGTGTGTCGAGGTGTGCAGCGTAGAGGCTGCGGGCCGGTGTATTAGGAGCATCCAATACCTCTTCTGGAGGTGGAGGCGTAATATGGTCACTGTAGGAGGTCATGACAGGGCTTTACTCTGTGTCAAAGTTGCTGCACTATCACCATCTTTGCAAACCATCCGACCTTGAGCATATATGTACAGCCAACAACAAGAGTCTTTAAGACACTTCTCTATATTCATTTTAAAGAGTCTTTAAGACACTTCTCTATATTAATTTTAAAGAGTCTTTAAGACACTTCTCTATATTAATTTTAAATATTCTTTAAGACACTTATCTATATTAATTTTAAATATTATTTAAGACACTTCTCTATATTCATTTTAAAGAGTCTTTAAGACACTTCTCTATATTCATTTTAAAGAGTCTTTAAGACACTTCTCTATATTAATTTTAAAAAATCTTTAAGACACTTCTCTATATTAATTTTAAAGAGTCTTTAAGACACTTCTCTATATTAATTTTAAAGAGTCTTTAAGACACTTCTCTATATTAATTTTAAAGAGTCTTTAAGACACTTCTCTATATTCATTTTAAAGAGTCTTTAAGACACTTTCTCTACACTAAATTTAAATAGTCTTTATGACACTTCTCTATATTAATTTTAAAGAGTCTTTAAGACACTTCTCTATATTCATTTTAAAGAGTCTTTAAGACACTTCTCTATATTAATTTTAAAGAGTCTTTAAGACACTTCTCTATATTCATTTTAAAGAGTCTTTAAGACACTTCTCTATAGTAATTTTAAAGAGTCTTTAAGACACTTCTATATATTAATTTTAATGATTCTTTAATACACTTCTCTATATTCAATTTAAAGAGTCTTTAAGACACTTCTCTATATTCATTTTAAAGAGTCTTTAAGACACTTCTCTATATTCATTTTAAAGAGTCTTTAAGACACTTCTCTATATTAATTTTAAAGAGTCTTTAAGACACTTCTCTATATTAATTTTAAAGAGTCTTTAAGACACTTCTCTATATTAATTTTAAAAAATCTTTAAGACACTTCTCTATATTAATTTTAAAGAGTCTTTAAGACACTTCTCGATTTTAATTTTATATAGTCTTTAAGTCAGTTCTCTCTATATTAATTTTAAAGAGTCTTTAAGACACTTCTCTATATTAATTTTAAAAATCTTTAAGACACTTCTCTATATTAATTTTAAAGAGTCTTTAAGACACTTCTCTATATTAATTTTAAAAAATCTTTAAGACACTTCTCTATATTAATTTTAAAGAGTCTTTAAGACACTTCTCTATAGTAATGTTTGGGCACTGAAATCTTGACAGTACATCCAGGGCAACCTTCTATTTAGTGCATTTTTGCAAGAGAAATGCAACTAATTCCCTGCAACTGCTGTTTAGATACTCAGTAGGCCTATACATTTTAAGATTTTATTTAATTTTGGAGCATCACTACCATGGGAATACTGGGAAGACTATTTTTTAATATAGGCTCCTCTTGTCCAAACAGCTCCTCTGTAGGACTCCAGCTCTTCCCAACACGACTACAGTCTTTGTGTTCTATATTCTATATTCTTTATGTGTTCTATATTCTATATTCTTTATGTAAGGTACTTCAGTCCCAAAATAATAAAAGATTCCTGCAGGTTTTTTGTCAAGGCAAGCTCCTGCCCTGTCAGCTATGTCTAATCCAAACATAGCAGACTAATAAAAAAACAGAAAATGGCTGGTTGGTAATCCAAATGCAAAATTGAACAGGCTTAAAAGACCAAAATTATGTTAATCGCGATTAGCCACATTGCTAATAGCTGCAATGCAAACGATGCTGACATAAATTAAACAGTTCTGTACCTGCTCCACAGCAGACAGATGTGCGTCAATTAAAAGGCAAGGATATTTTTGGACACGTCACGGGAGACATAATGATCCGATTGATCAAATCTTAATCCTGATTGTAATTGTTGATGATGACAACAGAGTCAGAGTTTCTGTAACCTATCCAGAAATTTAAACCAAACTTTATCCATATGCCTAATGTTGCAGATGCACATGTGTAATGGTGTGTAAACTGGCTATCCGTAAACAAAGCCAGTTGCCTACTATCGTCGCTGCCCTCAGTGAATTCTTTGGTGTCATTACAAGGCACTCCTGGTCACATGCAATTTAATATTTAACTTTCATTTATCGATCTCTTGGACAACGATGAGCTAGACAGACTTGATTAATTTTCATGCAATACAAAACCAAGTGAAAAAAGTGTGAGTCTCGGAAAAGCATCCCTCATTACACTGTAAAAGCTGGGCTCTGCTCCACGGGACGAGGTCTCTGTCACTCAGCATAGGACCTAATTGGCCACTGGCCCCCATCTACATGGCTCATTTACCAACGGCCCTCTCCCATTTAGCATCTGCAGGTATGACATCACATCCAAAGCATTTCCTAATCCAATAGGCTCATGACAGACAGCCACAGAAAAGGTGTGATGAATTAAAATCAGTGCAGATATCGACCTCAGGAACCTATATTATAAAAATCCTATTATAACTCCATAAGCTGCACGCCTCCAGAATGCTTGTTTCATATCTAACTAATGCTGACATTTCTCTGGATGAACAGGAAACAGGTGATCTTAGCTGAACTCTCTGCATGCAAAAGAGAGCCTGAATAATGTAGGCTACACAGAGCACAGATTATATATAATTCTATAAGCCAAGCCCACACACTCAAAAGTGCTTTCTCATGATGTAATCCAAGTTTGGACATGATCGATGTGATACAGCATCAAACTTCTAACCCTCCGGACTTCCTGAGGACTCAGTTCTTCCAAGAGGACCAACAGGTGAGGCTGCATCAGTGTACCCTTTGCTCAAGAAGGTAAGGATGCATCAGTGTACCCTTTGCTCAAGAAGGTAAGGATGCATCAGTGTACCCTATGCTCAACAAGGTAAGGATGCATCAGTGTACCCTTTGCTCAAGAAGGTAAGGATGCATCAGTGTACCCTATGCTCAACAAGGTAAGGATGCATCAGTGTACCCTATGCTCAACAAGGTAAGGATGCATCAGTGTACCCTATGCTCAAGGAGGTAAGGATGCATCAGTGTACCCTTTGCTCAAGAAGGTAAGGATGCATCAGTGTACCCTTTGCTCAAGAAGGTAAGGATGCATCAGTGTACCCTATGCTCAACAAGGTAAGGATGCATCAGTGTACCCTTTGCTCAAGAAGGTAAGGATGCATCAGTGTACCCTATGCTCAACAAGGTAAGGATGCATCAGTGTACCCTATGCTCAAGGAGGTAAGGATGAATCAGTGTACCCTACGCTCAAGGAGGTAAGGATGCATCAGTGTACCCTATGCTCAAGGAGGTAAGGATGCATCAGTGTACCCTACGCTCAAGGAGGTAAGGATGCATCAGTGTGCTCTACGCTCAAGGAGGTAAGGATGCATCAGCGTACTCTATGCTCAAGGAGGTAAGGATGCATCAGCGTACTCTACGCTCAAGGAGGTAAGGATGCATCAGCGTACTCTATGCTCAAGGAGGTAAGGATGCATCAGTGTACTCTACGCTCAAGGAGGTAAGGATGCATCAGCGTACTCTATGCTCAAGGAGGTAAGGATGCATCAGCGTACTCTACGCTCAAGGAGGTAAGGATGCATCAGCGTGCTCTACGCTCAAGGAGGTAAGGATGCATCAACGTACCCTACTGTAAAGGAGGTAAGGATGCATTACTGTACCCTATGCTAAAGGAGGTAAGGTTGTATCAGCGTACTCTACGCTAAAGGAAGTAAGGCTGCATCACTGTAACCTACTCTAAAGGAGGTAAGGATGCATCAGTGTACCCTACACTAAAGGAGATAAGGATGCATCAGTGTACCCTACACTAAAGGAGATAAGGATGCATCAGCGTACCCTACACTAAAGGAGATAAGGATGCATCAGTGTACCCTACTCTAAAGGAGATGAAAGGATGCAGTGAAGCACCATTGCAAAGTGTTAGTGAACCCAAACAGCTCTTACCATATAAATATTTCCGGAGCCTTCCTAAGCTAAACAAAAAAGAACACCCAAGAGTCCAAATGACTGACCTGGATACAGCACTGAGTCCACAGTGGTCCACAGTACATAGCCAACATGTTCCAACACTACACCCCGATCAGGTCCATCAGATCACAAGGAAGGACTCTTTTAATAAAAAACATCAAGTGTGGTGAGGCAGATTTTAGCTGCTAAACTCTGGAACCTTTTACCTGAAAATATTAAATATTTCTTAGAACGTCTGCGTGATTTGTACTCTCATGTTTGTCTGTTTCGACTGCTTGTTATCTGCTGCTTTTGTCTACTTTTTGATTTGTTTTTGTTTTTGTTTTAGTCTGTGAGGCACATTGAATTGCCGCATGTGTTCACAGTAGGCATATCAAATTTTAATCTGGCCAGACACTGTCCATTTAAAACGCCAGCATGATCAATTGTACCAAACCCCAATATGTTATTTTCCGGGGTCTTTCAAATGAATGAAGATGTAAACAAGTAGTATTGCACTTCCCCCTTGAGCTCAGGAGCGTAACTTCAAGTGTGCTGAGGTGAGAGACATTCCAATTCAGCTACACAATCCAATTCCACCAGCACTCAAGGACCACCTGCTTTCAAAAGCCCCATGGAATAAATCTTTGCCTTCTCTGGGGAGAGGCCACTTGTACGTGTGTGTGTGCGTTTGTGCGTGTGTGTGTGTGGGTGCGTTTGTGTGTGTGTGTGTGTGTGTGTGTGTGTGTGTAAGTGTGGGCAGGCTGAGTGAAAGTAAGAACATGAAAGAGCTGGTGTTGAATGCAGAAACCTCAAACACAGTCTTTCTGTGTTTCTCTTTCTCTCTCTCTCTCTCTCTCTCACACACACACACACAGTAGGAAGACTCAGTATGTAAACTGTAATGGCATGGAGGTAAAGGTGATTCAGCCTCTGAGGCAGCCTTGGGGAAACTTCATTACTGAATCGAATTATAATCAGCATTCAGAGCCAAGAGCAAAACACCATACACACAGGATTCTTCCACTTTCCAGTCTCTCTTTCTCTCTCTCTTCCATCCAGTCTTTCTCTTTCTCTAGTCTCTCTCTATCATTTCCATCCAGTCTCTCTCTTCCATCCAGTATTCCTCTCTTTCTCTAGTCTCTCTCTCTCTTCCATCCAGTATTTCTTTCTCTCTTTCTCTAGTCTCTCTTTCACTCTCTCTCTCTTCCATTTAGATTTCCTCTGTTTATCTAGTCTCTCTCTCTCTTCTGTCCAGTCTCTATTTCTCTAGTCTCTCTCTTTCTCTCTCTTCTATCCAGTCTCTGTTTCTCTAGTCTCTCTTTCTCTCTCTCTCTCACCCATTCAGATTTCCTCTGTTTATCTAGTCTCTCTCTCTCTCTCTCTTCTATCCAGTCTCTGTTTCTCTAGTCTCTCTCTCTCTCTCTCTCTCTCTCTCTCCCTCCCTCTTCTATCCAGTCTCTCTTTCTCTCATCTTCTGTCAGGTGTCATCCCCATGTAGTCTGACTCTGTCACACCTTCAGTGTTTTGATAGCCTGGTAATAAAACCAGCCACTTGTACTACACTTCATACAGAGGGTCTGGCTATTCTATAGTGAGAAATGATTGTTTGGTGTTGAAGTTTTAAATGATTGGATCCGCCTTTGATAGTGCCCTTCAGTGTTCACAACCCCTCCCTCTGTTTGCTGATTGGATGTTGTAAAAATGCCACCGGAGACAACCAGCTCAATGGGATCAAATCCAGACCAGCACTGTAGGGAGAAGATAATCAAGTGGAAGTGTATAGGAAGGCATGGCCAGACTAGTCTTCTGATAGGCTGTAGATGTTTTCTGTAAACACCCTGATTCTTTCTTCTAGCCTATCCGATATGCTCTTTCCGTGCTGGGATCTGAGCATGCCCAGAGCCCTCTGGGAACAGGCAGCAGGATTCAAAGTCAGGCTGCCATTTTAAGGGGAGAAAAGAAGAGGTAGTAATTTGACATCAGAAAACTAGACCTGGCCTTAATCTGGCTCTGGTCTGGCTCTGATCTGGCCTTAATCTGGCTCTGGTCTGGCTCTGATCTGGCCTTAATCTGGCCCTGGTCTGGCTCTGATCTGGCCTTAATCTGGCTCTGATCTGGCCCTGATCTGGCCTTAATCTGGTCCTGGTCTGGCTCTGATCTGGCCTTAATCTGGCCCTGGTCTGGCTCTGATCTAGCCTTAATCTGGCCCTGGTCTGGCTCTGATCTGGCTCTGATCTGGTCTTAATCTGGCCCTGGTCTGGCTCTAGTCTGGCCTTAATCTGGCCCTGGTCTGGCTCTGATCTGTCCTTAATCTGGCTCTAATCTGGCTCTGGTCTGGCTTTAATTTGGCCCTGGTCTGGCTCTGATCTGGCTCTGATCTGGTCTTAATCTGGCCCTGGTCTGGCTCTAGTCTGGGGCACCTCTGTGTTCCTTATAGAGTGCTCTAAGGTTTTGTGTGACTGTTCAGCCCCGCTGGTTCTGCTTTGACACCCTTGTCACGCCGTCAGAAAAAACACAGAGCCTTAACCTGCTCCCAAACAAACAAAGGCTGTTTTGTTGTTATTCTCTTTGCAGACTTTTTTCATGTGTTTTTAATCGCACTCCCACAAGATGCTACTAAAGTCAAACCCCAATTTCTGAGGCTGAAATTTGACTTTCATGATTGTGACTTGCAATTTTCTGCAACACCCCCTGCCCACATACACACACACACACCTCTCTCTCTCTCCATGCTTGCTCAATGTGTATCATCTTCAGAAAAAAACAGTATTCAGCAAATAGCATAGATAACCCAACACACACACACACACACACACTGACCCTCCCACTTACTGTCATCCATTAATGTTCTCTGTGAGCAGCTTGATGGGTCATACTTACGCACACACACACACACAAGAGTACACACACACACACACACACACACACACGCACACATATGAAAAGCCACCTGCTGATCTATTTATGATCTCTATGATCTATCTATAATGTTTGTAAAATGTCATAGCTACAGTAAATCACCTTGAAAAGGAAGAATCACTTGTGCTGACTTTGGTGTTTAATTAGACATCCTGCCACTGCTGCTAGAGAAGTCAGTGTATTAATAGAAACACGTTTCCAAGGCTGCTGAGGGTCTGGGGAAATGGCAGTGTGTATGAATGGTAATGAGTGTGTATGTGTGTGACGTGAGTGTGTGTGAGTGTTAGAGTGTGTTTTAGTGTGTGTGAGTGTGTATGAGTGTGAGTGTGTGTGATTTATCTCAGTGGGAATGGGTAGATCACACACAGGATTCATGGATGCAGGCTTGAGGCACTGCATAGTGACTCTTTCAGCAGTGATGGGATCAGCTCAATTCATTGACACACACACACACACACACACACACACACACACACACACACACACTGTATATTTATATGAATACACACTGTACACAGTTGACACACAAGGCTAGGTGTGTGTGTGTGTGTGTGTGTGTGTGTGTATGTGTGTGTGTGTGTTCAATTTGAACATCCTTGTAAAAGTGTGTTAAGTCTATGTGAAATGTGTGTAGGTACACATCCTTTGTGTGTGTGTGTGTGTGTGTGTGTGTGTGTTGGATATGAACATCCTTGTAAAAGTGTGTTAAGTCTATGTGAAATGTGTGTAGGTACACATGCTGTGTGGGTGTGTGTGTGTGTGTGTTGGATATGAACATCCTTGTAAAAGTGTGTTAAGTCTATGTGAAATGTGTGTAGGTACACATGCTGTGTGTGTGTGTGTGTGTGTGTGTGTTGGATATGAACATCCTTGTAAAAGTGTGTTAAGTCTATGTGAAATGTGTGTAGGTACACATGCTGTGTGTGTGTGTGTGTGTGTTGGATATGAACATCCTTGTAAAAGTGTGTTAAGTCTATGTGAAATGTGTGTAGGTACACATGCTGTGTGGGGGTGTGTGTGTGTGTGTGGGTGTGTGTGTGGGTGTGTGTGTGGGGGGGGGGTGTTTCTGGGGATTTCTGGGATTCTTTAGGGCATGGACAAGAAAAAAAGTGATTTGGCAACCATATGATTGCCTACCACCAAAGTGTGAAAGGGACACACACACACACACACAAACACACACACACACACACACTAGTGAGAGGTAGTCAGTTTTGTCTCTGCTCAGGAAAGCTCCACTTCAAAGGCACTTTTGGGCAGAAAATCGTCTCCAGAGTGGCTGTTTGCTGGTTTCAAAAAAGCGTCACTATTGTTGGACTTCAAACACACTCAAGCAGGACAGGGCTGCTTTGAGCAAACAACAACAGATGCAGTTGGGACTAACACACAACAAAAACACAAACACACACACACACACACACACAAACACAAGCAAACGTGTGCACAAAAAGATGCAGGTATACAACAATACATACAGTTGTATAAACAAACACACACACACATACACACACACACACACACACACACACACACACACACAAAGAGATTGTAATGTCAAACTGATGACTCTGCAATTAATCACGCAAGCATAAGCAACTCATAAGACCATTGTTACATCACCAAAAAGGATAGGAAATGTGTGTGAATGAGAGAGAGAGAAAGATCACTTCCACACACACACACACACACACACACACACACACAAACACACACGTGCATGTGAGTGCCACAGCATATTTCTGTAGAGGAGCCTCCAAGAAGCAGAGAGGGCTGACACAGAATAGCTCCTGAAGCCCCGCCCTAAACCTGCTGTTGCCTGGTAACAGGACTGTCACAGCACATCTGAACACAGAGGTGATCTCTTATTGACAGGCAATCCAGCCCTGCTGATAGCTGATCAATGGAGCTGACAGCTTATCAGGGATCAGTCATTTATCCTCTGTCTCAGCATCTCCACTCACCTCCTCCAAGGCCACTGTCTGTTACAGGAACCTTCACATCCATCACCTGATGCAACTAAAAGCCCTCCAAAGATGGTTCTATCTGAACTATAAGCCCTCCAAAGATGGTTCTGTCTGAACTATAAGCCCTCCAAAGATGGTTCTATCTGAACTATAAGCCCTCCAAAGATGGTTCTGTCTGAACTATAAGCCCTCCAAAGATGGTTCTATCTGAACTATAAGCCCTCCAAAGATGGTTCTGTCTGAACTATAAGCCCTCCAAAGATGGTTCCGCCTGAACTATAAGCCCTCCAAAGATGGTTCTGTCTGAACTATAAGCCCTCCAAAGATGGTTCCGTCTGAACTATAAGCCCTCCAAAGATGGTTCCGTCTGAACTATAAGCCCTCCAAAGATGGTTCCGTCTGAACTATAAGCCCTCCCAAGCTCAGTTCTGCCTGATGCATAGCCACTCAAAAGTCCAGTTCGATCTCAAACTTACCCACTCCAGAGCCTGGTTCTATATTAAACACATAGACTCTAAAAGCCCAGTTCTATCTGAACAATACTAGTTCTGACTGAACTACTTCACAGACTGGTTCCATTTGAACCATAACCTATGACACAGACTGGTTCTGTTGGACCACAACCCATTTGAGAGAGTGGTTTTGTCCGGACCATAATCCACTCCATTTCAAAACCCAGTCCACCTCTCAGCATCAGAGCCACAATTCTTTCAGAGCTGGGTGAGACACAGGAGTATAATACATGCCACCTGGCCCTGACCCAGTTCTGGATTCAGTCCAGTTCTGGATTCAGCCCAGTTCTGGCCCTATCTTGGCTCTGATTCAGTGTGGTATGAGGCAGATGCCCCCAGACTCAGACTTGCTGCAGCTTTTTACACACACACACACACACATACAGCCTGTGTAGCTCTATTACTTTCAGTAAAATCATCATCCTGCTCTGGCAGCAAGCATCTGGTATATCAGAGTGTGTGGGGACGTGTCTATATCAGAGTGCTTGGGGACGTGTCTATATCAGAGTGTGTGGGGACGTGTCTATATCAGAGTGTGTGGGGACGTGTCTATATCAGAGTGTGTGGGGACGTGCTTTACGTCCAAATGGATGAATTGTGCAGAAAAAGCTGCCTAAAATGTACAATGCTGAGAGTGCCTGTTATGCCATATTCTCCTATCCACAACACAACACAACACAACACAACACAACACATCACATTACAGCACAACACAACACAACACAACACAACACAACACAACACAACACATCACATTACAGCACAACACAACACAACACAACACAACACAACACAACACAACACAACACAACACATCACATTACAGCACAACACAACACAACACAACACAACACAACACATCACATTACAGCACAACACAACACAACACAACACAACACAACACATCACATTACAGCACAACACAACACAACACAACACAACACAACACAACACATCACATTACAGCACAACACAACACAACACAACGCAACACAACACAACACAACACAACACATCACATTACAACACAACACAACACAACACAACACAACACAACACATTACAGCACAACACAACACAACACAACACAACACAACGCATCACATTACAGCACAACACAACACAACACAACACAACGCATCACATTACAGCACAACACAACACAACACAACACATCACATTACAGCACAACACAACACAACACAACACAACGCATCACATTACAGCACAACACAACACAACACAACGCATCACATTACATCACATGACAACACAACACGTCACATCGCAACACATCACATCACACCTGTGACTGTATCACTTGCCCTCAACCTTTTACCTTCCTCAGCTCTTATCAGCATCATCCAGCAGCCCCCCCCAACCCTCCCCCAGAGCCTCCAGGGTCAATGCAAGGAGACGAACGACTCCCCAGGGGGATGTGGGGGTCCTCAGTCTCTCAGGGAAAGGTCACAGCTGCTTTGCACTGTCACCATTGATCTAGGGTGGAGTGTGTGTGTGTGTGTGTGTGTGCGTGTGTGTAAAAGGGGGATGGTTTTGATAACTGACTTATCACCTCTCCTCTACCTTTCCATTCACGTGTCCGTCTCTGACATTTGACGACATTCTTTCCTCTTGCAGACCAGGCCTGGATGGATGGAACTGTAGTGTGTGTGTGTGTGTGTGTGTGTGTGTGTGTGTGTGTGTGTGTGTGTGGAGGTTTAGTGTGTGTGGGGAGTCTCAGTCTGTGTGTGTGTGGAGGTTTAGTGTGTGTGGGGAGTCTCAGTCTGTGTGTGTGTGGAGGTTTAGTGTGTGTGGGGAGTCTCAGTCTGTGTGTGTGTGGAGGTTTAATGTGTGTGGGGAGTCTCAGTCTGTGTGTGTGTGTGTGGAGGTTTAGTGTGTGTGGGGAGTCTCAGTCTGTGTGTGTGTGGAGGTTTAGTGTGTGTGGGGAGTCTCAGTCTGTGTGTGTGTGGAGGTTTAATGTGTGTGGGGAGTCTCAGTCTGTGTGTGTGTGTGTGTGTGGAGGTTTAGTGTGTGTGGGGAGTCTCAGTCTGTGTGTGTGTGTGCAGAGGCACATGCATGTGAAGGGGTTCAGTGTGTGCAGACACACACGTGTGTGTGTAAGTATTCAAGGTTCACACATTCTACATAGGTTGAAACAAACTCACTCACACAAGTGACTCCATATCTCTCTCTCTCACACACACACACACATTCTACATAGGTTGAAACAAACTCACTCACACAAGTGACTCCATATCTCTCTCTCTCACACACACACACACACATTCTACATAGGTTAAAAACACACTCATTCACTCTACATATTCACACACACTCATTCACTAGCACGTCCTACATAGGTTAAAACACAGTCACTCACTCACACACACATTCACTCATTCTCTCTCACTCTCTCACACACACACACACTCACTAGCACATTCTATATAGGTTAAAAACACAATCACTCATACACATATTCACTCACACACACACACACACACACAAGCACTTTCTACAAAGGTTAAAATACACTGACTGACTTACACATTCACTAGAACACTAGACAGGCCACTATGTCAGACTGCCTATTCATTCCCTGCCTTTGGGACCAAAGCTTTGCTCTACTGCCCTCTGCTGTTGGAACCATAGACATGTAGGCTCTACTGCCCTCTGCTGTTGGAACCATAGACATGACTTCCTTTTTTAAAGAAATATTTCTTTTGTCACTCATTTAGTATAGTTTTGTCTGTTTACAGGAAACATGAACAAAATGCATGAATCACTTAGAAAGCAAGAAGAGTGTGTGTGAGACGATTATACTAAATCTTTATTTCTTTATTTGGACATGGTCTGGATTAGCCTGTGAGATGAGATGCACAGATAAACCCTGTTTCTGGACCATACTGACTCATCTTTTAAACCAATCTTGGATGAAACCCTTACTGCTGATTTATTTTGGAAACTGAATGAGATTTTTATAGATATAGATATAGATGGCACATGTCTGCAGGCTAACCCACATAGTCATTCTGCACTAGTCTGGTACATGCCTGCAGTCTAACCCACATAGTCATTCTGCACTAGTCTGGTACATGCCTGCAGTCTAACCCACATAGTCATTCTGCACTAGTCTGGTACATGCCTGCAGTCTAACCCACATAGTCATTCTGCACTAGTCTGGTACATGCCTGTAGTCTAACCCACATAGTCATTCTGCACTAGTCTGGTACATGCCTGCAGTCTAACCCACATAGTCATTCTGCACTAGTCTGGTACATGCCTGCAGTCTAACCCACATAGTCATTCTGCACTAGTCTGGTACATGCCTGCAGTCTAACCCACATAGTCATTCTGCACTAGTCTGGCACATGCCTGCAGTCTAACCCACATTGAGACATGTGGGTTGTTTTGTTCCATCAAGTGACCTTTGACAGACTTCACTGCGTGTGAGATGTGGATTTGCTACAATATAAATAGTAAAAAAATACAAGGAATACAAATCCTTCTAATCCTACACTCTGATCCACGCCTCTGAATAAGCATGGGTGTAGTAAATGATGAATAAATGAATGAATGAATGAATTAATTAATTACTGAGGACTGGCCCTAAAGTAATTGATCATGTACAAACATGTAAATTGCTTTGGATAAAAGCATCTGCTAAATGCATAAATGTAAATGAAAATATTCCATAACAGAGTTGTTCAGGTGTAACCCTTCCTGTTTATTTGGTCAGTAAGAGCTTGTGTGTAAGACCATGTCTGCTGTTTACCACAGCAGTGAAGAGAACATGAACCAAACACAAGAACGGCTTCTTCCCATCATGAACCAAACACAAGAACGGCTTCTTCCCATCATGAACCAAACACAAGAACGGCTTCTTCCCATCATGAACCAAACACAAGAACGGCTTCTTCTCATCATGAACCAAACACAAGAACGGCTTCTTCCCATCATGAACCAAACACAAGAACGGCTTCTTCCCATCA
This sequence comes from Tenualosa thibaudeaui, assembly GCA_027481765.1. Taxonomy (NCBI): domain Eukaryota; kingdom Metazoa; phylum Chordata; class Actinopteri; order Clupeiformes; family Clupeidae; genus Tenualosa; species Tenualosa thibaudeaui. The sequence continues at coordinate 987,119 of JAIFZK010000014.1, forward strand.
TGAACCAAACACAAGAACGGCTTCTTCCCATCATGAACCAAACACAAGAACGGCTTCTTCCCATCATGAACCAAACACAAGAACGGCTTCTTCCCATCATGAACCAAACACTCTTCCCATCACTCTCCTGAACTGCTGAGTTGGTTCAGTCCCACTTGGACCATTCACTCACTACATACTTGCACACTATATTATTCCAGTATGCATCTCTCACACTATATTATTACAGTATGCATCTCAGACACTATATTATTACAGTATGCATCTCTCACACTATATTATTACAGTATGCATCTCAGACACTATATTATTACAGTATGCATCTCGCACATTATATTTACACTTTCACACATTCCACTCCATGTGTACTTTGTCTTATTTCCACATTATGTTGATATGTGTCTATATGTATATTGTTGTCTCAGTTGTACAGTATGTCTATATATTACTATTTGTCTGTTGAATGTATATTACATGTTTATGGTGATTATCTTTGATGTTTATGTTGAATTTACAGAGTATTACCATCTACCAAAGCCATGTCAGTATACTGGCCAATAAAACTGATTCTGATTCAGTGTGGGTGCAGCGTGCAGAGTACCCTGTTCACCAGCAGAGGGAGCCAGCTCAAAAGCCATTACACAAGAGAGGCAGGAGGTGGTTTTGAGAAAATTTATAACACAAATTATTTCAGGTTACATCATCATGATTGTTTTTCTTCCCCAAGTTCACTAAAATTCCAGTTAGTTTGATAACTCTTTCTCAACTGAAGGAGAAGATTTTATCATGCTGAACACAGGTTGGACTTCACCCCTAAAATCAGAAGTGCTATTTTTATAATAGACCAACAAAACTCTGCAGTTAAAAATACTATTTCTGACATCTTAGATTCTCGATTAGAGCACATTCTCACATCTTATACACTACGTACATTCATTCCATAAGGCAGGTCCATTTTCAATTCCTCGTTACCTTTCCTTCTTGTAAACAGCATGACAGTTATGCTGACAGAGCATCTTAGTAAACAGTTCTTTGGTGTGTGTGAAAGTCGTGGAGTTGTGATGAATGTGAAAAATAATCCCACAGAACCGTGGATTGAGCGTCCCTAACCAGGAACAGGCATCCCTTGGGATCAGATCCGTTCTAGACTCCACTTGGAACCAGCACCCGGGCTAAAACTTACTGTCAGCTCAAAATTAATCCCAGAGTGTGTCTTCCATTCAACAACACTCTCATATGAAGAGAGAGTCTCTGTGTGTGTGTGTGCGTGTGTCTAGTGCTCACTGTAGGGGAAGAGAAGGACCACACACACTTGTTCAGCTCTCAGGAGAGTCAGAGTGAGTGTGTGTTTTTGGGGGGTGTTGCTCACTTGGGAGAACTCAGACAGAGGCGACTTTGGCTTTGCAAGAATCAAAACTGCAGTTAGACGCAGAGAGGTAGAGAAAAGGAGTGTGTGAGAGGGAGGGAGAGGGAGAGAGAGAGTTTGATAGAGAGAGAGAGAGGGAGAGGGAGAAAGAGAGAGATTTATTGTGTTACAGAAAGAATGAACTCCAGCTATGAATGACATGGCTGCTCTCCTGTTCAGCTTTGGATGAGAGGGCTGCGCTCGTTGACTGAGGAGTCCGTCTCTTCCTGTACACGCAACACTGGACTTCTCTTACTGGGGCTTGTCTGGGAAGAAAGGATTCAAGTGTTACAGCAGGAACCACAAGCGTGCATCTCTTTCTTCTTCCTGTTCTTTCTCTCCCCAATTCTCGCTTTTTGCTCTTTCTCCCTTCCTCTGGCTTAAGGTCATAGATATGACTCTGACTCTCTCTGGCTTAATGTCATTAATATGACTGATATGACATATGAACGCTTCCACAGCGAACAGCAAGTGTGAACATCTCAGTGAGCTCCAAACACTCCACAGTGTTGCCCTGACTCAAGCTCAGTGAGGTTGCAGGTGCTACATGTGTTTGGGGGTTTAAAAACAGACTTAGTCACCACTGAAAATCTGCATCACATCCATCACTGCATTTGGCAATTCCAGCTAGCCATAGGTGTGACAGGCAAGTTTCTTCTCTTTCGAGCATGCACTCACTCACTCACACACACACACACTCTGCACAGTAAGGACTAGAGTGACAAATATCTCATTTTTATCATGCTTTTGTTTACAACACTGAGCTTCTGAAAACCTTTACTGGTCCAGAGAGATCTGCCCGACCGCTTGTCCAGTGTCCAGTGGGCTGCAGTCAGGCTGATAGAGTGACCCAGCAGGAGCATCAGAAACCTTCTGTAGAACCCTACTGATCTGGCAGGTGTTTCCCAAAACCATAGCTGATAAGCCGTTATCAACTTAGTTCCTTGGCAGTGAGTAATTGGGGGCATTTGTGTGTGTGTGTGTGTGTGTGTGTGTGTGTGTGTGTGTGTGTGTGTGTGTGTGTGTGAGAGAGAGAATGGAGGGGTGGTGGGGTGTATACGCGTGTGTGTGTGGGGTGGTGTGGTGTGGTGTATGTATGTATGTATGTATGTGTGTGTGTGTGGTGTGTGTGAGGTGTGTGTGTGTGTGTGTGTGAGGTGGAGTGTGTGTGTGTGTGAGGTGGGGGGTGTGTGTGTGTGTGTGTGTGTGGTGGGGTGTATGTGTGTGTGTGTGGTGGGGTATGTGTGTATGTATGTGTGTGTGTGGGGGGGGGGGGGGGATGTGTGTATGTATGTATGTGTGTGTGTGTGGTGGGGTGTGTGTGTATGTGTATGTGTGTGTGTGTATGTGTGTCTGGTGGGGTGTATGTGTGTGTGTGTATGTGTGTGGTGGGGTGTATGTGTGTGTGTGTGTATGTGTGTGTGTGTGTGTGGTGGTGTATGTGTGTGTGTGTGTGTGGTGGGGTGTGTGTGTGTGTGTGTGTGTGTGGTGGGGTGTGTGTGTGTGGTGGGGTGTGTGTGTGTGTGTGTGTATGTGTGTGTGGTGGGGTGTGTGTGTGTGTGTGTGTGTGTGTATGTGTGTGTGGTGGGGTGTGTGTGTGTGTGTGTGAATGAATGAAGAGGGGGTTACACACGGCCGCTTCAAAGTTTGGGAAAGCAATGTCTAAAAGTTTAAAAAGCAATGTCTTGCAGACTTACTGCCTGACATACATTTGCAAACTGCTGGTCACTTCATTCAGAAATGCACAAGCTGTCAGAATTCTGCTGATGGCTTTCGATGTAATTTGTAGGTGTGTACAGAGAAGACAGAGTGTGTGTTCTGTTGTAGAATGACCAAACAGACCAATCAAGTGCTCTCCACAGGGTGTGAAATGGCTTTGCAAAATTTAGTGATAACCTTCCTTACACAAGGTCTCCTCCGCACTGTACAAAGCACCCCCAGACCACAAAAGATTGAAAAAAGATCTCCAACAAGATCTCCAATTACAAGGTCATTTGCTATATTTCCTATTCACACTAATTTCTTGAGTGTTTCCATGGTAAAGAAAGAAATTAGCCAGTGCAAATTGTATGTGTATGCATATGGGGCACACCCATTTGTACGCATTGGTATGTGTATGCATGTTGATTAAAGAAACTGAATGTTTGAATGTGTGTTAGCATATGTGTGTGTGTGTGCCTGTAGTTCAAAGCAGCTTGGATATCTGCTCTGTCATCCTAGTGATGCCACGTTGAGGGGAGAGGACAGTGGCGGGCGGCAGAGGACACCCACCTGTGTCGCTAGTGGCATAAACATCCGCCTGCCTCTCTGGGCCGCTATGGCTGTCATTGTGCTCCTAAAAAACAGCCAAACCTGGTTGAGCAGCTCACTTGGGCACGGCAGACGGGACGGAAGCAGAACGGCAGGGGGGCCAAACATCTTTTGATTAGGCAGAGTGCTGATCGCTTGATGTTTGATTAGATGGGTGAATGTGTGTGATTCAGTGTTGCGTGATGTTGTTGCCATGCAGTGTACAGTCTGTCTTTATAGCAATTCAACTGGATACTCAGAGGCAGCTCAACCAGTCTGCAGCATGCTAACAGAGAGTCCTTTTGCTAAATCTTGACCATGTTTCATTTCACGAACGATGAAAACAAACAGGTCTTAAATTAAGCTACGCCGGAATTAGAAGCAGCATTCAATGTTAAAACAGAATTAGAAGCATTCAAAGTTAAAACTGAGAATTTAATTTACTGTAGCAATCTTTAGGATGCTACAAAAGCAAGTCACCATTCCTTAATTAGAAGGAATTCTACAATGGTATACTCATATCTGTCCTTCACCAAATCATAGTCCATCAAATACTGAGGTTTTATTTGATTCAGGGGTCTGTTTCCCAAAAGCATAGTTGCTAACTAAGTTAGCAATGCAATTGCCCATTGCAAACCAACTTGGTAGTTAACTGGTTAGCAACTATGATTTTGGGAAACCCTGCATTGGAAAAATCTGAAAACAACTCCTTTGAAAAAGTACACACCTTAAGGTTAGCCACAGAAGTCGACTGACGCTATGAAACAAAGACAGCACAACTTAGTCTTCAGTTTGTAGCCATTAAATAATTAGATTTCTATCTGTGTTTAGTCCACATTGTTGAGCCGTTACAACTACCACCATCTTCTTGCTCACTGAATACCTGTTAAGGAAAACATGCAAGGCTACAGCAGTCATTTAGGGAACGCAGATCAGTTAAAAACAGCAATAGCTCCCCCCGATGGGCTCAGACTGGGCGAGGCCAGGAGTTACAGGTGGCAAACCCCCATGCCATGCCATGCAAACATGTACACACTCCTCTTCATCAGTCTTGAATACACACTTATTTCCTTTCACACACCACAAACACATACACAAACACATCATTTGCTCTTTAACTGTACATACTGCATATACTGTATATACTGCACTTGCTGCTCTTTGCACTTCTGATTAGATGCCAAATCGCATTAGATGCCAAATCGCATACATGTGTAATGACAATAAAGTTGAATCTAATCTAAAATCTAATCTAATACACACTTCTCTTCATCACTCTTGAATACACACTTATTTCCTTTCACACACCACAAACACTTTCTGATTCACACATCTAGGTGAAATGAGTACACTAAACAGAATCACCAGTTGAGTCATTTATGTGTATCCATGGTCATTCTAAATAAGGTTAACGATTTCTCCTCTTTATCATGTTCATTTTCTCCCACCTTATCCTGTCTCTTCAGAATGATGGCCCCAAGGATGGTGACTAGGCCCAGGCCAATGAAGATATACTGCATGTACTCCATCATGGCTGGCAAAACCACCAGGTTGGTATGGAACGTCTTTAGAATGGGCCCATCTATGTAGCCACTCTACAGAACATGAAGAGAACCACACAAGAGAACAGAGTTGAGCTGGGGGGGGGGGTCAAATGACAATACTCCCACACATTAACAAGGAGCACCCAAGAGCAACAGGGACAAGGACAAACTCTCTTATCCAAGGAAGAAACCTTGGGCAGATCCACAGCTCAGCTGGCCAACCCAACTGCAAGAGGGAGTCTGTGTGTGTGTTTGGGGGGGGGGGACTGCCTCTGCTGTTGCCCCCAGTTGCGAGGCATGGCGGCCACTGACCATCATCCCCGCAGTGGTGCTGGGTTGCCACACATCATACCTTAGTTATGCTGCTATAGCCTAGTGCCACCACAAAAGCTTAATGTGTCATGTCATGCAACTCTCTCTCTCTTACCCTCTCTCTCTCTTTCAGCTCTCTCTCAATATATATATATATATATATACACACATATATATACATACACATATACGTATGCCCGACTCCCCTTCCTTGAGCCTTTGTGATTGACCCCCCCTCACAATGCCGCTGTCAAATGGACCCTTACTGTTACCCCCATGACCCATCTCATTCCTTTGAGTTTGACACTAGGTCTGGCCGCTGCTACATTGTCCAGCCATAATTCCTGATTACATTATATGGTAGTCAGTCCATAAATGGTTAAGTGGGATAATACTCTATTATGAACTATTATGAACCTTAGCTAAAACCATAGGCAACTTGTAGTCTGTCATGGTTACTACTGATTTAAATTTTTCTGCATGACCCCTGGCAGTTGGGTTAGCCCCTTGAGTCGTGGATCTGCCCAAGGTTTCTTCCTAGATTAACTGAACATAAGGTTTCTCCTTGCCCCTGTTGCTTCTGGGTGCTCCTTCTGTGAAGCGCCACGAGACAATACTATTGTAAAAGGCGCTGTATAAATAAAGTTGAACTGAATTGAATTGATGGCAGGTATGGAGTGATGGCAAGTAGCCAAGATCCTTACAGGATGGCCTCTACTCCTCTGCTATACACTCAGAACTACACAACAGGTCATGTCCTATTGACGGCAGTTCAAAATGACCTTAACACCCTTACCTTACACTTCAACTAAAGCAGGGGTGATCAAACCTTTCTGGCTGTGGTGCAAAATGAAGAGCACCAGTCTCAAGTGAAAGAGTGAAAGAGTGACTGCGTTTTAGATCAGAAAACCAACAGGCCATCTAATGGTACTACTACTATTTACAAACATGTCACACCAGTCTCAAGTGAAAGAGTGACTGTGTTTTAGATCAGAAAACCTGTAGGCCAACTCCTGACCTTAGACTCAAACTAAAGCATCCTCCTGACCTTAGACTCAAACTAAAACATCCTCCTGACCTTAGACTCAAACTAAAACATCCTCCTGGCCCTTTCAGTGTTTCCTTTTGCTGTGTCTGAGCATTTTCCCTCTTTCACCCGTGTGTCTGAGTTTCACCCGTGTGTCTGAGTTTTTTGTCCTTGCTGTGTGTGCGGGTCTCTGGGAGTTACCTCTCCAAACCAGATCATTGGCATCACCACCTCCGAGATCTTGCCCGTCTCGCTGGAGGAAAAACACAAACAGGACAAAAAGAGAAGAGAAATAACAGAAGTCAGCTGGCAAAGCTGCAAAAGCAAACATGGCTGGTCAAACAGAGTTAGATTTACCACTCCGAGAGACTTGAGCAGTCTTGAGTCGATAAAGAGATGTTTGCAAATAAATGTGTGTGAGTGAGCGAGTGTGTAAGTGCAATGCATCTCTCTTACGTGATTCCAGACACCTCCTTCATCAAGATATTAAGCTGCAGTCTAACAGACACGTTCATGGGTACTCCGGTCTCCTACAAAAAGTTGTTTTGATGGGGGATAAAGCATTAAAAATGAGTTCCAATTAAATTCTCAGTTTAACAAGATGTGCTGTTGAGCATAATTTGTATAAAGAATTCAGAAAATGAACAATAATTGTTTTTAGCATGGTATGTGATGTTTGTGTGTCTATTCCCAGAATAGACACAATAATCTGCACTTCTTGTCTGACTCCAGATCAGTGACTTTATCAGCATCACGATCCAGCCCCACTTCGGGTCTACTAACCACACATAACACTAATGCTGTTCTTGCACTTCCTTAAAAATGGATTAAAAACTAGTTGTTACTTATTTATTATTATTATTGTCTTCAATACGAGCCTGCCTCTGGGGAGGGTTCCTACACTATAGAACACATCAAGCCTGGTCCTGGTTTCCAAGAAGCCACACCACAGGGAACTAAATGACTTTAGGCCTGTTGCGCTCACCACACACTTAATGAAGACTCTTGAATAGCTGCTGCTCCATCTGCTAAGACCCCAGGTCTGCCATGCACTTGACCCTCTACAGAGAAGGTGGGAGTGGAGGAGGTCAATCTCTATCTGCTACACAGGGTGCTCTCTCACCTGGACAAATGAGGCAGTGCTGTGAGAATCATGTTCTTTGATTACTCCAGCACCTTCAACACCATCCAGCCCCTCCTCCTTAGAAACAAACTACAGCAGATGAGAGTGGCCCTGCACATGGTAACCTGGATCACAGACTACCTCACACAAAGACCCCAGTTTGGTGTGCAGTACTGGGGCGCCACAGGGAGCTGTTCTGTTCCCTGTACTGTTCACTCTGTACACCTCTGACTTTAGATACAACTCTCAGACATGCCACATGCAGAAGTTCTCTGATGACACTGCAATTGTGGGGTGTATTAGAGATGGACAGGAGGGGGAGTACTAGAGCCTTGTGGGTGACTTTGTAAGATGGTGTAAGACCATCTACAGCTGAACACCACCAAAACCAAAGAAGTGGTGGTGAACTTCAGGAGGTCACCCTGCCACACTGCCTGTCTCCATTGATGGGTTGGATGTAGAGACGATGGGTTGGATGTTGCATACAAATACCTTGGGGATCTACATCTTGACAAGACACTGGACTGGTGTGCTAACACTGACTCTACAAGACCGGGCACTAGGGTTACCATAGCATCCTCCATGTATTTGTATAATGTATGTATGTGTATGCCATGTACGCCAAGCTTTTGGATACCAGAATTTCCTATGGGGTGATAAAAGTATTTGTCTATCCGTCTATCTAAAATGTGAAAAATCTAATTTAATTTCATTAAATCAAATCTGCCCAGTAAATAAGTAATCTGCCTACTAACTGACTAATCTGAACAATTCTTTAGATTAAAAAAAAGAGAGAAACTGAATTTTTTTTTTTTTTACTTTTCAGGACCTTGCTTTTCAACATAGGCACGGGACCATGGACTTTGATCTGGAGATGACTGCATATGAAATTACAAGGTCATCAGTGTTATTTATACTGATGAAGTCCAGATAAAAGCCTTTATCTGTATGGAACTGTGTTTAATGACTGCAGTGAGTCATAATAAGGGCCGTGTTTAGAGACTGAGCCCATTTATGGGACAACTACAGACACAGGTGAGGGCATATCACCTCTGGACTGGTGCTGTATGTGTTTGTATGAACGTGATTTCTTTCCTGGTTTAATAAATAATAATTGTTGTTGTTGCTATTTTCAAAAGTCTGTTGGCCTCAATTTTAAGCATTTTAAACAGGCAAAACACCCAGCAAATTGCCTGATTGTTATATAAAAAATGCTGGCTTTTCTGGGCTGCAATCCATGTCTTTTGTGGCTTTATTGAATTTTAGCAGGAACACGAGAGAATGTTGAGAACACTGTGTACGGCCAGCTGCTGTAACATATTCAGTACCAGCACTCAGGTTGACTTATTAATGAAAAAAAATTCAGTACTAGCACTGAGGATGACCTATTGAAGTAATATTCAGTACCAGCACTGAGGATGGCTTATTAATATAACATTAACATTCAGCACTAGCACTGAGGATGGCTTCTTAATGTAACACATTCAGTACTAGCACTGAGGATGGCTTCTTAATGTAACACATTCAGTACTAGCATTGAAGACCATGGCCCCGTGATGATACATATTTTGTACATATTTGTCTTGCTGACGTGCAAAACAGTCACAAAAGATATGCTTGAGGATGTTTCTTCTTTATTACTGAAGCTTGTTTCTAACTTACCAAAGACTTTGAGCCACGAATTAAGGGGGCTCATTCGGTTTGACCCACAATTTGCAGTTTCATAACAATGTTCACACACATGCGCACGCACACAAGCACACAAACACTCAAACATATGCACGCAGACGCACACACACACACCCACGCACACACAAAGAGGCTGAATTTAAGTAGAGAGTAAACTAACTATACGTATAAGTGAAACCAGAGATGGAGAGGTGTTGCTGTGTGTGCACCACGTCAGGACACATACTTGGCTTGGCCCAACTGCACGGCCTGCCATTCTAAATCCCCTATCCTCACACCCATGCACAGACATACACATGCGCGCGCATACACACACACACACACACTTGGCAAACAGACACATACACACACTCTCACTGTTTCAAGCATACTCACACACATGCACAAGCTGAAGCACACACGCACACACACAAGTTTGTCCTCATAACTCGGGTCAGACCAAAGCCTGAATGTGGCTTCCAGCTCTAAATAACAGCCTGGGGATGTGTGTGTGTGTGTGTGTATGTGTGCGTGTGTGCCCGTGTGTGCGTTTGTGTGTATGTGTGTGTGTGAGTCTGTGCCCGCCCATGTGTGCGTTTGTGTGTGTGTATGTGTATGTGAGTCTGTGTGTGTGTGTGCGTGTGTGTATGTGTGTGTGTGTGCTCTCTCCCCTGGGCTTCGCTGGCGTCATGCTGTGAATGGTTCCCAGCTGCATGTTCCCTGCTGTGGGACCGGACGCCTGCTCAGCCTCTCTCCACTGTTCCAGAGCAGCTCTATCCAGTGCTCCATTATCTCAGAGCTCTACAGCACTAAAGTCACACAGCCACACGGGCGCAGGACCACTAGTGATACAACATGGTTGTGTAATATTCAAGTCATGATTTAGAAAAAGCACAGCTGGGTGCGGTCAGCGTCACCTAAAGTCCAATCTTCAATGTCCTGGATGAGTTATTGGTGTATAACATCAGCTTATCTCTGGAAAAGCAAGCATGTGTGTGTGTGTGTGTGTGTGTGTGTGTGTGTGTGTGTGTGTGTGTGTGTGTGCCTCCGACTGAGCCAATTCTTTTAGAATTACAACTCCTTCAGAGTCCGAATGCAGACTTCTACAATTTAACTCACTACAGATGACCTCACTAGTAAGAATGCCGACTGCTAGTGTTGCGATGATCAGCAAGTGGTTTCTGGGGGCAATAAAACCATAATGTTGAAGCGTATCTGATTTCCAATTAGCTTATCATATCTTTCCTCTTTTTCTAGCAACACAATAGGGCATAATTGGCTCATAAAAGAAGCTGTTAGAGCTAGAACCTCAACGACCTTCCAAGTCAACATACTAAACCGAAGAACAGCACTTACATTGAAGACTGAAGACTGGCCTGGTCTGGTGATCAAACCACCCAGCTTTTATCACATAACATGTTTATGCAACACATTTAGATAAGACAAGTTTTACATGGCCGGTGGGTCATGAGTGTGATAAAGCTGACCTTAGACAATCCTCAATAATACACAACACTGGTGAGATGGAGCTGTGAAATAACACACTGCTGTTCTCCAAAGCACAGAAATAGGCCACTATGATTTCTGTGATGAGGAAAACACGGATCTAGACATCAAAACGAAATTTTGCTATGAACGCGGAATCACGCGGAATTTGCTATTTTTAGCATCTTGACATTGAAATCTACGTTTTTAAAATAATTTTCAGATTTTACGGTTAAAAGCTCAATGCAACAAGGCACTGATCTGCAAAATCTGACAAAATTGCTGCGCTCAGCCCTGTAACCATCATGAACGGTCACCATATGTTTAAGTGCAGCATTTCTAAAGTAGCCTACAGTACCACCTGACGGAGACATAGTTTCTCAGTGGACTGGTTGAAAAAGAGAACAGTGTTTTTCTCGATCAGGAAATAATTTCTAATTTCATGTGTTAAAACATACTGGTAAGACACAAAAAATTGTGTGCAGTGGAAGCACTCAGTCTTATTGAGTGAGTGGGCTCATCTGTGCAAGAGAGTGAAACTGCCTTTAGTTGTTGGTAGGTTGGAAGTAAAAATAGCCTATTTAAACAATGTTTAAACGTCAACATGGATTTCTGCAACTGTTTGTGGAAACAGTGCTGAAACATTTAAGAGCCACTGATGTGCCTGCTTTTACAGAAAATCTTTTTGTGATAAATTACGGCACTGACTCCCTAATCACCTACGTAGGCTTACACTACAACAATAACCAATTCATAATGATTATAATTTTATATCCGTACACATAAATAGACTAGCCTATATCAGGCATAGACTGAGAGAGGCCACAGTGTATGGGCATTTGAGTGTGGGAGAGCATGTGGATTGGGCTGTCTGACCCCAATAACATCTGATGAGTAGGCCTCAAGTCAAATTAAATTTTAGGGAGGTTTAAAAGCCCAAAATCCAAAATAAATCAGAAAAAAAACTAAATTTGAGAAAAAATAAAATGGATTCCATAAGCTGCTGTCAGTGGTCAAGGATTTGACTGGCAGCATGAGTGTGAGCTGTGTGTTTTTGGGCCAATGCAAAACTATAGCATTCACTGTCTCTATACTAGCCTGGTGGACCAGACTCTTCACTTCGCTTCACTTTGTGGAATGAGTCTGGCTATTCTCAATAAGCATACGCTCACTTCCTGAAACACCCTTTATGGCACACTGGTTAACAGATTGGGAACTGAGGACTGATCAGTGAGGCTAACAAAACTTGCTGCTGGGCATAACAACTGGACATATGGTAACTGTGTGATAATCATGGCTCTGTCAGATGAACATCAAAACCAGATTGTTTTGTCAATGTGCAGTGTGTTTGATTCAATTAAATGAATTCAGTTATATCTCATGGTGCTTTACAGCAAGGGGCACCCAAGAGCAACAAAACAAAAAAACAAAACAACTCCCTTATGTTTAGTTAGTCTAGGAAGAAATCCTTGGGCAGATCCACGACTCTGGGGGGCAACTCAACTGCCAGGGGTCATGCAGGAAAAGTACAGTCAGGTTTTAGCAAAGCATCATAATAGTTCCAAAATATTGTCCTATAACATTACATGGTAGTCAATCCATAGGTGGTTATCAAGAATTATGGCTGGACAGTGTAGTGGCAGCCAGCCAGTGTTAAACTCCAGGAGTGAGATGGGTCATGGGGGTAACAGTAGGGGTTCATTTGACAGTGCCATTGTGAGGGGGGGTCAGTCACAAAGCCTCAGGGAAGGACAGTGGATCCTGGCATGGGTGTCTAGGTTTGATAGGACCATAGTGTTGTTTTCTATGAGTGGTGTATTTGATAGGACGGGACTCCAGACTTACAGGATGGATGTCAATGAAGAGCCCGTGGTCATCCTCATTGGGGCTCAGGCCCAAGACAGTGCTCACCAGGTAGGGATCAGCATTGAAGAAGTGAGGCTGGGAGATAAACATTGGAGAGTCTGTAGACACAAACACAGTTTCAGACGATGACAGTCTATTAACACAAACACAGTTTCAGACGATGACAGTCTATTAACACAAACACAGTTTCAGACGATGACAGTCTATTAACACAAACACAGTTTCAGACGATGACAGTCTATTAACACAAACACAGTTTCAGACGATGACAGTCTATAAATACACAGTTTCAGACGATGACAGTCTATTAACACAAACACAGTTTCAGACGATGACAGTCTATTAACACAAACACAGTTTCAGACGATGACAGTCTATAAATACAAACACAGTTTCAGACGATGACAGTCTATTAACACAAACACAATTTCAGACGATGACAGTCTATAAATACAAACACTGTTTCAGACAATGAGAGTCTATAAACACAAACACAGTTTCAGACGATGAGAGTCTATAAACAAGAATTATTCCATTCATTCACACATTGGTGAGAGACTCTTTACAACATGTAGGTGTCTGGCTCCTATAGATTTCTCATCAAGGAAGATAAAATGTACAGTCCTGATTTATCTATGCAGATAAGCTGTATCTATACAGCTCAGTTGCTGCGGGAGCCCAGTGTATGTCTAATCTGAGGCCCTGTGGGGGAGATTAGGGAAAACATCATCTGCTGCCATCATCATTTTCCTGCCTACAGTAGGAAAGCCCCCTCCCAACAGAAAACAAAACAAATGTCATTATTTCCCTAAAGATGCTACTGAAGGCCACCTTTATGCCTTGCATATTAGTGAGTACAACACAAACAAATATTAGTGAGTACAACACAAACAAATATTAGTGAGTATACCACAAACAAATATTAGTGAGTATACCACAAACAAATATTAGTGAGTACAACACAAACAAATATTAGTGAGTACAACACAAACAAATATTAGTGAGTATACCACAAACAAATATTAGTGAGTACAACACAAACAAATATTAGTGAGTACAACACAAACAAATATTAGTGAGTATACCACAAACAAATATTAGTGAGTACAACACAAACAAATATTAGTGAGTATACCACAAACAAATATTAGTGAGTACAACACAAACAAATATTAGTGAGTACAACACAAACAAATATTAGTGAGTATACCACAAACAAATATTAGTGAGTACAACACAAACAAATATTAGTGAGTATACCACAAACAAATATTAGTGAGTATACCACAAACAAATATTAGTGAGTATACCACAAACAAATATTAGTGAGTACAACACAAACAAATATTAGTGAGTACAACACAAACAAATATTAGTGAGTACAACACAAACAAATATTAGTGAGTACAACACAAACAAATATTAGTGAGTACAACACAAAAATCAAATTCCCCCCTTCCTCACCCTCACAGTGCAGGCTTACGTCCCTCCCCATTGTGGCGAAGCATCTGCTCATACTCACTCTGTCTGCACTTGCTCACGTTGAGGAGCCCAGACTGTCTGCAGGGGCAGAAGCCCTCGTTGGGGGGATAGTCGGCCCCATTGGCGAACAGCGTGGTGGGCGCCACATAGCGATACACAGGAACCCCACCCACAACCCCTGGCCTCTGGTACACCAGCTCCATTGACCTGTGGAGAGCCAAGCAGCCACCACATGGAACGCAGGGGTCAGCAGAGGTACACAGGTAGACAGATCAGGTAAGACGTGCTGCACAGGTAGACTGATCAGGTAAGACATGTGCTGCACAGGCAGACAGATCAGGGGAGGGATGTGGTGTAGGTAGACAGATCAGGTAAGACATGTGCTATACAGGTAGACTGATCAGGTAAGACATGTGCTGTACAGGTAGACAGATCAGGTGAGGGACGTGGTACACAGGTAGACAGATCATGTAAGACGTGCTGCACAGGTAGACTGATCAGGTAAGACATGTGCTGTACAGGTAGACTGATCAGGTAAGACGTGCTGAACAGGTAGACAGTCGGGTAAGACATGCTGAACAGGTAGACAGATCAGGTGAGGGACGTGGTGCCCACCTGCAGGCATCTGGACTGTAGAAAGGCAGGGTGGACTCAGTAGTCATAAATGGAGGCCACATCTGGCCAGCAGTGCCATTTATCATGTTACACTGTTCTGACCTCCAGTAGTTGACCTGAGGACACAGAACAAGGAGTAGCAAAAACATCTCACTTCGAATGATTAGTGAAAAACAGACAGTCCACACAGCAGCATATCTACAAACAAGCTCAAAGGTACTGTTCTCCATCAGGGCGAAAGATTGGCAGTGGAGTTTAGCAATCAGTTATCACAAACACACACACACTTACACACACACACACACACACACACACACACACACACACACACACACACACACACACACACACACACACACACACACACACACACACACACACACACACACACACACACACACACACACACACACACACTTTTTAGGCCCCCAATTGTATTTTCTTCCAAAGCAGTTCTCAAGACAACATCAGAGAGAACAGCCCACTTTGAAATCCTGTTCATCTTCACCAGGGGTAACAGATCATTTGTGTTTCTCGATTTTTAAAAATTTGGTATTCATTTAGAACATTATATTTATAAGATGATATTAGCAGTGGTATCATAGACAGGCAGCCCAGAGCACTTTGATTAAACGAAAAGGGTACCAACATCACACTGACTACCAAATGACCTCCGCCAGAAAAGAAATTCCTCTGAGGGCTCGGAAAATAGAATCCGGTTTAAACATTGGAGATACCAATGCTCTGCCTACAGACCTTTTTCAAACCATTCCAGGAGTCAACTCTGTGCACCTTGCGGATGTCGTCTTGGCCGGTGAACACTGTGAACAGGCCCGTGTTGGAGTTATTGAACTGTGGACAGAAAACACAAATGACATGGCCTGATAATCAGAGTAAACAGGAAAACAAAAACAACACTGACTGAAAGCTGGAGTAAACAGAAGCAATGCTAAGCATTCAATAGTGTTTCTAAGGGCATCTTTGACTAAACACTCAGAAGATCACAGAACAGGCCTCCCTCCACGTCTGAAACAGGTGAAGAGACATGGGCAAACAACACTGACATGCAAATAATTAATAATGTGTTTCTGTGTGTGTGTGTGTGTGTGTGTGTGTGTATGCATGCATACGCATGTTCTCACCGTAGAAAAGAGGCCAAACTTGCCCGGGGGGAGCATGCCAGGGAAGAAGGTGTTGAGGAAGTCCACCAGCTTGCTCTCGTAGCCCCACATAAGCTCCCCCACAGGTTTGGTGATGAACGCCTTCTCCTTAAACGCCTTAAAACTGGCACTGACCATCATACGCACTGGATAGGGCAACTTCTCCATCATGATGGATGCTCCCTACACACACACACACACACACACACACACACACATACACACACACACACACACACACACACACACACACACACACACACACACACACACACACACACACACACACACACACACACACACACACACATACACATACACATACACACACACACACACACACACACACACACACACACACACACACACACACACTGAGCTGCTGAGGGAGAACTCTGCACACACTCTCAACTGGATACTAACCACCAAAGACCCAAACAAATTGCTCATCTGGAACCAATAACACACTTATATGGAGTAATGGAGTAGTTTCAGTCTAAGCAGGAGAGAGAGACTGCAGTCAAAATATTTTATGAGTACTAACCCTCCTCACACAGACATGCTAAACATGTAGTTCTTATTGACAGCCTCTCAGACTGTTAACCATTGGCTTATTTTCTTGGTGTTCCGGATATCATTCATTTTCCCTTAAGAGACGGAATGTTCAAAATGCCAATTTGTTGCATACAAAATGACGGTCAAATGATATGGTTACTTTAGAAAATGGAATTGGAATTGTGTATTTGGAGGTCAAAATGTTTGTCCGCTATGCAAAATGTGTACATGTTGACAGGTCTGCAGGCTGCAAAGCTGCTGTCAGACAGAAGTTGCACAGTTGCACAGATGTATGTGAAACTGCAGATCAATCTTAACTAGATTATATGCAACTGCAGATTAATTTTAACTAGATTATGTGAAACTGCAAATTAATTTTAACTAAATTATGTGCAACTGCAGATCAATCTTAACTAAATTATGTGCAACTGCAGATCAATCTTAACTAGATTATGTGCAACTGCAGATCAATCTTAACTAGATTATGTGCAACTGCAGATCAATCTTAACTAGATTATGTGCAACTGCAGATCAATCTTAACTAGATTATGTGCAACTGCAGATCAATCTTAACTAAATTATATGCAACTGCAGATCAATCTTAACTAGATTATGTGAAACTGCAGATTAATTTTAACTAGATTATGTGAAACTGCAGATTAATTTTAACTAGATTATATGCAACTGCAGATCAATTTTAACTAGATTAAGTGCAACTGCAGATCAATTTTAACTAGATTATATGCAACTGCAGATCAATCTTAACTAGATTATGTGCAACTGCAGATCAATCTTAACTAGATTATGTGAAACTGCAGATCAATCTTAACTAAATTATGTGCAACTGCAGATCAATCTTAACTAGATTATGTGAAACTGCAGATTAATTTTAACTAGATTATATGCAACTGCAGATCAATTTTAACTAGATTATGTGAAACTGCAGATTAATTTTAACTAGATTAAGTGCAACTGCAGATCAATTTTAACTAGATTATATGCAACTGCAGATCAATCTTAACTAGATTATATGCAACTGCAGATCAATTTTAACTAGATTATATGCAACTGCAGATCAATTTTAACTAGATTAAGTGCAACTGCAGATCAATTTTAACTAGATTATATGCAACTGCAGATCAATCTTAACTAGATTATGTGCAACTGCAGATCAATCTTAACTAGATTATGTGCAACTGCAGATCAATCTTAACTAAATTATATGCAACTGCAGATCAATCTTAACTAGATTATGTGAAACTGCAGATTAATTTTAACTAGATTATGTGAAACTGCAGATTAATTTTAACTAGATTATATGCAACTGCAGATCAATTTTAACTAGATTAAGTGCAACTGCAGATCAATTTTAACTAGATTATGTGCAACTGCAGATCAATCTTAACTAGATTATGTGAAACTGCAGATCAATCTTAACTAGATTATGTGAAACTGCAGATCAATCTTAACTAAATTATGTGAAACTGCAGATTAATTTTAACTAGATTATGTGAAACTGCAGATTAATTTTAACTAGATTATATGCAACTGCAGATCAATTTTAACTAGATTATGTGAAACTGCAGATTAATTTTAACTAGATTAAGTGCAACTGCAGATCAATTTTAACTAGATTATATGCAACTGCAGATCAATCTTAACTAGATTATATGCAACTGCAGATCAATCTTAACTAGATTATATGCAACTGCAGATCAATTTTAACTAGATTATATGCAACTGCAGATCAATTTTAACTAGATTAAGTGCAACTGCAGATCAATTTTAACTAGATTATATGCAACTGCAGATCAATCTTAACTAGATTATGTGCAACTGCAGATCAATCTTAACTAGATTATGCATCTGGCAAAAATATAGATGAATAGGCGCAACTAGTGCAGAATGATTTTCATTTTAAAGTCGCTAATTTAGATACATTTCAAGTCCCCCTGGAAACCCTGCTGTATATAACTAACCACTATTCAAACAAAAGAACCCCTAGTTAGTTAGAACCTAGTTAAAGACAGGCAGAGGTGTGTGTGTGTGTGTGTGGGGGGGGGGGGGTGCGTCTGTGGATGGATGTGACAGATCACAAACAAATATAATACTATTTAAATATTAACTCCCACAAACAGCAAATGCTCAAATTTCATGTTATCATTCTGATCACAAAACTATTATTGCATTTCACTGGCATTATGGATTCTGCATTCAGTGGAGTTACGTGCTTCAAGACAGATTTAAGTCCCCTAACTGTTTCTGGCCACACTCAGATTTAAACTCTAGGCAGATCTTCAATTTAAGAGCCAAGACTGATGAGCCAAGACAGATGAGTCTGTCCATTTTCTGGGGACACATACAGTATAAGACCTTGCAAAGACTAAGACTGCATTTCTGAGTCCAACTGTTAAGTCCATCAGGTGAACTCCTAAATGCTGGATCTTCAATCACTTTTTTAACTGGCCAGCTGGTGTCACACCCATTTAAAATTCCCATTACATTAGTGTTTGCTTGTTCATGAAGTCTAAAAGAATGTTTGTTGAAAGAAGCACAGGTTATCTGATGGAGAACATTTTACATTATGTATGTAACAAAGGGGAGAGGAGAGGAGAGGATGGAAGAGGAGAGAAGAAGAGCGGAGAGGAGAGGAGAGGAGAGTTGATCTCACCAGCACCAGCATGTTGGGAATGGTGACGATATCAGACTCATTTCCCACCGACATGTCCCTCTCAAAAAAGTACTGTCGGTATTCCTGGTAGGACACAGTGTAGTTGGGGTGGAATGTGATGTTGTCCTTCCATCGTTTTTCACTACAAGGGAAAAAAATCACTGAGTAATCGTACATAAGGGATTATCCACAATCGACCTGCAGCTCTGTTGTTTCACAGCAGGCATTCGAATGAGAGACTTTGGTACAATGCAGACCAAACAACAAAACAGCTGCCAGCGCTAACTCATGAGGGCAAAAAAGTTTTCTTTGGCCCCCACCAGTTAACCCCTTTGGACCCCATCAGTTAACCCCTTTGGACCCCATCAGTTAACCCCTTTGGCCCCCATCAGTTAACCCCTTTGGACCCCACCAGTTAACCCCTTTGGCCCCCACCAGTTAACCCCTTTGGACCCCATCAGTTAACCCCTTTTCCCCCCATCAGATAGTGTTGGCTGCCAGATTGCAAATTCTGTTGTCATTCTTATACGTACTGACAGCACTAGGCAGCCTCTCAGAACTGTACAGAAGTGCACATTTCTCTTTTGCTCTCACTCACACACTCACACACACAGCTCACGTGCTATCATCAATCAAAATATTGCACCACAATAAATGCCCCACAAATAACTCAGCTTTAAATTGTAAGAGAAGACTACCTCCTCCTGTTCACATGTGTACACACTGGTATATTGTCAATAAAACAATAAAACCCTAGAGTAATTAAAGTGTCAGAGAGAATGAGAATAACTGTCAAAGACGCAACTGATGGCATCCACAAGTGGGGGGAGCTTTAGGGGCTCAGGCCTCTGCCCCTTTGCTCCTTAATGCTCTTTTGATAAGGCCTGACCAAGGCCTTATAAAGTATGAACAAAGTACAATTTGACATGATACCATTTGTGAAATAATGGCCTGATTATGTTTAAATAAATATGCCTGGCTGCAGCCAATCAGATTACATCAGGCAGGAAGTTTCAGCATGGACTTTCACTTGCATGCATGTCATGAGCTGCAGCAGAAACAGCACCTGGGATCAGCACACCAGGCTAAGGGTAAGGTCTTTCAAGTGAGATGTCCTGTCCCTCAAAGGTCTTTCAAGTGAGACTTCCTTTCCCTCAAGGTCTTTCAAGTGAGATGTCCTGTCCCTCAAGGTCTTTCAAATGAGATGTCTTGTCCCTCAAGGTCTTTCAAATGAGATGTCCTGTCCCTCCAAAGTCTTTCAAATGAGATGTCTTGTCCCTCAAGGTCTTTCAAGTGAGATGTCCTGTCCATCAAGGTCTTTCAAATGAGATGTCCTGTCCATCAAGGTCTTTCAAGTGAGATGTCCTGTCCATCAAGGTCTTTCAAATGAGATGTCTTGTCCCTCAAGGTCTTTCAAATGAGATGTCCTGCCACTCCAAGGGTCTTTCAAGTGAGATGTCCTGCCCCTCCAAAGGTCTTTCAAATGAGACATCCTGCCCCTCCAAAGGTCTTTCAAATGAGACATCCTGCCCCTTCAAAGGTCTCAGATAGGACATCCTGCCCCTCCAAAGGTCTCAGATGGGTCATGGTCAGCAATAGGTTAAGTGTTTGAATGTGTCTGGTGATTGTTCCATCAAAAAGTCCCAAGGCTCTTTTGAGTCTTTGTGCCATGACTTTACCATGACTAACACCATCAACACCATCTCCTCTGGGTTTTGTTTTCTGTTGTTATTCAGAGCCAGGAATGTCTGTCAGCACACAAGTCGGACTGTCATATTTCTATGCAATGCTATGGCATGCATGCAGAGCCAAGGCCATCAGGAGAACATGGCGTTCTAAGCAGGTATTCTTTATTATCTGGTATTCTTTAGTCTACAGGGTAGCTGAGGGGTGGGTGGTGTTCCAGGTCACTAACATGGAGTCCAAATGGGAGTGAGTCAAAGTTGATTGGAAATGATCAGATCCTGTGGGTTCCTACAGCCTTTCCAGCTTGGCAACTTGATTTGATAAAAGTTGAAATGCACCAGTTTAGCTCTCCACTGGTTAACGGCCAAGGAGATGGGAAGTGGATGAGTCGACTGCTGACCCACTCTAAGGCTCCATCTCAGGCGACCAGAAGCGAGCAAATGTTGAAAAAACAGTCAAAATGAGGCCCCTGCAGCAAGATGTTGTAAAGCACTAAATGTTCTCTGTCTACACTCGGTCCATTAAATATGCCACTCTATTCAGACAGATCCCCCATCCAAACTAGCCAAAAAATGCACAGGTGATAATTAACAGGGTGAGCAGCAAAAGACCTGCCATAAGGTCTCACCACATCGCATCATGTAGTACTGCTTCACATCACCTTCAGTTATATTGTATTCCAATTGAAAACAATGCAATCAAATGGATTCCGTCACTACTATCTGCTAGTGTTGCTTGCAGTTAGGACATGGTGTTAGGTAGGAATCCAAAGAGAGACACCTACTCCAGGACAGAGAGATATGACAGGGTGGGGCCCAGGCCAGGGTAAAAAACAAAAAGGAAGAGGGGGTGAGAGAGGAGCGCAGTGGGGTGCCCAAGGCAGTGAAGGCAGGTCAGAGCAGGTTTCACCCTTCGGCTTCTCTGAGTTGGCCCATCAGAAATACTATACAAACCAACATCAGCTCATGGCATGCCCCATCCCCACACCACGTGCCCAGGGAGAACACCACCACAATCAAAGACATCTGGATGATAAGAGTCCCCTTGTATTTCCTAAATAGCATAGGAGTAGGTGTGGGGCCTACTGCTCCTCCTGGTGTAGGACAGGGCTGATGGCATCTGTGCTGAACTCCACTAGTATGCTATTATTGGTTTAGGTTAGGACAAATGAGGAGACCGGAACAAGGGGTTAAGAGTCAGTACTGCAGTGCTGAAGAAAGTGTTAAAGTAATTGATTTCATCTCCACGGTAATTATTATAGTTCTGAATTGCTACCAATGGCTGAACTGTTTGAAGCTCTGTCTCCAGACTGCTGTCTCCTGGTTGCTCTCCCACTCTGGCATATACACAGAACCAGTGAGACACCAGTGCTTCTTGGAAAGGACAGCAACTCAACCAACATGACTTGAGTCAGGATAATTAACAACAATAAAATCCCTTGTACACCTTAAGAAAATATATATCTGCCCTTAGATGTCTTTCTATCGGCTGCCGATAGTCTATCGGACTAACATTCTTTCACTATCTTTCTCTGTACAGAAGCATTACGCATCAGCGATACACCAGAGTAATCACAGGCCAGTTATGCAAAAGTGAAGAGTTTAGATCCACCACCAGACACCACCTTTCATCAGACCAGCGCAGCGAGAGACCAGAATTACACAGATATTGAGCTGAGAGTGACTCATATTTTTCACATAAAGTGACAAATCCCGTGATTTCAGCTGCACCATACCGACCAGAGTCGCTGATGAATTCTATTTTTATATTTTACTATTGTTTTTACATATAAAAGTTTTCTCAATACATCCTGATTCACTGAGGGAGTTTCTCTTAGCAAAACACTGTCCCTGAGGCACTCGCTAAGCATCCACACCCTTCCCACATGACAAATACCATGTCATAGCTCACTCAAATATACTTTACATCATGGTCAAGACATATAGACAGCGAGTGGGTAATGGAAATTAAATATAAGCATTTTAATTTAGAAAAGACAAAAACAACATCCTAAACAATCTGAAAACTATTTAATAAGGAAAGCGATCATCAAACTATTGCTTACTCTGGAGAAGTAAATACTGCTGCACTTTTTGTCATACCTCAATTACAAAACAATTACAATTACAAAACAATTACAACTCTTAGGAACTTTCTGACTCATTGACTGACTGCAAATGTTTGAAAACCAGTGCAAATGTCTGTCCCATCTGAGCCAGATGGAGCACATTAAAAATGGGCAGAGAGAGAGCTGGAGAAGTCCCAGCGTGCTTCCTTCAGATCAGAAGCTCCTGTGGATTCACAGCTTGAGAGGCCAGAACACAGTAAGCAGTACACGGGGAAGAAAAGGGATTGACAGGCACGTCACAGTATTCTCACAGTACAGAGTGTCAAAGGTTTAGGAGGTGCAAATGTTAGTAGATTTGTATGAGGACTGATTCTGCCTACCTGTAGACATATGGCCCCCTCTGTTCCACCATGGGCTTCTCACCGTTCAGAATCTCCGCCGGGTTCAGTACGTTGAAGAAGTACACGGACATGAAGAATGGCACAGGGATGTCCTTCCACATAGTGTAGGACAAGTCATTCGCAGGATTGATCTCCACATTCTGGAAGACAACCACATTTCTGAGTTGGACGTTCTGCCCTCTTCCAATACCTTCCAGCTGCAGACTGGTCAATATTCCCTTAACACATAAAACTAGCCTACATAACGTGGCTTTCCAGTGATGTAGGCGACCAGCTAAGTTCATGGGCATGAGTTCCCCAAGAGTCATCTTATAGCCTAGGGTTACCTATATGGGGAGCACAGAGCAAGAGTCATCTTAAAGCCTAGGGTTACCTATATGGGAAGCACAGAGCAAGAGTCATCTTATAGCCTAGGGTTACCTATATGGGGAGCACAGAGCAAGAGTCATCTTATAGCCTAGGGTTACCTATATGGGGAGCACAGAGCAAGAGTCATCTTATAGCCTAGGGTTACCTATATGGGGAGCACAGTGAAACTTAGAGCAGCTCGACATAGAAGCCAAAGCCACAACTAACGTTGTCAAATGTTCTCATCACCAAATAACCTAAACCTTTCGAAATACATCACAACATATATCGAAAGGGAATTCATGACCTACCTTGACAATTTGATCATCAACAATAATAGGTCCGACAAATAAAAAAATGATCCCAAAAACCACTGTTAGAGTTCCTGCGACTAAAAGACCTAATGCAATTTTAGATTTAGAACAAGCCATAGTTTGGATACAACGTATAAAAACCGGTAAACAGCGAAAACTTGCAACCTCACTTTGCTTGCAGTAACTAGGTCGCTATTTTTGAATGACTTGAAAGCTTTTGTTCTCCGTGTAGAAACAAACGAATGGACTTAAACTCCTGCCATTTAGCTAGCAACTGGATTTACATATAGAGGTGTAGAAAGCACCTGACATGTCGATGTAAGCTTATGATCAAGTTCACAGTACAGCAGATAAGACGTACTTGAAGGATACTCGCGGGGAAAACTGACGACAGCTGAGCGGGCATGTTTATCAAACCATTGTGGCCACACCCCCTAAACAAGGGACTTCTGGGTACTGTAGGTTGTTTGCTCATTTTGACACGGGCGACCGTTTCCTTCAGGACCAGGGAGACCAGATTTTTAAGCGCAGTAACATTTTATTGTTGAAAAATGCTGTAAATTGTGCAAAATCCATCACGAAAAAACACAGAGGCGGTATTTCCTGTTGTTCTCCCACAGCTGGGCTCTTGTGTGGATCAGAGCAATACGACATAAGGGGAGAGAGACAGTATGTTTGTATGCACTAAGGGAAATCGAATTTCAGAGAGAGAGAGAGAGATTAGGAGAACAGGTAGGCCTAACAGTCGTTCTCATTAAGCAAATAAGAGATGGCATTGTTCATCTCATGCTATGAATACAGCTGTGAATGTGGAAAGAAAGATGAAAAGAGTGATTTGAAGGATTGAAATGTGAAGAGTTTCACACCTAGTCAGATGCTAAGGGCCATAAAGATGTAATATAATAGACTAGTCATCATCTTCACAGTCAGCCAAATACAAAGTCAAAGGGCAACCATATAAAACTCTTCACATGATTCAAAATTAATTGTGTGAACAATTTAGATTAACATTTCCTGAAAATGTGTGGATTCACACAGAATAACTTAATTACAGGGTAGCTTTAAAAGTTTTAGCCACAGGCCAGATAGGCTTATAGTTAGCCCCCCCCCCCCCACACACACACACACACACACACACAAACACACCCCTTCACCGATGATATCTGATGCCACTTCCTCTCTCTGCAAGAACACATGATCCTTCACGCTTCAACAAGGAAGCAAGGATCAGGCCCATGCAACATCATCTGACTATGCTAGATGACCACTGTGCCAAATCTATGATGTTCTCCCTGCCTCCAGCCCACCAGGCTTGCCGTTGGGTGCCCACACGTGAGCACCCACAGGCGTGCTGTGACCTTGCATTAACTTCAGCAAAATGCCGGTTGGGATTGAACAAATGGGGACTTCAATTACTCATCCTTCCATTACTCTGTTAGAGCAAATGAGCACCATATACATTGGTATGCCATATACATTGGTATGCCATATACATTGGTGTTTGGGGCTTAACTTCCATGACGCCAAGCAGAAGCGAAACTGGAAGAAAATGGGAAATGGAAACTTGAGAAGTCCTACATATTTCCCCATTAAGAAATTACTCTCACTGTTGTCACTGCTGCTCCCTTTGATTAATTCATTACCACGAGGACAGTAAAGATGGTCTGTCTCTCCCTTTGATTAATTCATTACCACGAGGACAGTAAAGATGGTCTGTCTCTCCCTTTGATTAATTTATTACCATGAGGACAGTAAAGATGGTCTGTCTCTCCCTTTGATTAATTCATTACCACGAGGACAGTAAAGATGGTCTGTCTCTCAATTGATGATAAATACACAAGCCACTGCCACGTCTAGCTACTCTTCAGTGTAAACAAACACTAAACAAACACTTAAGTCGGAAACACATTTTTCTAGACACCTACCACCCGCAAGGAGGTAGACATTGTTTATGCTTCTAAGGTATTCCTAAGGTAGGTAACAGTGTAGCCTACGGTATTCTTAAGTTTATAAATGGGTTATGTAATGGGTTGTGGCCATAAAGAAGCATATATATATATATGTATATATATATATATATATATATATATATATGTATATATACACACACACACACACACACAGTGATTTATTTCTAATCATGTCTAATTCACCCGTTACATAACATAACTATTAGTTTTCCACCCTCACTACATTTTCAACAGGAATTTGAAATTTTGCTGTTTGTTGTTTTTACCTGTGGAAAGCACATTCTGTTATCCTGTGTATGGAATGCACTATAGGAACAAAACTGCTTTGCCTTGCCGAAGTGGAAGTTCGTGTAAACTAGGTCATGGTGTCTCTCTCTTTTTCAGGTTGTGGTTGCATGAGTAGTGGGAGGACCTGCTTCCTATTTCACTCAAAGGATCACATGTGCTTATGTTCTGGACATTATGGGCTATTTTGGACTCTTGTGGGCAGATTTGACTTGTCATGCAACAAAAAGCTGAAGTCACACACAAACCACCTGATCAATAACAGCCTCAACAACCCTCTGTTCAAACAAATCACTTTTAGGTGAAGCAAATTTGATCCATGAACCTGAATTGCTTTCTCCTTAGTTACTTAGATTTTTGTAATCTTTTTTTTTTTTAATCTAAATGTAAAGCTATAACTTTCCTACAACTTAAGGACTTTGCCACTGTTGATAATCTCAACATTTCCCAATCTTTCTTTCTCAGAGAGCTACTCTGACAAAATCAGTGTGGCCCTAAGGTACTCTACTACTATTTTACATCTCCATTACTGATAGTCTTGGAGAGACAGTAAAAGCTACATCCCCCATTCCCATCCTACACACTTACAGTGTAGTTTGAAGTTTCATCTAATTCTGTGGGGAGAAAAATGTTGCCTGAGCTTTATTGCCACCTTGTTTTCCGTAGTAATAATCAAATTTGTGTACACCACCAACATAAACGCTCAACAGATGATGTTTAAATTGGATTTCACATTGATTTTAAAAGATTTAATACCTTTTGTGGCAATGTTCTGAGATTTATTTAGATTTCATTTGACCCTTTCAAGCAAGTACTACTGGTAGCTCCAGAGCTACCTGTGGGACACCCCGGCTCTAGGGTCTCTTTCCCAAAACCATATTTGCTAACCAAGTTAGCTACTTTGTTGGTTGCAACTACCATAAAACTATGGTTTTGGGAAGCGAACCCCTGATTCCAGGAATTATATACTTTCACTGACATTCTTTTGAATATCAGTCTCTGTCCTCCGATCTCCATTAAAATGTTCTGAAATATTTAGTCACTTGTCACCACCTGCTGGTGAGTATATGTGGAGCAACTAGCAACTAGGTAAAATTATTTTTGTAGGCCACATCTTTCACCTAAACACAGCTAATCCTGCTCACAATGGTTCAGTAGCTCTTTTCTGCCATGCTGACTTCCAAGAAATTCTGTACTTTTTCCATTCAGAGCAATTTCCCCATAATATACAACCCTGAGCAAAATGGAGAAATCTTGCAAGCACCCCACCATGGCCAAATCCTACTTCCCATGGTTGCCAAAGATGGGCAGAAACAAAACTAAAACGTAGGTTCTACTCTTTAATCTTTAGGATTATAGTATTTCATATTTTGCAAATGTCTGCCAACGTATTGTGTTGTACATCACCTTGGATAAAGGTCTGCAAAAAGCATCTGCAAAGTAGCAATTAACAAAGAAACAGAACTAAAATGACCCTGGGCTGTATAATAAACCCATGTTTGGCCCTAGATTCACTTCAGGGTAAATGTATAGCTAAACCTTAATCTCAGTGTGGTGAAATAAAGACAGAAACAAATCTGCAGGAATGCTTGAACTTTATTCAAATGAAAAAGGAATGTAATGGGAGAGGTTGTGTATGCGTGAGGTGTCAAAGATGTTATGGGTGGGCTGATGTGGTGCAGGGGGAGGGGGGACTGGGTAAAATGTCAGGGGAGTGAGACATCGCTTGCAGCTGAAGACAGGCCATTCAGTTGCCACCACGGAGGCGGAGCACCAGGTGGAGGGTGGACTCCTTCTGGATGTTGTAGTCGGCGAGGGTGCGTCCATCCTCCAGCTGCTTGCCGGCGAAGATCAGACGCTGCTGGTCTGGGGGAATCCCCTCCTTGTCCTGGATCTTGGCCTTCACATTATCAATGGTGTCGGAGCTCTCAACCTCCAAAGTGATGGTCTTCCCAGTCAAGGTCTTCACGAAGATCTGCATACCACCACGGAGACGAAGCACCAGGTGGAGGGTAGACTCCTTCTGGATGTTGTAATCCGCAAGGGTGCGGCCATCCTCAAGCTGCTTACCAGCAAAGATGAGACGCTGCTGGTCCGGGGGGATGCCCTCCTTGTCCTGGATCTTCGCCTTCACGTTGTCAATAGTGTCGGACGACTCAACCTCAAGGGTAATGGTCTTGCCAGTCAGGGTCTTCACGAAGATCTGCATGCCTCCCCTGAGCCTGAGCACAAGGTGGAGGGTGGACTCCTTCTGGATGTTGTAGTCGGCAAGGGTGCGGCCGTCCTCCAGCTGCTTGCCGGCGAAGATGAGACGCTGCTGGTCTGGGGGGATGCCCTCCTTGTCCTGGATCTTGGCCTTGACGTTGTCGATGGTGTCGCTGGGCTCAACCTCAAGGGTGATGGTCTTGCCTGTGAGGGTCTTGACAAAGATCTGCATACCACCACGAAGGCGGAGCACAAGGTGGAGGGTGGACTCCTTCTGGATGTTGTAGTCAGCAAGGGTCCTGCCATCCTCCAGCTGCTTGCCAGCGAAGATGAGACGCTGCTGGTCCGGGGGGATGCCCTCCTTGTCCTGGATCTTGGCCTTCACATTGTCGATCGTGTCCGAGGACTCGACCTCAAGCGTGATGGTCTTGCCGGTCAGGGTCTTGACGAAGATCTGCATCTTTACGCTGAAAACAGAATCAATACAAATCATGTCAGTCAAATAATAACAGCTATAATGCAGGGCATATAACATAAGTTCAATTCAAATAAACATCGAAGACTACAAACTACACTTTTTTGTAAGTCGTAACCATCCCAATTTCGGAACGTGCATATTTCTTCCTTAGTAGCAAAGGACGGCCACTAACGTTTGTTGTCAGATAATGACCAGAAGCGCCACCCTGTTTGCAAGCGAGAACAGCTGACGCTTTTCTGGTAACCTTAGGACGCCATTTTGCATTTACGTCCACAACCCACTGTTACCAAGCCTCTTGAGGATGCCGGTTGACTGTTCTAGAAAAAAAATTCAGTGTTTCTGTCGTACTCACAAAATGGCTTCATATAGTCAACAAGAGTTATATTCACAAGCCGTGTCACTAAAACGCCAAGCGTTTTGGTTCGAACGCCAAGCCACAACATTCGTTAGTTCGGTTCCTGTTTCGTTAGCTCAATGTTAACCATAAAACAGCCCGCTAACTTGGTCATTTGTATGGAGTGGCTACGGATTTGGTAGCCAGCTAATTAACTTTGTTAGCTAACCGGTTAACGCCGGCTAACGAAAAACATCCGACGTTTGCAGTCATTTAGCTACCATCAGTATCATCTGCAGTACGCACAGTATCCTCAAAAAATGACATGTGGTAGTTGGTTGGTAGTTAAAAATGCCAAATTCCCTTTTGACCACTGGCTTCACCTTCCGAAACGAACTCGAATGTAAAACACAGGTTAAAGCTGATTAGCATTAGGTTTACGCTAGCTAGCCGTGCTTGGTTCATTCGACGTCCTTAGAAAGAAAAGCGTACATATACAGTCAAACCAGAAAATAAAAATGACTACACGGTTATTGGTTTTCCAAATTTAAAATGATTTTGTTTTTGACAAATACTCACAAACAAATGTTCTTTGTTGAAGGAGGCTACCGCTATTGAACAACTTCTATCTTCAGGAAACGAGTCTGAAGTCGAAAACAAAGGGCGGTAGTATTTATACCAGGCTGTTGTCATATCCCTCCGCCGTTACACCCATTGGACTAGAAACTGCGGGTTTCGGCTGTATTGTTCTAAATTCAACACATTTTAACCCAGACTATGTAGACGTGAATGGTAGAAGCCCAAAATAAGTTAACATTGAGTTTTAATAGCAAGAAAATCTTTCTACCATGGATGTGGGTCGAAAAATGCGGACGTAGAAAATTCATAGATGAGTGAGTGAATCGTCATTTTGAGGAAACATACAGTCATTCAGCAAATGACTCAGGATTTCTAGAAATGGGTCAGGTTTTCAGTTTGTTCTATGCGTTTTTGTCCTCAGCTTAATTATAAAACACGCGAAGTGTAGGCTACGAGGACAAAGAATTAAGTTTGTTTGAATGACAAAACACCCAGATGACGAAATAAGATGACAATGTAAATTTCTTGTAGAACACATATAACGTTACACAGGTTGTTTTTGGTCTTATGTTGTAGCGTAGCTACTTAGTATTTTTGGTCTTATCATGATATGACTGCAAC
The DNA here is from genome assembly GCA_027481765.1 of Tenualosa thibaudeaui. Classification (NCBI taxonomy): domain Eukaryota; kingdom Metazoa; phylum Chordata; class Actinopteri; order Clupeiformes; family Clupeidae; genus Tenualosa; species Tenualosa thibaudeaui. Next base: position 1,017,610 of record JAIFZK010000014.1, read on the forward strand.
TGTAGTTTATCATAACGAGTATAATGACACATTTTACATCGTGACTAGTTAAGAGAGAGTTTATCGACTGTAACCCTTGTTATGCTAAATGTGGGTCATGATTGAAAAAGAACACAACTAGCTACTCCACATCGATTGGATGATTTCGGCTGGCGTGACTGACGCAACACAACCAGCTGCAACCATAACGTCATCATAACATATCACCATAATACATTGAAGTATAGACTATTTCTCATATCTATCTGCATATCACCCTTGTCAAAACACTGAATTACTACATGTCTGATAAATACTGTGAGTTACAGGACAGCTAGGAATTATCCAGTGTCCCTGTAAACTGAGGTGTCTCTGGTTTCAGTAATTTGCTGTTAACCGTAGCTACCCAGAAATGGATGAACAACCTCTGAACAACATAGACCTCTGTACTTTGCCCCTTGCCTGGATTTTGTAAGGCCTCAGGTCCACGTCCAGAAAAACAAGGTTATGTTAGCATCCAGCATTTGGGAGCAAAGCCAAGAAAAACAATGCTTACAGAAGATAGTTTTGTTTTTACAGAAGATAGAGTTGTTTTTACAGCAAAGATTCTAGAGAAGAATACTCTATTTCTTGCTTCCAGTATCTGACCTATCAAATACAGCTGTTTAACGGTGATGATATACTTCCCTAAGAACTGTTTAGGCTTTTTTCATTTTAGTTTGTAGCCTACTCATCACTATGGTAACCAACCATATTGAGCCATGAGTTATCCTCTAAATAGTAGGAAGCTTTTTTTCTGTGTAGGCCCATTCCAATCAGCCACTTTTGGCTTTCAATCAGGATATATCTTGCAATAAACAGGTCTGAGTTCAAATTCTTAGAGACTGTATCTGTGGATGCTTATGCCTATGCATAACAATGACAAACATTGCCCTGTCAAATAGCCAACTATTGTGAGTTGTCTCAGCCACAAACTAAACCAGTTCTCAGTAAATCACCTTGAACACAGATTATTCTTGCGCAACTGCAAACCTTTAGGCTCCCTCACAGCTGTCTGTAGGCCTTATGTTTAAAATCCACACCCTTTCCTCAGGCCGACCAGTCAATTCTCATTCGGGTAAGAATGCATTTTCTTTTGTAAAACGTCAGTGTTATTCTGAGTCATCCATATGATTTTTTGTAAACACATTTGAGTCAAACACATTTCAGTCAAACTGATTTTATTTCAAATATTAGCAGAAGGTGAGTTGGCCTTAAGTAGGCCAATCCCTGATTGCCTTAACAGTTGGTCTCCTTTGGACTCTGAGCGGAATGGAATGTCTCGTGTGCCGTGACGTTTCTCTCCTGCTGCTGCCAATTTCAACAGACTGTTACTTTGTTGGCATGGGTGTACACCTACATGGTCAGGCCCAGTCTTCTTCAGGTCTATGTTACTTTGTTGGCACGGGTGTACACCTACATGGTCAGGCCCAGTCTTCTTCAGGTCTATGTTACTTTGTTGGCACGGGTGTACACCTACATGGTCAGGCCCAGTCTTCTTCAGGTCTATGTTACTTTGTTGGCACGGGTGTACACCTACATGGTCAGGCCCAGTCTTCTTCAGGTCTACGTTACTTTGTTGGCGGGTGTACACCTTCAGGGTCAGGCTCAGTCGTCTTCAGGTCTATGTTACTTTGTTGGCACGGGTGTACACCTACATGGTCAGGCCCAGTCTTCTTCAGGTCTATGTTACTTTGTTGGCACGGGTGTACACCTACATGGTCAGGCCCAGTCTTCTTCAGGTCTATGTTACTTTGTTGGCACGGGTGTACACCTACATGGTCAGGCCCAGTCTTCTTCAGGTCTATGGGACAGTTCCATTAATGTGAGCCTGCAGGAATGTCACCACCAAATACTCACACTGTTATTTCAGCATCCACATTATATCAGAAATAGACAGGGTATCTTGACCACAGTGAATGGTTTATTTGTCACGAGTCAATACTTTGTTAACGCTCAGATAACTTCCTGACTTAGTCAGATAAATGCTTCATTACTCCTCAGTGAACATGATCAATGAGTAAGCCAGTTCATACTTACTTGTGGTTGACCTTTCAGACTTGTTGGGATTTTGAAGTCTCCCTTTAGCACCTAAGGAGCAGAATCATTTTAAAATGGTTGTCCAATAGCCTGTGATGTTAGTGATGTTAAGTAGCTGTCATTTTTGTTATTTTCAGGGATAAATCAACTGAAAGGGTTTGACACACCACCAACAGGTTTTAGATAAACTAGCCTACCTGTGTTATAAGGCCCCACATGTCCTCATGGAATCAAGCTGAATCGAGGTGTGTGTGCACATTTGTTCCTGTTTTGTGTTTCACAGTTTATAATAAGAGTGTGTATTCAGTGCACTTAAAATGTTTTGCCATATTCATACATGAACCCTTGTTGTTACTTCTAAGAACCATCTCACTTCTTGACTTTAACACTATGCCTGGCTGCTACGACATTGTCCAGCCATAATTCTTGATAACTGCCTATGGACTGACCACCATGTAATGCTATGGGACAATATTTTGGAATTATTTAGTCTATAATTTAGTCTTAAGTAGTCTATCATGGTTACTGCTGATTGTACTTTTCCTGCATGACCCCTGGTGAGTTGTGGATATGCCTAAGGTTTCTTCCTAGACTAACTAACTTACTGTTTTAAAAGGCGCTGTATAAATATAATTTAATGTAATTGAATATATTAATAACACTTAATGCCAATGCAAGATACTTTTTAAGAGTCTAAAATGCACTTTAATGCAATGCTAGTGTGTTGTCAGTGCATTGAAAAATATATTTGAGCCAACACAAAGAGCACTTAAAGTGCATAAGAAACATTACTCATTACAGGACAAAATATACCTATACTTCCTCACACTAAAGATACTTTAAATCATACTTTAAATGCACTTGGGAGCACTGGAGAGGCAGTGTGATTGGTATTGAATGACCAGACGACCCTGATTATCTCAGAGACTTGTTCATCTTAGTCTGGTACCATTAGCTGTAGATATGGTGCACTGATGCTAGAGTGGCAGTGAGGTGTGTGTGTGTGTGTGTGCCTGTGTTTGTGTATGTGCATGTGTGTATACCCGGTCTGTGTTGTTGATCACTGAGGCATCTGGCTGCCCATATTCAGGTGGATTGGCATTTGGGTCGTATCCCAACCTGCTTAGCATGGGTGCAATGTTTTTCATGTCGGCTAAGACGTCTGGTGGAATGTGCCCGACCCAGCGAGTCAGAGCTTCCAGGTTAACCGGTTTGATGACCTGATCTGTGGACCGTTCGATGCTTGGAGACACAATTCACACACACACACACACACACACACACACACACAGAAGAAGCAGGAAACACAGTGCATTAATAGCACTTATCAATGCATCTTCATCTTTCAGTTTGACTTCCTGCCACCGCAGTAATGAGATAGACAGAGGTTCAGCAGTATATGACACACACAGGGAGCCCTTGAGAGGAAAACCTCAGGCATTTATAGCACAAGTTTGTGGTCGACTCACCCACTTTACTCTTTCTCATTTCAAAATGTGTTTCTGGGCCACAAGTTCGAGTAAAATTGACATATCAGATCAACCTAAACATTCATCTCTTTGACTTTTATAAACTTCAATAACTGGACAGTGGGCAGTTTTAATGTACTTTTCCCTACAATGCTTGCCTTCTGAACTGTAGTTGTTAAAGTGTTAAAATGTTGACTTTGCCTGTCAACTTTCCTGATAACACTGTGTCTTAAAGAAATGCATGAGCCTTCCAAGAAATATTTGAAAGCTGTGTTATTGTACTGTGTCACTTGTGTCTCTTTGCAGAGAACCCTTCAGGTTGACTGACAGATGTAGAGGAAGAGGTTTCACATAAGTAATTTACAAATGAAATGTTAATGACAGTTAAAGCATTCAGTTGTAAAGGGATATTGGAGAGTAACATCCTGGTTTCAAAATGTACTTCCTCTTTATGTCGCTTTCTTTTTTTGCATTTACTGTCTCTGTTGTTTATCTCTGCATTTTTATTTACTCACACACACCTGCACTCACAGACTGACACACACTCACAGACACACACACACTCACACATATGCATGCACACACACAAATGCACGCAAACAATCTTCAGAACCACTTTTAACATCATTTTAACATCTCCACAACTGTTTTGATACTCATGAGTTTTTTTGTGCCAACCATATCACTGCAACAGCCCTTACAAATGACATTTGCCTAAAAACTGAGCAGGCTTAGCTTCTGTTTTAGTGTTCTAAAAGTGTTAGGATCTTTTAGTGTTAGGATCGCAGTGTGGCTTTTGATACTGTGGATCACAGCATGCTACTGCACTGCCTTGAACACTGGGTTGGTTTTACTTGTGTTGTTATTAACTGGTTAAAACCCTACTACAGGACAGGAATTTCACCTTCACCCCACTGACTCTGACTTTTGGTATCCCTCGGGAATTGATTCTGGGACCATTTCTATTTGATCTCTATATGCTCCACCTTGGCCATTGCAAACAACTCAATCAGTTATCATATCTATGCTGATGACGCTCAGATTTACCTTGCACTTTCACCTAATGGCTATGCCCTCCTGGGATCCCTTTATCGGTCCCAAATTAACATCTGGATGTTGCAAAATGTTCTTCAACTAAACTTGGACAAACTGAAGTCATTGTATTTGGAAAAGGGTAGCAAAAGCTTAGGATTAGTGCCCTTCTTGACACAAAGGGGCTTAGAACAAAAGATACTGTTAAAAAACCTTGGTGTCACCATTGATAGCAATTTGAATTTTAGTAGTCACATTTGTCTCTAAATCTGCTTTTTCTCATTAAAAAACCCATCTTTCTTTGTAAAACACATTGAGCTTGTGTATGAAATGTGCTATATAAATAAATCTTGCCTTGCCTTGCCTTCAGAAGTACTAACAACATTGTTCAGTGTTAATTAAACCACAACTTTGTTTAACACAAAATCAACGTATTGGTCCTTTTGTACAGTGTGTATATTTTACCGTGACAGAGACACTCCTCCAGGTTTGCCGATGGCCTCCTCATGATGCAGGACGCCCTCGTGCCAGTCTATCTCCAGGAAGCTAAGCACGCGCTGCAGACTGGCACGCGGATGGAGCACTAGGTCCTCATAGTGCACCTCCAGGCAGCGGTGGGAACCCACCTGGTGACACTGCCAGAACATGCCCTGCACTGCATGGTTCCACTTGCTCAGGCAGTCCCGGTAGCTGGACAGGTTGAAGCCCGTGATGGTGACCCTCCGCGAGATCATGGAGTGCACCGCTGCACGCCCATCACGCAGCATCAGGATGAACTTTGAACTGTAGATGGTTGAGAGAGAGAGAGAATGAGAAAGGTTGAGAAGGAAAGAAAAACAACATAATCTTAAGTAGAAAATGAATGAATGGTGAGTTCTAGTGTTTATTCTTTCAGAAGGAAAGTGTTTGTCTATGTAATAATGGTGTTTGTATCTGCAAATGTAGTAGTACATAAATAGCTAGTTTAAATCATCCATACAAAAATCATCCATACAAGAAGTCATCTAATTGCACTTTACTTGGGAAAGATCTGCGAAAGGTACACAGCACTCTTGAGGGTGAAGGGGTCCTTGTTACATAGCAACGGGGCCGGCTCTCCATGACGGACGATGATCTCTAGCATGAAGGCTGTCAGCGCGGCGTCCAGTGTCTCTTGGGTGACCCCTGCCTCGTCCAGGCGCTCTCTCTCTCCCTTGTCCACTGCCCAGGCCTGGCGCAGTCCTAGGAGTCGGGGGATAATGCGTGTCTCTTCTCCGCAGCGGATGTCTGGGTGAGCGTCTAGCATGGCGCGCATCAGGGTCGTACCAGAGCGAGGCACACCGCCCACAAACACCAGGGGAGAGCTGCGGTTGTAGCCGTGGAGACGGTTCAGATGGTCCCGCACCAGCACGTGTGCCCTGCTGCCCTTGTATGCATCAGATGGGCAGTCCTGCAGCCACTGGAAAGCCTTGAGCAGGACTGTCAAGACGACCAGCCAGAGCAGCGAGGAGGCGCCACGCCGCAGGGACACACGCATCACGCTACGGTAACATGGCCACCAGCCGGCCCCTTCCACACACGCTTGCCACCAGTCCGCTCAGATCCAGCCCAAGGGGACCTAATATTCCAGAGCCATGCTGGGATGAGAGAGGGGAGAGGTCACAGCAGTCAAAGTGTCAGGCAGTCTCACAGAGGTCATAGGTAACCACAGAACCAAGGCTACTGAAGAGCTGAAGCATGGAGCTTGGTCAAATAAGGGAGAGCACATGGCAGAACAGATGTCAGGATGACTCAGAGAAGTCATAGGTCATCACACATTGGGGGCTACTCAAGAGTTGAAGCAAGTATAGAAAAGCTATGATCAAGGGCCACAAATACTCTTAAATACACAATACCAGGGACTATGGGTTCCACAGACTCACAAATACTCAGTACCAGGGACTATGGGTTCCACAGACTCACAAACACTCATTACCAGGGACTATGGGTTCCACAGACTCACAAAAACTTAGTACCAGGGACTATGGGTTCCACAGACTCACAAACACTTAGTACCAGGGACTATGGGTTCCACAGACGCACAAACACTCATTACCAGGGACTATGGGTTCCACAGACTCACAAACACTTAGTATCAGGGACTATGGGTTCCACAGACTCACAAACACTCAGTACCAGGGACTATGGGTTCCACAGACTCACAAACACTTAGTACCAGGGACTATGGGTTCCACAGATTCACAAACACTCAGTACCAGGGACTATGGGTTCCACAGACTCACAAACACTCAGTACCAGGGACTATGGGTTCCACAGACTCACAAACACTCAGTACCAGGGACTATGGGTTCCACAGATTCACAAACACTCAGTACCAGGGACTATGGGTTCCACAGACTCACAAACACTCAGTACCAGGGACTATGGGTTCCACAGATTCACAAACACTCAGTACCAGGGACTATGGGTTCCACAGACTCACAAACACTCAGTACCAGGGACTATGGGTTCCACAGACTCACAAACACTTAGTATCAGGGACTATGGGTTCCACAGACTCACAAACACTCAGTACCAGGGACTACGGGTTCCACAGACTCACAAACACTTAGTACCAGGGACTATGGGTTCCACAGATTCACAAACACTCAGTACCAGGGACTATGGGTTCCACAGACTCACAAACACTCAGTACCAGGGACTATGGGTTCCACATACTCACAAACACTCAGTACCAGGGACTATGGGTTCCACATACTCACAAACACTCAGTACCAGGGACTAAGGATTGTACAGCGGTAGTGCTAAGGCTGAGAGATTGACAGCTGCACAGCCCAGGGGCCCTGATCTGTTCTACTCCAGGATGTGGACGGAGGTGTTGCACTGAGCAGGTGCAAACACGACTGCACCACAAGATCTGAGCTCTCAAGTTCTACTCAGACAGAACTGAAGAGACCTGTTCTAATGAGTTCTACTCAGACAGAACTGAAGAGATCTGTTCTAATGAGTTCTATTCAGACAGAACTGAAGAGATCTGTTCTTACAAGTTCTAAGTGGACAGAACTGAAAGAGTGAGTGCTACTCAGCTGATTTAACAGGAACCATATTCTGCTGAACAAAACTATAAGTACAATAAAGGTCATTGATCTCAGGAGTCTCAGCAGTCAAAGTCCACATTCAAGCATTTCTCTGAGGTCAAGGTTTACATTCAGAGAACATTTTTGATGGATATTAAACACACCACACTGGCATGTGACCAAGAGCATTACTTCTACTTCAAATCCTGTACACAGTGAAAGTAGAGAAAGTGTAAGTACTGGAGAAGAAATTGATCAGGAAATTAACAGACATCAAATAAAGTGCAAATAAAGGAAGGGGATTGTTTTTCCTACTGTACCTTTGCAGCGCTGCAAAACTCAAGGGCGAAAACTAAAGTACTTTAAAGTTCCTCTAGTGAGATTGCAGAGGATTACAAATACAAGGAAGTCAGCCTCACGTGCAGCGGTGCAACAATCCAATGGAATCAGTAAACAAGTCCAGATCGGGACAGCAGTTGGTCAAGGAGGACAAAAAAATCTTGGCTCGCTCTGCGGAGGCTTATCTGCACAGGTCAGTTTTTTGAAGCTCCATTTGTCGACACCCATCACACTTCCTGTTGAGGCAAGAAGGAACGGAGCAAAGAGGAACCCCTAACCCTGCTCTAAACCGCACGCATGGTTTGGCTTGGCAGCACACAGCCATGATAAGAGAAACTGCTTGAGAGATAATACACTTCTGTCCACACGGGAAACAGCACAAGGACACACAGTGCCAAGGACTAAACTTCATCAACCCTGACTAATAAAATCAGCTGAGTTCTAATCTTTCAATACTTCATGAAGTTGACATTTTGCATTCAATCATTTTCATTTCAGGAAGTTAAAAAGTATTCCGTATCACAGTATATAAGTGCATGGTATATCTTTGGGTCCATGTAAATGTATTGAATACATTCTTCTAGGTAACTGCCATTTTAAATGTGAAATACCCTCAGTAGAGTAGTGTTGGAGGCTTCCAGTTCTTCAGTCCCACAGTACAGTCTAAACCCTCATAAATCTGCAGACATCCCCATGGCAACACTGACCTCTGTGACCCAAAAGCAACAAGTAGTCAACCAACTATCAAAGACCATGGCCAAATTGTGTGATTATATATAGGCCTACAATTATTGTTATTATTCTCAATGTGTTTGGTATTATGTTTATATTATAAATAATGTGTTTACTATTATGTTTATATTATAAATAATGTGTTTACCGGTATGCTGGATGACTGTTTTAGAGATGCTGCTCTTGTCTAACCAAAGTGGTGTAAAGCAGACTCTGTTGCATCGCTGCTCCCAGACCATGTAAATGACACACAAGTCTTACGTAGTCCGTTACCTTCAGCACAGTGGAAAAAAAGAATGACACATTGTTTTGTAAGAAATAATCTATTGTTGTGTTTATTTTACTATTTATTTAGGGAAATCAGTTTCATGTATTTTTTATTTCCAAAACCAAAATGTACATTGATCAGCAGAAAACATCACATTTACATCAAAATAAATACATCTTGTTTTTCTCTTTGTTATGTTACTTGCATGGGTCTGACTACCAAAACCTGTTCTAAAAACTGTTTGAAGTACAAAGCTGTAGAAATGACTGCAGGCAGGAAGGGGAGAAGACAGACTGACACACTCAACTTTGTCCCACACATCTGCCCCAAAAATAGTCACCTTAGCCATCTATAGCTAGCCAGCAATCCTGCTAAAGAACCTACATCAGCTCCACACACTCTCTCTCTTTCTCTCTTCTGCACTTAAATGATGAGATGATAATGGATGCCTTCCTAAACTGAGTGCATATGGACTTTTTAATCACTACTTCAGAATCATAATCATTGTTATGCTTCAAGCAAACAACCCTCAAGTTCTACAAATACTGCAAGGGCTTGAAATGGTTCCACCACCAAGCTATTTTACTTCTTGTTTCTTTTCCATCTTGTTTTGTCTTTCTCTCACATCAACACAACATGCTCTCTCTCTCTCTCTCTCTCTCTCTCTCACACACACACACACACACTCACACCCCAACACAAACACACCCTACCTTTTTCTCACAGTCTCTCTCTCTCTTTCTCTCGCTTTCAATCTCTATCTCTCTGAATGTCACATTTGTTCTCCACCCTTCATCTGGTTCCTGTCTCTAGAGGTCATCAGGTTCCTGCCACGCCGTCTCTCTCAGGTTGTGTTTGTGTGCCCTCTAGTGGCAGCTGTGCATACTGCAGACATGTTGTATGAGGCTGGGGAGAGGGGCGAGGGCAGGTCTATTTACACATCACGGGATGGGGGGGTCAGGAGGGTCTTCTGGAGAATTCATCATATTGACACCTCGTACTCTCTTGTGTCCTGGAAGAGAAAGAAACAAAGCAAACTGACCACTAGCAGAGAGTATTAAAAGTATTAAAGAGTATTAAAACAGACATGAACATTATAAACTGTGCATTGGCATTTGGTTTGAGCTCCCTAGGGGTCTCTTACCCCTCCTGTCTCATAGAGCGGGTTATCAAACTCGGTCTCCACGGTAATCTGACTATACGGATGAGGGTACATCAAAGGCAGCCGCAGGTTGGAGTGATAGCGACACCTACAGGACAGGTAGGAAAACAATGTGAGTGTGGATGGGTGGACAGATAGACAGATAGATAGATAGATAGATAGATAGATAGGCTGATACATAGATAGATAGATAGATAGATAGATAGATAGATAGATAGATAGATAGGCTGATACATAGATAGATAGATAGATAGATAGGCTGATACATAGAACGATAAAGTATAGTGTATAGATAGCCAGTCAGGTATATGTCATTTTTATTTTTCATAAGATTCTAGTGTTTACAGCAAAGCTTGTCAGGAAATGTGAAGCCTTCTCTCTCTCATGCTGTACCTTTCACACACACACACACACACACATGCAGGCTGAAGGCTGACCTTGTGACATAGACATAGAGACCCCCCAGCAGCACAGAAAGCAGAAGCACCAGGATGAAGATGGCCAGCGCCATGTTGCCCCCGTCCAGGGATGAGCTGGCAGCCGCCTCCGCCACTGGACACCGTTGCCACGGAGACCAACGCAAGGAGGCCACAGAGGCAGGAGAGGGGCAAGAAAAGAGGAAGAAAACGCCAGAGAGACACAGCAGGTCATGAAAGAGATGAACAGGAGGAGGTGGAGAAATCAGATCACAGGCAGGCAGGTAGCATCATTAAACTGGAGCTGGAGATTAAACAGCAGGCAGCGCCAGTTAAGATGGGCACACTTACCCTCCAGAGCATGGTTCCCAAAGCAGTCGGGCCGGGCTGCAAAGTATAGACATGGACAAGCACCCCTCGTCAGTCCCACATTTGAAAATAAACTGATGAACTTAAATACAACCCAAAGGTAAAGATGTTACATCATCATGTTGTGCTCAAGCAGGCTGAGCTCCTCCAGAGCTTCTAAGAATCTACGCTTGTGTCCCCCTCCTCTTTCTCTTACCTCGACAGACAGGAAGTGGACCGTTCCAGAATGAGGGGTTTCCCAGAATGCACTTGATGGCAAACTCGCCCTCCAGCTCGTAGCCCTGGTAACACATGAAGCTGAGGGACTCCCCAGGCAGGTAGAGCCTCTTGGACAGGATCTGGTAGCCATTCTCTGGGAGCCCCGGGTTCTCACACGATACAGAGTCCTCCGCTAGCATTCAAAGGAACACAGAAACGATTGAGTTACAGTGGGTTCCAATGAGTACCAAACACTAAATAGAGCATTGAGAATAGAAATGTTCAGAAATGTTCAGAGTGTGAACCTACTCAAATTTACCTCCCAGCTTCTAGAACCTTCCAGCTGCAAGGACAAAAGGAGCTAGCGCTAACTGCTAAGGGCAGTTTCATTTTCCTTTGTCCAATTCAGTTAGCATTAGTTGCAGGTTCTAGCGCAGGAGCTAGTGTAACTGCTAAGGGCAGTTTCATTTTCCTTTGTCCAATTCAGTTAGCATTAGTTGCAGGTTCACAATGTTTCCTTTAACTCTAATCTCTGTACCAGTGCACTTCTAATCTAATCTAAAATGGTGATCCAAGGCAATATAGCTCTTGAGAATGCCCTCCACACACCCCAGCACTAGCTGCTCTCTGTCTCCTGCACAATATCAGTAGGCCTGCAGTCAACTCTAATATCTAATCTGCACAATATCAGTAGGCCTGCAGTCAACTCTAATCTCTAATCTGCACAATATCAGTAGGCCTGCAGTCAACTCTAATCTCTAATCTGCGCTGGTGATCCATGGCAGAAAACAAACACATGGGGATGCCCTCCTTAGTAGGCTACTCCAAACACCACAGCATTAGCGACTGTTAGCTGGGGGTTCAGTAATGTGAGGCCCCACACTGTGCCAAATGTGCCATGGCCTCCTTCTTAATGCATCTCCATTCGGCTGGAAAATCTGTCCAGTTTGAGTGCACTCACACTCCAGTGCAGTCAGTCACAGGCAGACTTTTATTCCCAGTGCAGTCAGATTGAGTCAGACTTTTATTCCCAGTGCAGTCAGATTGAGAGTCAGACTTTTATTCCCAGTGCAGTCAGATTGAGAGTCAGACTTTTATTCCCAGTGCAGTCAGATTGAGAGTCAGACTTTTATTCCCAGTGCAGTCAGATTGAGAGTCAGACTTTTATTCCCAGTACAGTCAGACTGAGTCAGACTTTTATTCTCAGTGCAGTCAGTCTGTGAGAGTCAGACTTTTATTCCCAGTGCAAAAGACCAACATGATGCGTGTAGAGTACACTCAAAGAAAAATGTGTTTACTATTATGTTTATATTATAAATAATGTGTTTACTATTATGTTTATATTATAAATAATGTGTTTACCGGTATGCTGGATGACTGTTTTAGAGATGCTGCTCTTGTCTAACCCAAGTGGTCTAAAGCAGACTCTTTTACATCGCTGCTCCCAGACCATGTAACTGACACACAAGTCTTACGTGAGTTACTGACAATAGCTGGGTTTCCATCCAATTTAAAATGTATTTATTTATTTGATATGAATAACTAATCCTCTGTTGGAAACACAGCATCAGGTGTTTTAATACAAAAAATAGATGGATTAACTCTTAATGTGCATAGAGCGTAATGTGAGTAAAGTTGCTGGAAAGTGTTTAATTTGTGTGTATTTACATTTCCCGCATTTCTACACATACATGCTGTCCTGCCGACTTTGATGTTTTGATCCCACAGATGGTTGGAACACGTCACTCGATTTAGCTAATGTCCATTTTTTATTCACATCACACTGTTGATGGAAACACACACATTTGCTCATCCTTTTGAGCTGAATTTTCTTTCATGCGAATATGAAATGCAAATAAGTTGGATGGAAACCCCTTTAATAACAGCGTGTTTGACTTGAATGCCACTTCCACCAGGCAGCACAGAGACATCAAGCCCCAGCATGGAGGAGGATCATTCATGGTGGGGTCAGCAGCACAAGACTCACCAGCACACAATTGCATTCCTTTACAAGCAAACAGTGTTTTGCTTCTTTGATTTGAAACCCCAGTTGGCCCAGTCTGTGATAAACACATTTCCAACACTTCGCCTGGTGTCAGATTTGGATAATTAAGCTAGTGTTCCATCCGACTGGATGGTGTCCATGGCGACGGGGCCCTTGTTGTGTTTCCATGGTGCGTCTGAAAGCACTCACGCCTGCAGCTCTAGTTGGCTCTGTCTCTGCCTCCGCTTCTGCTCCTCCAGACTCAGTGTGTGGGATACAAACACTCACATACACACACTACTCCTGCTCTTCTCAGCTGGACACACACACACACACACAAACTCAGTGTGAGGGATCCGGCAGCATCAGCAGTGGCACAAACAGGCAGGAAGCGCTGGCAGTCTGGGCACGGCAGGGGCTTCTGGTACTAATGAACCTCACTTCCCAGCCAGAGGCGTGATGCTTCAATCTAAAGAAACGCCAGGCTTGTCCCAATGCAGCCAGAACAGATGAAGTTAATGGGGCGAACACTCACTTCTGAAGCTCCAGTTACCCGTAAGCCACTGGGGGAAATATAGTGAGATTTCGGAAATGAAATTTGGATTGCTGTCTGCACAGCGCAGTGTGTGTGTTTCTGTGTTTGCTCCTGTTTGTTCCTGTGTTTGTGTGAGCACCTGCAAACATTGCAGACCTGTGGTCATGCCGTGTGTGTGTGTGTGTGTGTGCAGGTGTGTGTGTGTATGTGTAGTGTGTGTGTACATGTGAGTCTGTGTATGTGTAGTGTGACATAGTGAGACATACAAACACAGTGGGGCAGTCGGGATGTCCACACAGGGGTTCCTGGCTCCCGGCCATAACAGGTGAGAGTAGCGCCGCCCTGCAGGACAAAGCCAGGATTGCAGGTGTACTGAATGGTCGTGCCCACGAGGAGTTTGGGGTCAGACAGAGTGCGGGTGGAGTGTTCCACATGGCCTGGGTCTGAACAGTACATAACTGTGGGGGGTGGGGGGGGGGGGTGGGGGGTGGGGGGGACAGAGCAGGAAAACAGTCAGGTAATTGTAGCCTTCCTCCATCGTGTGACGTGAATCAAAGTAAAACAAAAGTAAGGCTGATTTGAGGTCAGTTTCTAGACCCTAGAACCATCGCTAACGTCACTAATCTGGCTAGTTCTGCCATTACAGTGAAACGCTACAGTGTCTAAAATAGCAGCGGAAATTAGCAACAACACATTAGAAACCTGAAATGATCATTAGTACACCGGTGCACTCACACACATTAGCATCATTCACACACATACACACACACACATGCAAACACACATTTCATTGCCATGCGCGGACTGACAGCAGACTAACTCACACTCCTGCACTTGCATGTACAAAAACATTCACACACACACACACACACACACACACACACACACACATTGGCAGGACCAGACCAGCAGCAGGCTACCTTACTTCAGTAATGATCCATCAGCAGCACATGACTTGAAGACAGACTGTGTCACATTGACACACACACATACACACTCACACACACTCACTCTTTTCACAGAAGGGGGGCTGTGTACTCCAGGTAAGGTCCAACAGACAGGTGAGTGTCTCTCTGCCGACTAGGTCGTATCCCGGATCACACTGGTAGGTGATGCGTGCGCCTCGCACCAGCGCAGTGTGAGATGTAGTCTTCCAGCCGTTCTGGATCTCAGGTAAATCTGGGCACGAGTCGTTCCGTGACACCTCTGTCCCATAACAGCAGAAAACACAAACACACACAAAACTGTTAGCTTAACACAATGCGATGCAAGTCAGTTTGGAAATTAAAAAAATTACTGTCAAGTACAGTCATCATGAGAAACAAAATACAAAAGTATTAACTTTACATGGAGATCTATATATTTCACAGACTAACTGTGTCTGGGCCTACTTTAAAAACAGGCCTTTCACTCAAGCAAACTGAGGCAGTTAGAAACCCCACAAGAGGACAGGGTGTACAAAATGCCTTAGATAGGGTAGACAGCGATAACACACACAGATAACAAAGCCACTCCATCTGCATGACATCCTTATTATGATGGCCAATGCGAGAGATGGGAGGAGACTCTCATAACAGTAGTTAGTGTGGAGCCCTTTATCTACACCCTCTGACAGCTCAACGATAATATTACAACACATACACCCACACACACACATCACATGAGACAAGATAACATACACACACACACACACACACACACACACACACACACACTAATCCGCAAAGCCACTGCGATCCCTGCAGGTTCGCTGGGGGATCAATAACGCATGGGCCCACACAGTGTTCACTGGGCATTTACTGTGGCGGTGCTCTGGTAATACAATTTGCCAGCTGATCCAGACTGGGCGTTCACATCATTTTAGGGGCAGAGGGAGCCTTGATGAGGGGTGGCTGCCCTCCATCAGGGGAGAAGGATGATCTCGCTGTTTGAGACCACAGGTTTATGCATACAGAATAAGTGTGGGTCTGAGTGTGTATGTGTGTGTGTGTCTGTGTGTGTGAATATGTGCATAATTGTGTTTGTGCTTGCATATCTCTGTCTGTGTGTGTGAGTATGTGTATATGTCTCAGAGTATGTGTGTATGATCAGGTTATGAGTTGATTGGATGTGTGTGTGTTTGTGTGTGTGTGTGTGTGTGTGTGTGTGTGAGAGAGAGAGAGAGTGAGAGAGAGAGTATGTGTTTATGAACAGGTTATGAGGTGATTGGATGTGTGTGTGTGTGTGTGTGTGTGTGTGTGTGTGTGTGTGTGTGTGTGAGTGAGAGAGAGTGTATGTGTTTACGAACAGGTTATGAGGTGATTGGATGTGTGTGTGTTTGTGTGTGTGTGTGTGTGTGTGCGTGCGTGTGTGTGAGTGTGTGTGTGAGTGAGAGAGAGTATGTGTTTATGAACAGGTTATGAGGTGATTGGATGTGTGTGTGTTTGTGTGTGTGTGTGAGAGAGAGAGAGTGAGAGAGAGAGTATGTGTTTGAACAGGTTATGCGGTGATTGGATGTGTGTGTGTTTGTGTGTGTGTGTGTGTGTGAGAGAGTGAGAGAGAGAGTATGTGTTTGAACAGGTTATGCGGTGATTGGATGTGTGTGTGTTTGTGTGTGTGTGTGTGTGTGAGTGAGTGAGAGAGAGTATGTGTTTATGAACAGATTATGAGGTGATTGGATGTGTGTGTCAGGTCAGTTTTTCAGTTAAGACTGTTGGTGCCAATAGCGAACGTGTGTGTGTGTGTGTGTGTGTGTGTGTGTGTGTGTGTGTGTGTGTGTGTGTGTGTGTGTGTGTGTGTGTGTGTGTGTGTGTGTGTGTGTGTGTGTGTGTGTGTGTGTAGGGAACAGAAAATAGAGGAAAGAAAGGGAGGAAAGAAAGAAATTATGTCTGTATGTGTGTGTGTGTGTGTGTGTGTGTGTGTGTGTGTGAGAGAGAGAGAGAGAGAGAGGAGAGGGAGAGATGATTTAGAACAGGAGTGTGTGTGTGTGTGTGTGTGTATACCTGTGAGTGTGTGTGTGTCAGAGAGAGAGAGTGGGACTAAAAAAGTGTGTGTTCAGGAGAGAGAGAGAGAGAGAGAGGGAGGGAGGTAGAGAGAGAGAGCGAGAGAGGGAGAGAGGGAGGCAGAGAGAGGGAGGGAGGTAGAGAGAGAGAGAGAGGGAGGGAGAGAGAATCTGTGTGTCTTAAGGGAGACAGAGACAAATAGGTGTCTTAAGGGAGACAGAGACAAATAGGTGTCTTAAGGGAGACAGAGATAAATAGGTGTCTTAAGAGAGACAGAGATAAATAGGTGTCTTAAGAGACAGAGACAAATAGGTGTCTTAAGGGAGAGAGACAAATAGGTGTCTTAAGGGAGACAGAGACAAATAGGTGTCTTAAGGGAGAGAGACAAATAGGTGTCTTAAGGGAGACAGAGACAAATAGGTGTCTTAAGGGAGACAGAGATGAATAGGTGTCTTAAGGGAGACAGAGATAAATAGGTGTCCTAAGAGAGACAGAGATAAATAGGTGTCTTAAGGGAGACAGAGATAAATAGGTGTCTTAAGAGAGACAGAGATAAATAGGTGTCTTAAGAGAGACAGAGATAAATAGGTTGTGAGTGACTGAGTCTGAGTGAAGGAGATCAAACACACCGGGGCTGGAGGAATATCAGGGACAACAAATCACAAACAAAGACCGCAAATCAACTGAACAAACAATCACTTTCAAAAATAATTTGTCTCCTGCATATAGAGACATATGTCCTGAAGGACACAAACAGCATTCGTTCGAGCACCAGACCCCCTGTTTCAGTAGCGTCTCATCTTCATCTACACATACCTGACAACAACACTCACATGTCCACTCTGTACAAGACCCCTCAAAACACTCTTTTCAACTATGCATGAATTGACCAAAGAAAGGCTTAAATGATTTGCTATTTACACTCAGTGTCTAATCAGACCATCATTACATGCTCAGTTATTTGAGATTAAGACTCTCAGCAATAGTTTGTCTACCACCACTATGCTGTGGTGCTGATGTCTGCAGCGTGGGGGAGTCTAGCACGGGTTTAGTACTGTCAGTGGTTCAGACTGACAAAAATGATATTGGCTGTGGTGCTGATGTCTGCAGCGTGGGGGAGTCTAGCACGGGTTTAGTACAGTCAGTGGTTCAGACTGACAAAAATGATATTGGCTGTGGTGCTGATGTCTGCAGCGTGGGGAGTCTAGCACGGGTTTAGTACAGTCAGTGGTTCAGACTGACAAAAATGATATTGGCTGTGGTGCTGATGTCTGCAGCGTGGGGAGTCTAGCACGGGTTAAGTACAGTCAGTGGTTCAGACTGACATATTGGATCTTGGGTGTGGTGCTGATGTCTGCAGCGTGGGGGAGTCTAGCACGGGTTTAGTACAGTCAGTGGTTCAGACTGACAAAAATGATATTGGCTGTGGTGCTGATGTCTGCAGCGTGGGGGAGTCTAGCACGGGTTTAGTACAGTCAGTGGTTCAGACTGACAAAAATGATATTGGCTGTGGTGCTGATGTCTGCAGCGTGGGGGAGTCTAGCACGGGTTTAGTACAGTCAGTGGTTCAGACTGACAAAAATGATATTGGCTGTGGTGCTGATGTCTGCAGCGTGGGGAGTCTAGCACGGTTTAGTACAGTCAGTGGTTCAGACTGACAAAAATGATATTGGCTGTGGTGCTGATGTCTGCAGCGTGGGGAGTCTAGCACGGGTTTAGTACAGTCAGTGGTTCAGACTGACAAAAATGATATTGGCTGTGGTGCTGATGTCTGCAGCGTGGGGAGTCTAGCACAGGTTTAGTACAGTCAGTGGTTCAGACTGACAAAAATGATATTGGCTGTGGTGCTGATGTCTGCAGCGTGGGGGAGTCTAGCACAGGTTTAGTACAGTCAGTGGTTCAGACTGACAAAAATGATATTGGCTGTGGTGCTGATGTCTGCAGCGTGGGGGAGTCTAGCACCGGTTTAGTACAGTCAGTGGTTCAGACTGACAAAAATGATATTGGCTGTGGTGCTGATGTCTGCAGCGTGGGGGAGTCTAGCACGGGTTTAGTACAGTCAGTGGTTCAGACTGACAAAAATGATATTGGCTGTGGTGCTGATGTCTGCAGCGTGGGGGAGTCTAGCACGGTTTAGTACAGTCAGTGGTTCAGACTGACAAAAATGATATTGGCTGTGGTGCTGATGTCTGCAGCGTGGGGAGTCTAGCACGGGTTTAGTACAGTCAGTGGTTCAGACTGACAAAAATGATATTGGCTGTGGTGCTGATGTCTGCAGCGTGGGGGAGTCTAGCACGGGTTTAGTACAGTCAGTGGTTCAGACTGACAAAAATGATATTGGCTGTGGTGCTGATGTCTGCAGCGTGGGGGAGTCTAGCACGGGTTTAGTACAGTCAGTGGTTCAGACTGACAAAAATGATATTGGCTGTGGTGCTGATGTCTGCAGCGTGGGGTAGTCTAGCACGGGTTTAGTACAGTCAGTGGTTCAGACTGACAAAAATGATATTGGCTGTGGTGCTGATGTCTGCAGCGTGGGGGAGTCTAGCACGGGTTTAGTACAGTCAGTGGTTCAGACTGACAAAAATGATATTGGCTGTGGTGCTGATGTCTGCAGCGTGGGGAAGTTTAGCACGGGTTTAGTACAGTCAGTGGTTCAGACTGACAAAAATGATATTGGCTGTGGTGCTGATGTCTGCAGCGTGGGGAGTCTAGCACGGGTTTAGTACAGTCAGTGGTTCAGACTGACAAAAATGATATTGGCTGTGGTGCTGATGTCTGCAGCGTGGGGAGTCTAGCATGGGTTTAGTACAATCAGTGGTTCAGACTGTCAAAAATGATATTGTCTTTGGTTCTGTTGTCTGCAGCGTGTGGTAGTATAGTATGGGTTTAGTACAGTCAGTGGTTCAGACTGACAAAAATGATATTGGCTGTGGTGCTGATGTCTGCAGCGTGGGGGAGTCTAGCACGGGTTTAGTACAGTCAGTGGTTCAGACTGACAAAAATGATATTGGCTGTGGTGCTGATGTCTGCAGCGTGGGGAGTCTAGCACGGGTTTAGTACAGTCAGTGGTTCAGACTGACAAAAATGATATTGGCTGTGGTGCTGATGTCTGCAGCGTGGGGAGTCTAGCACGGGTTTAGTACAGTCAGTGGTTCAGACTGACAAAAATGATATTGGCTGTGGTGCTGATGTCTGCAGCGTGGGGAGTCTAGCACGGGTTTAGTACAGTCAGTGGTTCAGACTGACAAAAATGATATTGGCTGTGGTGCTGATGTCTGCAGCGTGGGGAGTCTAGCACGGGTTTAGTACAGTCAGTGGTTCAGACTGACAAAAATGATATTGGCTGTGGTGCTGATGTCTGCAGCGTGGGGAGTCTAGCACGGGTTTAGTACAGTCAGTGGTTCAGACTGTCAAAAATGATATTGGCTGTGGTGCTGATGTCTGCAGCGTGGGGGAGTCTAGCACGGGTTTAGTACAGTCAGTGGTTCAGACTGACAAAAATGATATTGGCTGTGGTGCTGATGTCTGCAGCGTGGGGGAGTCTAGCACGGGTTTAGTACAATCAGTGGTTCAGACTGTCAAAAATGATATTGGCTGTGGTGCTGATGTCTGCAGCGTGGGGAGTCTAGCACGGGTTTAGTACAGTCAGTGGTTCAGACTGACAAAAATGATATTGGCTGTGGTGCTGATGTCTGCAGCGTGGGGAGTCTAGCACGGGTTTAGTACAGTCAGTGGTTCAGACTGACAAAAATGATATTGGCTGTGGTGCTGATGTCTGCAGGGTGGGGGGAGTCTAGCACGGGTTTAGTACAGTCAGTGGTTCAGACTGACAAAAATGATATTGGCTGTGGTGCTGATGTCTGCAGCGTGGGGAGTCTAGCACGGGTTTAGTACAGTCAGTGGTTCAGACTGACAAAAATGATATTGGCTGTGGTGCTGATGTCTGCAGCGTGGGGAGTCTAGCACGGGTTTAGTACAGTCAGTGGTTCAGACTGACAAAAATGATATTGGCTGTGGTGCTGATGTCTGCAGCGTGGGGAAGTCTAGCACGGTTTAGTACAGTCAGTGGTTCAGACTGACAAAATGATATTGGCTGTGGTGCTGATGTCTGCAGCGTGGGGGAGTCTAGCACGGTTTAGTACAGTCAGTGGTTCAGACTGACAAAAATGATATTGGCTGTGGTGCTGATGTCTGCAGCGTGGGGGAGTCTAGCACGGGTTTAGTACAGTCAGTGGTTCAGACTGACAAAAATGATATTGGCTGTGGTGCTGATGTCTGCAGTGTGGGGAGTCTAGCACGGGTTTAGTACAGTCAGTGGTTCAGACTGACAAAAATGATATTGGCTGTGGTGCTGATGTCTGCAGCGTGGGGAGTCTAGCACGGGTTTAGTACAGTCAGTGGTTCAGACTGACAAACATGATATTGGCTGTGGTGCTGATGTCTGCAGCGTGGCGGAGTCTAGCTGTGGTTTTCTCCTGTCAGTGGTTCAGACTGACAAAAATGATATTGGCTGTGGTGCTGATGTCTGCAGCGTGGGGGAGTCTAGCACAGGTTTAGTACAGTCAGTGGTTCAGACTGACAAAAATGATATTGGCTGTGGTGCTGATGTCTGCAGCGTGGGGGAGTCTAGCACGGGTTTAGTACAGTCAGTGGTTCAGACTGACAAAAATGATATTGGCTGTGGTGCTGATGTCTGCAGCGTTGGGGAGTCTAGCACGGGTTTAGTACAGTCAGTGGTTCAGACTGACAAAAGTGATATTGGCTGTGGTGCTGATGTCTGCAGCGTGGGGAAGTTTAGCACGGGTTTAGTACAGTCAGTGGTTCAGACTGACAAAAATGATATTGGCTGTGGTGCTGATGTCTGCAGCGTGGGGAGTCTAGCACAGGTTTAGTACAGTCAGTGGTTCAGACTGACAAAAATGATATTGGCTGTGGTGCTGATGTCTGCAGCGTGGGGAGTCTAGCACAGGTTTAGTACAGTCAGTGGTTCAGACTGACAAAAATGATATTGGCTGTGGTGCTGATGTCTGCAGCGTGGGGGAGTCTAGCACGGGTTTAGTACAGTCAGTGGTTCAGACTGACAAAAATGATATTGGCTGTGGTGCTGATGTCTGCAGCGTGGGGGAGTCTAGCACGGGTTTAGTACAGTCAGTGGTTCAGACTGACAAAAATGATATTGGCTGTGGTGCTGATGTCTGCAGCGTGGGGAGTCTAGCACGGTTTAGTACAGTCAGTGGTTCAGACTGACAAAAATGATATTGGCTGTGGTGCTGATGTCTGCAGCGTGGGGAGTCTAGCACGGGTTTAGTACAGTCAGTGGTTCAGACTGACAAAAATGATATTGGCTGTGGTGCTGATGTCTGCAGCGTGGGGGAGTCTAGCACGGGTTTAGTACAGTCAGTGGTTCAGACTGACAAAAATGATATTGGCTGTGGTGCTGATGTCTGCAGCGTGGGGGAGTCTAGCACGGTTTAGTACAGTCAGTGGTTCAGACTGACAAAAATGATATTGGCTGTGGTGCTTCTGTGTGCAGCGTGGTGGTGTCTATCACCGGCTTAGTACAGTCAGTGGTTCAGACTGACAAAAATGATATTGGCTGTGGTGCTGATGTCTGCAGCGTGGGGGAGTCTAGCACGGGTTTAGTACAGTCAGTGGTTCAGACTGACAAAAATGATATTGGCTGTGGTGCTGATGTCTGCAGCGTGGGGAGTCTAGCACGGGTTTAGTACAGTCAGTGGTTCAGACTGACAAAAATGATATTGGCTGTGGTGCTGATGTCTGCAGCGTGGGGAGTCTAGCACGGTTTAGTACAGTCAGTGGTTCAGACTGACAAAAATGATATTGGCTGTGGTGCTGATGTCTGCAGCGTGGGGAGTCTAGCACAGGTTTAGTACAGTCAGTGGTTCAGACTGACAAAAATGATATTGGCTGTGGTGCTGATGTCTGCAGCGTGGGGAGTCTAGCATGGGTTTAGTACAGTCAGTGGTTCAGACTGACAAAATGATATTGGCTGTGGTGCTGATGTCTGCAGCGTGGGGAGTCTAGCACCGGTTTAGTACAGTCAGTGGTTCAGACTGACAAAAATGATATTGGCTGTGGTGCTGATGTCTGCAGCGTGGGGAGTCTAGCACGGGTTTAGTACAGTCAGTGGTTCAGACTGACAAAAATGATATTGGCTGTGGTGCTGATGTCTGCAGCGTGGGGGAGTCTAGCACGGGTTTAGTACAGTCAGTGGTTCAGACTGACAAAAATGATATTGGCTGTGGTGCTGATGTCTGCAGCGTGGGGAGTCTAGCACGGGTTTAGTACAGTCAGTGGTTCAGACTGACAAAAATGATATTGGCTGTGGTGCTGATGTCTGCAGCGTGGGGAAGTTTAGCACGGGTTTAGTACAGTCAGTGGTTCAGACTGACAAAAATGATATTGGCTGTGGTGCTGATGTCTGCAGCGTGGGGGAGTCTAGCACGGGTTTAGTACAGTCAGTGGTTCAGACTGACAAAAATGATATTGGCTGTGGTGCTGATGTCTGCAGCGTGGGGGAGTCTAGCACGGGTTTAGTACAGTCAGTGGTTCAGACTGACAAAAATGATATTGGCTGTGGTGCTGATGTCTGCAGCGTGGGGGAGTCTAGCACGGGTTTAGTACAGTCAGTGGTTCAGACTGACAAAAATGATATTGGCTGTGGTGCTGATGTCTGCAGCGTGGGGAGTCTAACATCGGGTTTAGTACAGTCAGTGGTTCAGACTGACAAAAATGATATTGGCTGTGGTGCTGATGTCTGCAGAGTGGGGAGTCTAGCACGGGTTTAGTACAGTCAGTGGTTCAGACTGACAAAAATGATATTGGCTGTGGTGCTGATGTCTGCAGCGTGGGGAGTCTAGCACGGGTTTAGTACAGTCAGTGGTTCAGACTGACAAAAATGATATTGGCTGTGGTGCTGATGTCTGCAGCGTGGGGAGTCTAGCACGGGTTTAGTACAGTCAGTGGTTCAGACTGACAAAAATGATATTGGCTGTGGTGCTGATGTCTGCAGCGTGGGGAGTCTAGCACGGGTTTAGTACAGTCAGTGGTTCAGACTGACAAAAATGATATTGGCTGTGGTGCTGATGTCTGCAGCGTGGGGAGTCTAGCACGGGTTTAGTACAGTCAGTGGTTCAGACTGACAAAATGATATTGGCTGTGGTGCTGATGTCTGCAGCGTGGGGAGTCTAGCAATGGTTTAGTACAGTCAGTGGTTCAGACTGACAAAAATGATATTGGCTGTGGTGCTGATGTCTGCAGCGTGGGGAGTCTAGCACGGGTTTAGTACAGTCAGTGGTTCAGACTGACAAAATGATATTGGCTGTGGTGCTGATGTCTGC
The DNA here is from genome assembly GCA_027481765.1 of Tenualosa thibaudeaui. Classification (NCBI taxonomy): domain Eukaryota; kingdom Metazoa; phylum Chordata; class Actinopteri; order Clupeiformes; family Clupeidae; genus Tenualosa; species Tenualosa thibaudeaui. The sequence goes on from JAIFZK010000014.1 coordinate 1,041,570, forward strand.
AGCGTGGGGGAGTCTAGCACGGGTTTAGTACAGTCAGTGGTTCAGACTGACAAAAATGATATTGGCTGTGGTGCTGATGTCTGCAGCGTGGGGGAGTCTAGCACGGGTTTAGTACAGTCAGTGGTTCAGACTGACAAAAATGATATTGGCTGTGGTGCTGATGTCTGCAGCGTGGGGGAGTCTAGCAATGGTTTAGTACAGTCAGTGGTTCAGACTGACAAAAATGATATTGGCTGTGGTGCTGATGTCTGCAGCGTGGGGGAGTCTAGCAATGGTTTAGTACAGTCAGTGGTTCAGACTGACAAAAATGATATTGGCTGTGGTGCTGATGTCTGCAGCGTGGGGGAGTCTAGCAATGGTTTAGTACAGTCAGTGGTTCAGACTGACAAAAATGATATTGGCTGTGGTGCTGACATTCATCCTCCACTACACAGCAGCTCAAAACAATACAAGGCTGGACACTACAATCAAACCAGTCAGGACTTCTCTCTCCATTCAATCTGCTAACTCAATAGGAAATGATTGTTTAGTAATAGCAGCCCCCCTTACCCATGTAGTTGATAATGAAGCCTTCTCCCTTGCCAAAGACGAGGCCGGCGGGGTCGGAGTGGAAGATGACGGTGAGATCGGGTGTGGTGGAGGACAGCTTGAAGGGGCTGGTGCCCCCCACATACTGGCCCAGGATACGCGTGGTCACCTCATCTCCGTCCAGTATGGTCACTATGTCACTGTTACTCAGGTTCAGCCTGGGGGGGGGGGGAGATCAGCAAAAAACACAACTGTGGAACATCAGTTAGTGGGAGAGAAAAGAGAAAGAAGAAGAAGAGATGGTGTCAGATAAATAAGAGGAGTAAAAGAAGACAAGAGACAGAGGGAGAGAGAACAATGATAGAGGGAGAGAAAGAACAATGATAGAGGGAGAGAGAGAAAAATGATAAAGACGACAGCAGAAAAGGTCAGTAACCCATCACTGAATGGACCAGTGCTCCTGCACACGGCGAGACAGGAGATACTAATTCCCTCACATCACACATGCACACACACACACACGCACACACACACGCATGTACACACACAGACAGCAAAAAGTAAAGCCCATTGCTACAGAAGAAAACTGTGGTCAAGTGTCCTGAGTTCTGTGCTTATGACTTACTAGTCGGCCATCTTTGTATTTCCCACTTTACTAGTTGGTCATGTTTGTACTTAAGCATTTTACTAGTTGGCCATCTCTGTATTTCCCACTTTACTAGTTGGTCATCTCTGTATTTCCCACTTTACTAGTTGGTCATGTTTGTACTTAAGCATTTTACTAGTTGGCCATCTCTGTATTTCCCACTTTACTAGTTGGTCATCTCTGTATTTCCCACTTTACTAGTTGGCCATCTCTGTATTTCCCACTTTACTAGTTGGTCATGCCCCCCCATTCCACTTACAGCTGCACATCCAGAAGGATGCGTTTGTCTTCCCCCACATGGATCCTCCAGCTGCAGTCTTCTCCTTCCCCGTAGGAGTCCGGCCAGTTGGGGGACAGGATGACCCCGCTGGGACCCGCCAGGTCTCCGCCACACAGAGCTGGACACACACAGGAGACAGGTGTGACTGGGACGACCCACACACAGTCTACACTCTCTGTTTCCAAATGGGATACTGCCATGCTTACTGAACAGGGCATGGGAAGTGCCATCACAAGAGAATATTGAGTGTGTGTGTGTGTGTGTGTGTGTGTGGTACCCTTGCACAGAGGCTCTGTGTCGTTCCAGTAGGGGTCTCTGATGTTAATACACTCGATGACGGGTGGTCCCTGCTCCAGCGAGTGCCCCGGGTCACAGGTGAACTGGACCACGGCCCCGACCCCGTACGCCGGGTCAGAGGTGGTAAAGTTGCCATTCTGGATGTACGGCTCATAGCAGTGGCCCTTCTCAAAAGCTGAGCAGGGACACAGAAAAGAGACAACGCTGCTTTGATCTTTACTAGAGCAAAAAACTGAATCGGTAGAAACAGGATCAAACTATTGTTCACTAGAGTAGACACACAGAACGCACAGAACACACAGAACACACAGAACGCACAGAACGCACAGAACACACAGAACACACAGAACGCACAGAACGCACAGAACGCACAGAACACACAGAACATACAGAACACACAGAACTCTGCACTATAAGACAGACAACTCCAAACAAACACCCAGCATTTCAAAAACACACACCTTGACTGGGAGCAGCACACACATTCCCATAGTCCTCTGTACTGCCATTAGCACATACCTGTTCATTTCCATAGCCATCCTGATGATGATGATGATGATGTGTATGTTGTGTGTGTGTGGGGGGAGGTTTGTGTATGTGTGTGTGTGTGTGTGTGTGGGGGGGGGGGGGGTTGGTGCCTTGTTTGCTTCTTACTTGTTTACTTTCAATCAAACTCGACTGCAGCAGAGAGAGAGCTGAAGCACACTGTGAAATATTCATTATTCTCTCCTGCGCACTGTCTAGCTTTCGACAGACACACTAACACACACACACACACTCACACACACACACACACACACACACTCACACACACACAGACACACACAGCAAGACACTCATTCTATCAAAAGTGTGCTTTATTTCCCTTCGGTTGAGCTATCGATCACGCAGTCTGAAGTGTGTGTGTGTGTGTGTGTGTGTGTGTGTGTGTGTGTATTATATCTCCTGAATCTGACAGCAACACAAGAAAGATGTGTTTTCTTCCCCAGTCTGTTGTTGTTGCTCTCTCCATCTATCTTCACTGTCTGTCTCTCCATCTGTTTCTCTTTCTTCTCTGTTTATCTTCTATCTCTCTCTGTTTCCGTCTCTCTCTATATATATCTTTCTTTCTCTCTCTGTTTCTCTCTCTCTCTTTCTGTCTTAATGTCACAGAGATGTGACTGATTAAAGATGCTTCAGAGCATTGACTGGGAAAAGCATGGAAAGTACTTACACACTCTACACACACACTTGCCCCCACACACACGGGTAATGAGTGAAGAGAGAGTCCACACACAGGAACTTCACTGCACCACATACTGACCAGTGCTGACAGGTGACACACTCAAGTGACACACACACAGCTCCTTACCCTCATAGCGGATGTTGAAGCCGGTGTTGTGGTTGGGCAGGTCAGTGATGAACTGGACCCTGACCGCTGGTCCCTCACTGATCACCCCCTCAAACGGAATGGGACCCCCCCTGGCAGAGTCAAACAACACCACAGAGCCGGCATCCAGACCACTCCACAACACCAACCTGGTGGGGGGTTGGTAGTGGTTAGAGGTTTTTTTACACACATACACACACACCTACAAACACAGACATGCGCGCACGCACACACACACACACACACACACGTTTGCATTTGCTCTGTTTGCTGTTTACTGTTTCCGCATCTTTAGTAAAGTGTGGCCAGGGAGAAGTAATTGTGTTTAAAAGGATCAAATTAATATTAGCTTGATATCCATATGAGAGTGTTGGTTTGATATCTTATGGAAGTGTGTGTGTGTGCATGTGTGTTGATATCCTCTGGAAGTGTGTGTGTCTGCGTGTGTGTGTGTTTGAGTGTGCTGGTTTGTTTCTCTTTAAGTAATCAGTAATCTCCTATTGATCATCAAGTCAAGAGAGATGAGAGTCTGTGGCAGGACATTACAGAAAAGCTCTGGGCAAAATGAGCTCATTTACAGTGAGGCAGGAAGGACGGCACACTTGCACACACACACAAATTCACACACATCACACACACACACACACACACGCACACACACTGTCTCTCTCTTATAAAAGGGTTATGAGGTGTTGAATGCACACACACAAACACACAGATATGACACACAGACACACACACACATACACGTACACATCCATGCATACCTGTCAGTGGGCCCCAGGTTCATCCTCTCCAGGTGCAGATGCAGTCTCTGTCCCATGGGGGCCTCCAGAGACCAGGAGCAGCTGCGGTCCAGGGTGCTGTTGGGCCCAGGATGGGGCGAGGGGGAGAGAACACGCCCAACACTGGCGTTTTTCATAGACCCTCCGCACAAGGCTGAATACATAGGGGCAATACACACACACACACATATGCAAACACACACATAGAGCTATTAAACACACTCTCACACACATACAGTGCATAATAACTCACAAAATGATAATATGGATGATAAAGCAGTCAGTAATCCCCCAAAACACACACACATTCTTTTTTTCAAAAGATACAGACAAAAAAACACAATTACATTTACACACATACACACGTACACAAACACACACACACACTCACAAACACTCACAAAAACTCTCAGTCATGGACAGACACACACTCACAAAAACTCACATAACAATTACATGGAAGATAAAGCAGCCTCAGCACTCCTAAAAACACACACACACAGTTTTCAAAAGACATCCAGTAATGCATACACACACACACACACACACACACACACACACACACACCTCTGCAGCTGGGCTCTTTGGCACTCCAGATGGGCATTGAGGTGTTAAGGCAGGTGAGCTGTGGCGCCCCCTGCAGGTGGTAGCCCATATGGCAGTGGAAGTGCGCTGTGCCCCCTGGGTGCAAGTTTTGCACTGACACCTCACCATAGTGGGGCCGCCGTGGAAGAGCGCAACTCAGCCGGAAAACTGCAGGAGGAGAGAACAGGAGGAGACTGAGCTCTGCACTGAAACACTCTCAACACACCAACTGTTCAACTGCTAAAAAGAGAAGATAGGAAGACTGACAGAAAATGGCGCAGATCTAAACTTCATGCCCATTATCATATCCACAAAGAGATGCTTTGTAAATACAATGATGAAATTGGTAAAGCAAGACGGTCTTTCTTCTCCAACATCATCAACAAGAATATGAACAATTCTTGTGTGCTAATTAAAACAGCTGAGCTAACTAATCCCTCACCATAATTAGCACCTGAACCTCTCAGTCAATAAATGCAATGAGTCTGCATCTTTCTTCAAATGCAAAACTGATGAAATACAACTGAATATAACATCTCACATTAACTCAAAATCTGCAACCACCTATGACACAGAAAGATAATTTCAGTGAAATGTCAGAATTTAGCCTGACATAAGACAGAAAAACTGTACAAAATCTCAATTGGATATTTTGCCCACCAACTTTCTCGAGTCTGTTCTCATCTCATAACTGCTGTGTTTCAGATCATAAATGGCAGTTTTCCTGCGTCCCCGAGAAGAGCAGTTGTAAAGCCCCTACTTAAAAAGAATAACTTGGATGCTACAGTACTGAACAACTACAGATCAATATCCTATCTACCATTCATTGGGAAAATCCTTGAAAAAAACGTCTGTCAAAGGTTCTAACCTTCTTGATATCAAATGGCTGCTTTGGTAACTTTCAGTCAGGATTTTGTGCGGAAACAGCGCTGATTAAAGTTATAGTTATTCACTGACTCCCAGTAAGCTGTTATTCACTGACTCCTAGTAAGCTGTAGAATTAACTTTAAAGCACTGCTGCTTGTATACAAGTCTCTAAATGGGACAGGGCCTAATTACCTCTCTGATATGTTTCAGCAATATAACCCAATCAGATCTCTCGGATAGCAGCAGAAAAATCTGCTGGTAAAACCTGCTATTAGAACAAAGTGTGGTGAGGCTTTGCGTAGTAGCTAAAGCAGCCTTTAGCTGCAAAAAGGCTCCTACTGTTGGCAGTTTCAAATCTAGACTAAAGACCAAGTTGTTATCAGATGCTGATTACACTAATGCTAAGGTGTATACAGTAATGGTTTAGCTGATGTTACTTACACTAATGCTAAAGTTTATACACTAATGCTTTAACTAATGTTACTTACACTAATGCTTATTTGTATACAGTAATGCTTTAGCTGATGTTACTTACACTAATGCTAATTTGTATACAGTAATGCTTTAGCTGATGTTACTTACACTAATGCTAATTTGTATACAGTAATGCTTTAGCTGATGCTGCCTGTACTAATGCTAATTTGTATACAGTAATGGTTTAGCTGATGCTGCCTGTACTAATGCTAAGGTGTAGAGTAGAGTAATATTTCAGCTGATGAGACATAGAAACCCTGATGAACACATGAAAGGGCCCATCTGCTGTAATAGAAATGCAATCAAATTAATTGAATGAGGTCCTGGTTTACTGACACAGTGTAGCCCTCCAAACCGCTCAGGACAAGATAGCAAAAACAGGAAACCAGCAAGAAATGAAAAGGTTGTCAAGGTTACTGAGTCAGTCTCCATGGCAATCCCGTTAACACAACAAAATGTAGCTGCATTGCTATGAGTGATCAAGGCCATCTGGGAGAATAGAGCAGCTTGTCCATGGCTCTGGGCTCCTGTGCAGGGCTGAGCGCTGTGTGTGTGCGGCATACGACTCTGGAAGGCCCATGCTGAGAACCACTCTGTGTGTGCGGCATACGACTCTGGAAGGCCAATTCAGAATATCACTGCAGCAATCTGCAATGCTAATACAGCTACTCATCCAATGCATTTGCAGCCAGGACACTAAATTCTTTTTCAGGCTATTATTTTGTTCTGTTCTTTTCGCTTCTGTTCTTGAAACCTTACTGTGCTGTGCTGTGTTCTACTCCTCTATATAAACCCCTGTGCTGTGCTGTGTTCTACTCCTCTACATAAACCCCTGTGCTGTGTTCTACTCCTCTATATAAACCCCTGTGCTGTGCTGTGTTCTACTCCTCTATATAAACCCCTGTGCTGTGCTGTGTTCTACTCCTCTATATAAACCCCTGTGCTGTGCTGTGTTCTACTCCTCTATATAAACTCCTGTGCTGTGCTGTGTTCTACTCCTCTATATAAACTCCTGTGCTGTGCTGTGTTCTACTCCTCTATATAAACCTGTGCTGTGCTGTGTTCTACTCCTCTATATAAACCCCTGTGCTGTGCTGTGTTCTACTCCTCTATATAAACCCCTGTGCTGTGTTCTACTCCTCTATATAAACCCCTGTGCTGTGCTGTGTTCTACTCCTCTATATAAACCTGTGCTGTGCTGTGTTCTACTCCTCTATATAAACCCCTGTGCTGTGCTGTGTTCTACTCCTCTATATAAACCCTTGAGCTCAAACCCTGTGCCCTATAACCAGATATCAAGTGTGTGTGTGTGTGTAGACTATCCTAATATCCTAGAGTGTGTGTGCTCTTACTCTGATAGTGTAGCTGGAAAGTGCCCATTGGGCCCTCAGGGAAGGAGCGGAAGAAGACAGAGATGCTATTGGTCGGGCTGCGGATCACCTGACCCTCCACCAGAAGCGTGTGATTGGCTAGTACTATCAGAGCGCCGGCCTCATTCTGCCCTCTGATTGACAGTTGCTCACCTTCAGACAGATTGACGCTTTTGATCTGTAATAAACACACACACAAATACACACACACTCATGAACATATATAAAGATGTACATACACATACACACAGTTCTCCTATTGCTGAAATCCTTCCTTAGCACACTTTCTCCGCAATCTTAGACCACACATACACACACACACACACACACAGACGCATACTTACACACACACACACACACACACACACACAGACGCATACTTACACACATACACACATACATACACATACTAATGCCTTTCCCATCATGTCAAAACAAGCCTTAACTCTAACACTATGAATTAGCCCCCCCAAATCAACAGCTTTGTCTTGAGTCCATCATTAAGAATGGATTTAAAACAGACTCCTTCATTCCTGCATGTGTGTGTGTGTGTGTGGGGGTATGGGTTATATAATAGGGGTAGGGTTGGGGTTAGGGTTAAGGTAGTGCCTTGTAGGCAGCGTTGCCGGAAGGGTGCCGATAAGGGCTCAAAAGACCATGGAGCTTGGCTCGCACTGATCATAGATCAGTCTTGGGCCCTGAAGACTTCAGCGGCAGGAGAGAGAATCCCTTCAGTACATCAGGCAAGTCTAAGGCCCTTTTCACACTGGAACCCGCTACATTCTGGGGACTGAAACTACCTTTGTTAGGTATTGTTAGCAAAACAATGCTAACGTTATATGTGTGCTAGCTGTACAACAGTGTTGGACAAGCAGTTAGTTTTGTTTACCATATTATGTCATATTATGTCATATCCACTGACATGAAACTCATTAGCTTAGCGTGACACTGACATGAATACACCTCCTCAACAAAAGTATATTTAAACTAGGATTGGATAGGATATATAGGATATATTGTCACCCAGGGAAACCCGGGTCGGATTTGGTTTAGCTTTCACACTGAACATGGGTCAGCTCTGACACTAGGATCTGAGCCGGGTCATCTGGGTCATGGACGCAAAATTCAGGGAACAATTGCAGTATACTGGTCAGTATGAAAGGACCATAAGAACCTGTGTGTGTGTGTGTGTCTGTGTGTGTGTCTATGTGTGTGTCTGTGTGTGTGTCTAATGTAACACCCCCCTCACCCCCTGGCAGGGATTAGGCTGGTAATTGGAGATTATTCAGTGGGTGCAGGGTAGGTGGCACACATACACACACGGGTAATCCCAGATTGACGGTCAGTGTGTGGGTTTAGGAGGCTGTCTCTTACAGAAGTTGGTGTGTGTCAGTTTGTGTGTGTGTGAGTGAAAGTGCGTGCTTGTTGCTCAGTGCTCTACTTCAGCATCTGTTTGTATGCCACAGGCTTCCCTGGAGTCAGTAAGCGGTGTGTGTGTCTCTGTGTATGTGTGTGTGTGTGTGTGTATAGGATAGAGAGAGAGCTCATCAGTCAGTCTGCACTATGTGTGTGTGTGTCTGTGTAAGAGAGAAAGAGAGAGCTCATCAGTCAGTCTGCGCTACTCAGCCTCCTAACAAATAAAGGAGCCTGCTGTACCACTTCCAGCCACTAGGGGTCTCAGTATAACAGCATATTTGCATATTTGCATTGGAGCAGAGGAAAAGAGAGACACAGCAGCCATCAGTGGGATTAAATCAGATGTCAGGCCTTGAGTTATTTATTTCAGCACACACCAGCATCAGTGATAAAACCACACCATGAGATTGGTTCCCAGTAAAGTCACACAATTCCATGCAAAGCTAATCTGTGTGTGTGTATGTATGAGTTTGTGTGTATGAGTGTGTGTGTGCGTGTATGAGAATGTGTGTGTGTGTGTGTATGTGTATAAGTGTGTATGTGTATGAGTGTGTGTGTGTATGAGTGTGTGTGTGTATGTGTGTGAGTGTGTATGTGTATGAGTGTATGTGTGTGTGTGTGTGTGTGTGTGTGTGTATGTGCATGAGTGTGTGTGTGTGTATGTGCATGAGTGTGTGTGTGCATGTGTATGAGTGTGTGTGTGAGTGTGTGTGTATATGTGTATGAGTGTGTGTGTGTGTGTGTATGAGTGTGTGTGTGCATGTGTATGAGTGTGTGTGTGTGTGTGTGTGTGTGTGTGTGTGTGTGTGTGTGTGTGTGTGTGTGTGTGTGTGTGTGTGTGTGTATGTGTGTGTGTGTGTGTGTGTATGTGTGAGTGTGAGTGTGTATGAGTGTGTGTGTGCATGTGTATGAGTGTGTGTGTGTGAGTGTGTGTGTGTGTATGTGTGTGTGTGAGTGTGTGTGTGTGTATGTGTGTGTGTGTGTGTATGTGTGAGTGTGAGTGTGTATGTGTGTGTGTGTGTGTGTGTGTGTGTGTTTGCGCGCGTGTACCTGCAGCTCCACACCGTATCCAGTGTAGACGGTGACAGTGTATGTACACTGCAGAAAGGTGCCGTCAGGAAGAGGAGGGTCATCGGATGAATCAATGTAACCCTCAGGGTCAGAGAAATTGATCATGCAACTCGATACAGCTGGGAAGATAACAAAGAAGACAGGTAAGCTGTGTGTGTTTGTTGTGTGTATGTGTGCAGTGTGTATGTGTGTGTACACGTTGCGTGTGTGTGTGTATATGTGTGTGTATGTGTGTGTGTGTGTGTCTAGCAGGACCTGGTACCACTGTGCCCATGTCTGGCTGGGTATCGACCACCACAGCTGTGGGTGTTGGGGTAAGGGTGCTGCTGGGATTTGTAGTCTCTTCCTGATCCTCCTCTTGTTCTTCCTGTCCCTCCTCCTCCTTCACCTCAACACTGTCCATCCCACCCAAGCCCTCAGGTGTGTGTATGACATCAGCGTTGGCCTGGATGGTCGGGTGAGCTCCATACTCTCTCACCCCAACCCCCCCTCCATCACCTATCCCCCCAACCCTGACCCCCACCCCAGCAGCCGGCATCATCCTCTTCAACAGGCCTTCCTGCTCCGGAGAGAGGACCCCACCAACCCCGACCACCCCGCCGGCGGCCCCCAGCTCCTTGCCCAGTCTGGGCAGCAGGTCTTGAGGCAGCGCGCTGGGCAACACCTTCCCCCGCTGGGAGAGCAGCTGGTCCCCATGGGCCAGGACTGACTCCAGCAGCCCCTGCCCCACCGAAGCTGCTCCTCGTGGGCTTTCCCTTGGGGATTCCTCCCCTGGAGCCACTGGAGTACCCGAAGGACCAGGACTGGCCTCCTCTGTAGAGACAGAAACAGAGAAAGAAAGACAGGGAGAGGGAGAGAGAGAGAGACAAAGATAGAAAGAAAGAGAGACAGAGAAGGAGAGAGACAGAGAGAAAGAAAGAGAGGGAGACAGACAGAGACAGAGAGAGAAAGAGAGAGGGAGAGAGACAGAGAGAGAAAGAATGGGAGAGAGAGAGACAGAGAGAAAGAGACAGAGACAGAGAGAGAAAGAAAGAGAGAGAGGCAGAGAGATACAGGGGTTAGCAATATGACAACACAGCAGTAAACTCAGACCTTAGGACTAACATCATAATGAAGGCATTTAATGCCACACATGCCGTAACTGTAATTTTTATTGTTATTATTAGCAAAAAAAACACAGTGTTTAATTCATGCAGGAGAGGGACACAGGTATTAGCAACAGCTGTATAGTGACCTTAGCAATAACTATATTTATGTTTATAGTTTATTGGTTCCTGGAATGATTATAAAAATGTAATAGTGGGTTCTGAGTAATCTTCCAGCTGTTTAAGAATGAACACACATTAGTTCTGTCAGAGGAAAAGATCCACAGGGGCAGGACAAAGTTCCTTGTGGTAACAACCCAACCGGCAGGAGCCCAGGGGTCATGCAGGAATAGTCCCATCAGTAGTTACCGTGATAGACTACAATTGGTCCAGGATTTCAGCTGAACACCATAATAGTTCCAAAGTATTGTTCCCTTATATGGTAGTTAATCCATAGGTGGTTATCAACGTTGTGGCAGGACAGAGCAGTAACAACCAGACATAATGCTGAAGTCAAGGAGTGGGATTGATCATGAGGGGGACATTGGGAGGGTCCGTTCTGACAGTGCCATTGTGAGGGGCCAATCGTGGGGCCTCTGGAGGGAGGCGGTCCTGGCATGGGCCAATAGGAAGACAGTTTGAACTATCATTCCATTCATCACTTCTTCTTGACATACAATCATAGACTGTATATAATGGACCCCATATACTAGTGAGCTCTTACACAAATCCGTCACTTATTATCTCCATACAGTACAACACACACGTGTGTGTGAGTGTGTGTCAGCACAGGGCTGCAAACAAACACTGTGGAGTTTCATTTTTAATGTCCCCTATATGAAACTAAATACATACCAGTACATCATTGCTCTCTCTCTCTCTCTCTCTCTCTGTGTGTGTGTGTGTGTGTATGTGTTTATTTAATGCCCCCCATATGAAACTAATTAAATACCAGTACATTATTTCTCTCTGTCTCTCTGTATGTGTGTGAGTTCATTTAATGTACACAGTACTTTATTGCCAACCAGAAGATCATCTAAGGAAAAGGTATTACATTTAATTCACTAGTGTGTCTGTGTGTATGTGTGTGTCTCTGTGTTAGTGAGTGTGATTATCTCAGTGTCAAAAGCCCTGAACGTGTGTGTGTGTGTGTGTGTGTGTGTATGTGTGTGTGTGTGTGTGTGTGTGTGTGTGTGTGTGTGTGTGTGTGTTCAGCTGAGGGGGTGATTTGAACGCAGCCTGCATGTGAATGAGCTCAAAGACACTAGGGTGCAAAAAGGCCCCATTCTCAGCACCACTATTTGGGGATGGTGCATGTGGGATGCAGGCCAAACACACACACACACATACACACACACACATACACACACGCACACACACACACAGGTGGGGAAGGCCTGGCTATGGAAGAGACTGCAAAGCTGCAGAGTCCTGAATCAGATCATTCCAACATCTCTTTAGAAGGGAGTGTGTGTGTGTGTTTCTGTGTGTGTGTAAGTGTGTGTGTTTCTGTGTGTGTATGCGCATGTCTGTCTGACTTTGTGTGTGTGTGTGCGCGTGTGTGTGTGTTGGGTAGGGGAGTTGAATGGAGTGCAGCGGAGCATGTCAGGAGAAGCAGTGGGTGGCACAGACACACACACTCCCACGCATGCTAAAACACCATCTAATCTTACCCCTTCTCTCTCTCTCTCTCTCTCTCCCTCCGTCTGCCTCTCTGTCTCCCTCTTTCGTCTTCTCTCTCACTCTGTCACTACTCCCACCATTCCCCCCTTCTCCATCTCTGTCTTTCTACGCATTCTCTCTCTCTCTCATGTGCAGCTGGAGATTACCAATCTCACTGCTTTATCTGACAGTTTCTCCTCTTCTCTCATCCTCCTCTCCTCCTTTGCTCCCCCCTCTCTCCTCTGTACTTCTCCCCTCTCCTCCCTTTCCTTATTTACCTTCACAGCTAGCATAGGGAGGGAGAGAGAGAGAGAGAGAGAGAGAGAGAGAGAGAGAGAGAGACAGGTGTGTCCTCCTCTTCAACGCCTCTGAGAAACCTGCTGGCCACAGAAGAGAAGGGGGGTAGGAGAAGAGAGAAAAAAGAGAAGAAAAGAGGAGAGAGAGAGGAAGAGTGAGAAGAAAGAGAGAAGGAGGGAAGAGAGAATAGAGAAGAGGAGAGAGGAGGGAAGAGAGAAGAGAGGAGATAAGAGAGAGAGAAAGGAGAGGGAAAATAGAGAAGAGGAAAAAGAGGAGAGAGAGGAGAGGAGAGAGGAAAGAGTGTGAGTATGCTGGGAATTTATGAGTCCCTGGAGGATCTGCACACACACACACACACACACACACATCCACACACACACACATCCACACACACACACACACACGTGAAGTCCAGTCTCAGGCACAAAAGCCATACACACATACACCTATACACACACATAAACACTGTAATTTCTTAGTAACTCAGGATGCAAACCAGCGTGTCACAGCACACTGCACCTTTATGCCCCCCGCACTTTCTTGCTGCTATCACTTATATTTATGTAGAATAGTCTTCTGTTTACAAATCTCACCACTAGCCACAGTACTCTGCTAAAAGCCATGAGTGTGCACGCGTGCGTGTGTAGTTGTGTGTGTGGAGTGCGTGTGTGAGTGGGTGAGTGAATCTGTGTAGTGTAT
>JAIFZK010000014.1:1062500-1075000 GCA_027481765.1 Tenualosa thibaudeaui
GCAATTATGTGTGTGTGTGTGTATTTGTCCAAGCATACATTTGTGCATTATGACAGTAAATGTGTGTGTGTGTGTGTGTGTGTGTACCATAAATCCATATGCGTATTAATATACTGTTCTGTATGTGTATGTTCCAGTGTGCTGTGTATCTGTGATCATATGCCAATATATATACATACCACATATTGATGTGTGTACGTTGGTGTGTGTGTGTGTGTAAGCCCCATTGTGTGTGTGAGCACATCGGCATATCGATTTGCTCAGGGAGCTAATAAGCTACCACACATGGTGTGTATTTGTGTGCGTGTGTGCATGTGTAATTGTATGTGTGTGTGTGTGTGTGTCAATGTCACTGGGCGCTCCACTGCCCTCAGCCCAATTTGGGTCAGCCAAGCAAAGGCCCCAATCTTAGTAAAAGTGGAACAACTATTGATTGATCTGGCTTAGACACACACACACAAACACACACACACAGTCTGATCCTAAGAAACACATCAACAGGATTTTCCATCATCCAAGACAAGAGCAGCCAACCCCAAGTAGCTTTGGTCTAAATCTGTAGAACTAGTACCACAGCTGGGCCTAAACACACACACACACACCCACAGTTTCTCACGTACGCACACATACACACACATCTGCAGGATCATTGCCACATACACATACAAACAACTGTTATACTATATGTGTTGGTGTCAGCTACAGTGTGTGTGTGTGTGTGCGTGCGTCTTATTAAATTTGCACACAGAGATGCAAGTCAGATATGATGTGTGAATGTCAGCTGCAGTGTGCGTGTGGGGTAGTTATTGAGCGGCGTGATTCTGGTGTAATCATCAGATTTTACTGCAAAGCTTGCAGCAGACAATCACTATGTGTGCTGACAACAGCTCCCGTGGCTCACAGCCTGGCTGTCAATCATCTGTCAATCAACCCCCACCGAAGCATCAACAGCCTCTGGGGAAGAGGCCAGCACATCCCAATTAAGGTAAAAAGGTAACTTTATTTGAAGGTGTGTCTACATAAGACTGACATGAGCCTGTCATTAGCGGGACATGGCGTATCAAGAACATCAGTGACACTTTTTTAATGCTTATGACTGCTGTCATTACATGTCATACAGTTTTCGTGATGTAAAGTTGACATGGTTTGGGTGCAGACCAAATGACACTTAATGACAACAGTCATAAACATTAATGAAGTGTCATTAATATGCTGGCTCATGTCACTCTTATGTAGATACCTTAGACAACAATAGAAAATCCTTGGAACAGAGGCATTCAGCTAAATTTTAACCATCATATTTCATCATAAATGATCAGAAAACTTTAAGTGTAAAAACCAAACTTGTCCTTTAAGGGTAGAAGAGCAGAAGCAGAAGTCTGACAGCCTATGGGAGAGATTCATCAGATCTCCTTTCTCTCTATCTATCTATCTATCTATCTTTCTCTCCCTCATCTATCTATCTTTCTCTTCCTCATCTATCTTTCTCTATCTTCTATCTTTCTCTTCCTCATCTTTTCATTCATCTCTCTATCCTTTGTTAAGCAGCATCCATCTCTCTCACACACACACACACATTCCTGTGCTGTCTCTCTCTCCTCCTCCTCCTTTATTGTTCCCTCTCTCTCTTCTTTTCTGTCTCTGTTTGTCCTTGATCCTGTCCTCCACTGTTGTCCTCTCCATCTGTCCTCATTGCTCTGTGATCAGCTCGCTGTCCTTGATACCACTCTTCCTGAGTTCCTCTGCATCTGTGTTTGTTTCTTTGGGTCTGCCCTTGGTCCTCAGCCACCAACACATCCACCTTGATCTTGACTACTGTGTATATTCCAAGTGTGTGTTTCATGAGTGTGTGTGTGTGTTTGTGTGTGTGTGTGTATGTGTGTGTGTGTGTTTGTGTGTGTGTGTGAGTGCTAACCAATATGTAACAGAGTGCATAGTTTCTGTGTCCATAAAAGTAAATTTTCTGTTCGCATGAGGATTTATTGTGTGTGTGTGGGTTATGAGTATGGTTGTTAATGTGTGTGTGTGTGTGTGTGTGTGTGTGTGTGTGTGTGTGTGTGTGTGCATGTGTGTGGCTATGTGTATGAAGCCCTGAAGCCCTATGTCACCCGACGGCCGCTTCACTCCTTTAAGGAACGTTTTCTAGCACGGCCAACACCTCGTGCAGGTCAATCCAGACTCTTCTCATATCTGGTTCCGCGCTGGTGGATTGACCTTCCAAGTGCTACCAGATCAACTGATACCCTCTCCACCTTCAAGAAACTCGTGAAGACCCAGCTCTTCCAAGAATATCTCCTGGCGTAAATTTTGAGAATGCACTTAATTTAATTTCTCTGCACTATTGCACTTTCAACCTAAAATAGTGCAGTTTCTATGTTAGCAATATGCACTCCTTGTTAGTTCTTTCATTGTGTTGTAGCTTGAATATTATCCTCTTTTGTCGATTTGGATAAAAGCGTCTGCTAAATGCCTAAATGTAAATGCAAATGTGTATGTTTGTTAATGTGTGTATGGTTGTTTGGGTGTGTGTGTGTGTGGTTATGTGTATGATTGTTAATGTGTGTGTGTGTGAGGTTATGTGTATGGTTGTTTGTGTGTGTATGTATGTGTGTGGTTATGTGTATGGTTGTTCATGTGTGTGTGTGTGTTTGTCCTTGTGTATGTGTGGTTATGTGTTTGGTTGCTAATGTGTGTGTGTGTGTGTGTTTGTCCTTGTGTATGTGTGCCTGCGTGTGTGGGAGGTGGTGGTGGTGGTAGAGGAGGTGGTGGTAGAGGAGGTGGTGGTGGTGGTAGAGGAGGAGGTGGTGGTGGTAGAGGAGGAGGTGGTGGTGGTAGAGGAGGAGGTGGTGGTGGTGGTGGAGGTGCTGGTGGTGCCAGATGGCGTGTGCCAACTGCCTGTCCCCGACTCTGCCAGCCAATACTCACAGGTGTGTGTGACCGTCTGCTCCGCTCCTACAGCTGGGCTTCTCACTCTCACACACACACACACACACACACACTCACAGTGTCTCATCTCTCTGCCTCTCTGCTCCTCTTCTCTCCTATCTGTCCATTCCTGTCATGCCTGTGTTATTCTCTCTCTCCATCTTTCACAACACCATTTCGTTGCCATCTCTTTCTCTGTACCCATTTCTTCTCTCTCTCCTGTTTTTCTTACTCTTACTTTCCATCTCTTTTTCTCTCTGTCTCTATCCATCTCTCATCACTAACTACCATATCCCTCCCACCGCTTCCATGTCACTATCAATCTCAAAGTCCCATCTCTCACTCTCCCTCTCTCTCTCACTCTCCCTGTCTCTCTCCCTCTCTCTCTCACTCTCCCTGTCTCTCTCCCTCTCTCTCTCACTCTCCCTGTCTCTCTCCCTCTCTCTCTCACTCTCCCTCTCTCTCTCCCTCTCCCTCTCTCTCCCTCTCTCTCTCACTCTCCCTCTCTCTCTCCCTCTCTCTCTCACTCTCCCTGTCTCTCTCCCTCTCTCTCTCACTCTCCCTGTCTCTCTCCCTCTCTCTCTCACTCTCCCTGTCTCTCTCCCTCTCTCTCTCACTCTCCCTCCCTCTCTCTCTGTCTCCCTCTCCCTCCCACTCTCTCTCTGTCATCCTCTCTCTCCTTCTCTCTCTCCCTCCCTCCCTCTCTCACTCTCCCTCTCTGTCTCTCTCTTGTTCTCTCTGTTTCAGCCCCCCCTAATCTGTTTCTTCCTTTCATCTCAACCCATCAGGTGCTTAATGTGTTGACCCTCTCTTGTGATGAGTAGAACACACACACACACAGATCCTACTAGTAACACTCTGCACATTGGTTGCTTATCCCACACACATACAGACACACACACACACACACACACATCCCACTGATAACACTCTGCACAATGAGCTTCTTATCCAACACACACACACAAAAGCCAAAAAGAGATCAAACAGAAATGAAACACACACACATGCTCACACATAGAAACACACACACACACACACACATTTCTCCTCTTTCATGGCGTTTCACTTCAACGGACAGATCGAATAGAAATAGATAAAAATCACTTCTCTTTCTCTCCTTTCTCTCTTTCTCTCCTTTCTCTCTTTCTCTCTCTCTCTCTCCCCAGCAGCTTGAGGAGGAGCTCCTGATGTCTGTGTGAATTCTGCTTCACGTACGGATCACCATGACAACCCAAGTGCTGCAGGCTGTCTTGCCTTCACCATTCACACACACACACACACACACACACACACTGATCTCTTCACCATTCACAATTAATGTGGACACTGAGGGCCCGTGATCCTGCAGTGTTAAGCAGAGCTCCACACACACACACACACACACACACACACACACACACACACACACACTGATCTCTTCACCATTCACAATTAATGTGGACACTGAGGGCCCGTGATCCTGCTTCTTCCTCACTTATTTATTTATTTGTGTGTGTGTGCAGTGCTAAGCACAGCTCCTCTCTCCTCTCCACAGCGCACACACACACACACACACACAAATATGAGCAACTGATACATGCATCACACATTACATACACACACACACACACACACAGATCTCTTCAGTTATGCCATCTGATCTCAGACTCTCACCACAGCTACTCATACATAGACACAGTATGTCTGTCTCTCTACTCACTCAAGGCTCATTCAGACTGTATACAGTATACCAGCAACTAATACACACACTCACACACACACACACACACTGATCTCTCCTTCAAAGAAGGAAATACACACACCATCCCAGGGTGGCTCCAGGGTTGACCTTCAAAAGATTCTCCAATGCAGACTGCTGTCTCTGTCTGTCTGAGTGTGTATGTGTGTGTGTGTCTATGTGTGCGTGTGTGTGTCTGTGTGTGTGTGTGTGTGTCTGTCTGTCTGAGTGTGTATGTGTGTGTGTGTCTATGTGTGCGAGTGTGTGTCTGTGTCTGTGTGTGTGTGTGTGTGTGTGTATGTGTGTGTGTGTCTCTGTCTGTCTAAGTGTGTATGTGTGTGTGTCTATGTGTGCGAGTGTGTGTCTGTGTCTGTGTGTGTGTGTATGTGCATATGGGGGTGTATGTGCATATGGGGGTGTATATTTGAGCATGTATATGAGTGTGTGAGTGTGCATGTGTGTGTGTGTGTGTTTCTGTTAAAAAGCCGCACAGAAATCAGAGGTGACTTTAGAGTGAACAGACACTGAAATATCACAGAAGTATCACAGAGGTGCCTTTAGAGTGAACAGACACTGAAATATCACAGAAGTATCACAGAGGTGCCTTTAGAGTGAACAGACACTGAAATATCACAGAGGTGCCGGTCGCCCACTAGATGGGAAACCCACTTCAGAGCATGGATTCAATCGGCCAGAAGTGACATCAGCAAACTGCAGCTCGCTTCTCCAGATGTTCCCCTCTTCCCCTCCCCTCCCTGGGTGCCAGAGGTGCCGGGGAAGGATGGATGTTTGGGTTTGCATTCGTCAAGACGACACATAAATCAAGAGCTCCATGTGGCCCACAGACTCTTGAAGGAGTGTGGAGGGTTCTCTGACAGACAGCAGCAACGTCTTCAACATCAACCTCAGGAACACATGTCCAATGGCAGGTCTGCTTACTACACCTCAGGAACTCGTGTCCATCAGTCAAACAGTCCACCACGACTCAAGGCTGCATCTGTTTCTGTTCTGGGTCGGTTCTGGTCTGGTTCTGCTGTATCAAGGGACTCCACACAGCACAGTGGAGATAAAAGCTTAATTAGAGACATTAAAAGGTAACTAAGATTAGAAAAGAATCCTTCAAGGTCTGCTGGTGCCCTGCCCCTGCCGTTCTATTCTCAGCCCTCAGATTTTGTATGGGTTGGAACAGGGTGAAGCAGTTAGAAGTCTGTTCCATCTGTTATTTATGACAGAAACAGCCCAGCCAGCTAATTCCTTCCTGCCTGTTCAGTTGCACTGTAATTCCCTCACGCTAAAATGGAAGCCACCTTCCACAACAAACAATGAGAGTCACAGCAGCAAAGCAATTATTTGTTAAGGGCAGCAAACTTCTCAACTAGAGTATTTCTGATGAAAGGCCCAGAGTAGGTTTCTGCACTTCTGCAAGGATCACCTTCTTAAAGGAAGATGAAAACACATAGCTTGTTAACACCTGTCTGCTGCTTCCCTATGATAGGCTCTTTATGGAGCATTTCTTTTCAGGATACATAAACAATTTCTTGCAAGCCGAGACAGTTTACAATGTGTAGATTGTACCCTATAGTCACAGATTTGACTCTAATGTGGTTTAAGGTGCATTCTCAATTGTGATCTAAATCATAGCTGTGTACCTCAAATGAGCTTTAATCATCAATAATCATCCAAAGTCATGACATCTAAAAACAGCTTTTGGGAGTAACATCAAGACACCTGAGTATTTGGCTTCAGTACCTTGGACAGCAGCAGTATGTTCTGATTGGCGCTGGCCTTGGTGCTGAAACACACAGTCCTGTCTGATGGGGAGAATAGCCAGCCAGCTGCAGGAAATGAAAGCGTCAGTAGCCAAACAAGTCCTGAGGCTGACATGGACGACATCTAATCGCTGTGACGCACACAACCAACGCACAGCCAAGCGCTGCCAACACAGGTGTGGCATGCACACCAATGTGTGAAATGCACTCAACGTTTCCATTCAAAATATCTCCCTGAGTGCACACACACACTCACACACACACACACACAATTTAGAATATTCCTACTATTGTCCCACCTACTGTCTAAATCCTCCTCCAGTTTTAATCCATGACCTCTGCTGAACTTTCCTTTCCTGTGTGTGAGATTTGAAGCCCACACTGACAACAGGACCTCTGTGCTCTTAGGACTGAGCTCACATCGCAACCACACAGACACCAAAAACATAGCAAAGCAATCTGTATTTACACCGTCCTCAGTTTACTGCTTTTCAACCGTATTTACATCTGTTCTCAGCAAGAATGAATCAACTCCAAACAGCCTAGACAGGGTCAAAGAGACGTATTACATTCCTATTGCATCAAATTCATACAAACTGAACAGATCTGTTTTCTTTAGCCTGTTTAGCTACCATATTCAGTCATGAGACAGCCCCATTGGTGTGTGTGTGTGTGTAGCTGAGATGGCATCATGGACATAAGGTAGTGTGTGTGTGTGTGTATCCAAGGTGGCATACTGGAAATAACAGTGTGTGTGTGTGTGTGTGTGTGTGTGTAGCTGAGATGGCATCATGGACATAAGGTAGTGTGTGTGTGTGTGTATCCAAGGTGGCATACTGGAAATAATGGTGTGCGTGCGTGTGTGTGTGTGTATCTGAGATGGCATACTGGAAATAACAGTGTGTGTGTGTGTGTGTGTGTGTGTGTGTGTGTGTGTGTGTATCTGAGGTGGCATACTGGAAATAACAGGGTGTGTGTGTATCCGAGATGGCATAGTGGATGTAAGGGTGTGTGTGCGTGTATGTGTGTGTATCTGAGATGGCGTACCAGAAATAACGGTGTGTGTGTGTATGTGTGTGTGTGTCAAAGATAGCCTTCTGGCCAGCGTGGGGACCATGGTGCTGATTACTAGCTGACTCCCAGGGCTGATAGGAGAGAGCGCCCCCTAGGGTTGAGACACCAGCGCAGCCTAACTGACAGGCAATATAATACAAGTCACTCTGCCTCTACTCAAGACTATCAGGACTATCAGTGATCAATCAACTGATTTATTTATTTATCCATCCACCCAGTTCTGTCTATCAATGTATCTTTCTTTCTTTCTTTCTCTCTCTCTCTCCATCTCTCTCTCGAGGAAGAAAACGTCCAGCCTGTGTGTTTACCTGGGCCTCCATTGCCTTGCCAACCTGTCTGTGAGCTGTGTATTTTTAGATAGATGGAGAGAGAGAGAGAGAGAGAGAGAGCGAGGGTGAGAGTCTGAGTGTGTGTGTGTGTGTGTGGGAGGGGCGGGGTGGGTAATGGAGACATATTACCCCTGAGTCCCAGTGCTGTCTAGGACCATAAAACAGTTGTCTGATGCTGGTCCTGTTTAAAACTGAGAGGCATCGATGCTGTCTCCATTTCAAATCTTTTCTTCATCTCCCTCCGCCTTCTGCCTGCCTGCCTGTCTGTCTGTCTGTCTGCCTGTCTGACTGATTGCATGTCTGTCTCTCAGTCCTATTCCTAAATGTAAATAATGAAGGTCATGTCCTTAATAAGAGTCTCTGTGTGTCCCTGGCCTCTGTGGTCCCTATAGGTGATCAGAGCATTACAAGTTAATTACAAATCAACAACATTCATGTCAACATGAAACGCTTGGGGGGAATATGAGGAAGCACTCAGATCTGAACTAACACACCTAAACTACAAATAAACACACACACACACACACACACATACATTCACACATGCACACACAGGTCAGCAAACACAGAAAAATAAGAATGGACACACACACACAACATACACACACTTACACAAGCACACACATGCGCGCACACACACACACTCACACACACACACAGGTGTGCACACACACACAAACACATACACACACAAGTTGTAAAGACACAACGCACCCGTTTAAAGACACAACACACCCGTTTAAAGAAGGCTGAAATGACCATAAAAAACATTTGACTTGACTTGACTTGACAAGCATACACACACACATGCACATACACACTCACACAGGCTTGCACACAAGACAAATAACAATGCATGCACATACAAACACACACCTACACACACAGACATACCTGTGGCACCCACAAACACACACACACATGCACACACACACAAGGATGTGCACACATTGACTCACACACACAGGCATGCACACGCAGACAAACAAGAATGCATACACACACTGATACAAACAGACATACCTTCACCACCCACAAACACACACATGCACACACACACACACACACACACACACACAGAGGGGGTATTTCATTCTGAGATAACAACCTGTCAGTCTGTCTTCTAAGCAACATTATCTAGTCTTCTTCTTTTCCCTCCTCCTAAGCACCATTCAAATTCCTGACTCCTGCAGCATAACACCTCCTCTCTCCTCCCCTCCTCTACCCTTCTTTCCTCCTTTCCTCCCCCCCCCGTCCCCAAACACACACACACACACACACACACTTTTTTCTCTTCTCCCCTCCTCTCCTCACCTTCCTTCTCGTCAGATTAATTTCAGCCGGTCAGTAATGAGTGGCACTGGGGCCCAGGGAGGCAGCACTAGGGAAAAATGCGATGGAGAGAGAGAGAGAGGGAGAGAGAGGGAGAGAAAGAGAGAGAGGGATAAAGAGAGGGAGAGAGAGAGAGGGGGTATACTGGGAGGAAAGGAGAGTGTGTGTGTATGTGAACGAGGGAGAGGGTGGATGGGGAAGTGATGTGATTGGAAGAGAAGGATGAGTTCCAGCCCAGTGAGTTTCAGTGGGAGCAGTGTCAAACTGTGTGTGTGTGTGTGTGTGTGTGTGTGTGTGTGTGTGTGGTCAGGCTATCGGCTTCTTAAGGGCAGCTCCATGTCCTCAGAAAAGAGGCTACACCCCACTGGACAGGTACACACACACACACACACACACACACAGAAGAGGAACACTTATAGGGCCCAAGTCATGCTACATTACAGGTACACACACACATATGAACGGGTCTCACAATAGACAGGTACACACACACATATGAACGGGTCTCACAATAGACAGGTACACACACACATATGAACGGGTCTCACAATAGACAGGGACACACACACATATGAACGGGTCTCACAATAGACAGGTACACACACACATATGAACGGGTCTCACAATAGACAGGTACACACACACATATGAACGGGTCTCTCAGTTACTCCCTACTGCATGGTGAGGAGCGCCTTTCCTCAGATGTGACTATGCACACACACACACACACACACACACACACACACACCATCACATGGAACTCACACACACTTTTTACTCAAAATCTGAATCTCACCTAGTGCAATTAGCAAACTGCAAATGCTGCAGTTAATTGTGCAGCTTGCAAATCTTGGGGTCTTGGGGGTCTTGGAGTATTTGGGGTCTTACCATAAGTGATTTACAAGTGAACAAATCTATTTTACAAAACTTCTCATCTTCATCACACTCACACACACTATTGCATTCACTTCACATACCAACACACACACACACACACACACACGCATACACTAAAAATGACAACCACTTCATGCTGCATTTCTTCAACAAACTCTTTTTTTAACAAACAGTATTTTAAGCCACCTCTCTTGCAGTCGATCCTTCACAGCGCAGCCAATGACGACTATTTCCACTCCGACAGCCATGGATGCAATAAGCTCTGGAGCCACTTTAGATGCCGATATCACACACACACACACACACACACTAATATCTCACACCAGCCTTCCGCTGCATGGGTTTCACCCAGCGAGGCAGCCGGCCGTCTGCCCTGAATGCTCAGGAGTGGAGAGAGAGAGAGAGAGAGAGAGAGAGAGAGAGGGAATAAAAAACAGCCTCCCCATCTTCACGTCTGTGTCTCCGTCTCATCCCAGTCATGCGTAATGGGCCTGAAGCACCAGGACACTCTCACACACACAGTTTTCTTCTTTTCCCTCCTCCTAAGCACCATTCAAATTCCTGACTCCTGCAGCGTAACACCTCCTCTCTCCTCCCCTCCTCTACCCTTCTTATAAGGGCCTATAATGAGGTGAACACCCAGGAACACTAACAAACCATTCATGATTCATGTGTGTAATGTAAAGACCAAAGACATTAGTGCCACGCCACTATCTGTCATGGTGACTGAAAAGGACTGATGTTGTTGTCTACTTTCCCTCGCTCTCAGCATACATAAACAGAAAGGCACTCAAATGTCAGCTCAGCGTCTGTGAGGCAATAACACAGATCGATGCCATTATTGAATGTGTGCTGTTTCCACACACCCCAAGCTGTCTGTGCCTCATCTAATGCCACTGTGCTTCAAACTAATTTTACTAGTTGACAGCACAACAGGGATCAATAAAATGTGTGTGTGTCTGAGTGTAACAGAAGAACAGGATGTGTGTGTGTTTGAGTGTAGGTGACAGAGAGGGAGACAACGTATGTATACCTGTGTGTGTTTCGGAAAGAGAATTTGTGTGGTTGGCCTGTTTATGACTTGCCAAAAGCGAGGCTGTTGCAGTCTCTAGATAGTACAGTGTCAGTATACCTACAATAACACTGAGAGGAAATGGGAGATTGTAATGTGGTTCTACAGGAAGGTTTCATTATGCAAACGTAGATAACGAGATCTAAAACAGAACCTCTACTTATAGCACGTGATTTCTGATACGTGTCGCGATGTGCACTAGAAATCTGAGTGTCCCTCGAGCACCTCGCGTGAAAAGGCAAGATTTGATATGTGTTTGAAAAACTCCGAGAACCGTGGCTAACTGACAGCCAAACAAACAACGCCACATCTTCGAACATGCCGTACACTGCGCATGAGAAGCGCGAGGAATCAACAAAACTGCCCTCCCAACAGCTCATCTGCTCGCTCGATTTCGGTCATACCTAATTTGTAATTCAGTTTGCCCTCTCTCTGTATACGCACCTACACACACACACTCACTCGGCCAGAAGTACGCAGCCTTGGATAGGGACTCCGCAGTGATCGTCTTTGTTTGAGCGCCCATCCTGCAGCCCTCGTGCTTTGGTGACATTCACACTGCCCTACATAATACAAGCAACGATGCGCGTGTTTAGGAGCAAAACACCAGCAGATGGATCCTCGCAGCAGACAGCTCAGCTTGCTTCACGAGTCACAATAGCGAGGCTTTATCTCGAGGCGATGCCGTTACTCGCTCGCGCACGCCGCGGAAAGATAGCCTGTCATAAACAAATACCTGCCTCATGGTCTCGAGTCGTTTTGTAATGATCACGAGTCCAACGCGGTCGCAAGGAATCACTGAAATCACCAGAGGACCTGCGCCAGCGTCAATTTAAACTTTCCAAAGTCACCCAAACAAAAAGCACGAGAGCACGGGTGTGTTATTTCCCATACAGCCTTCACCGAGACAAAGGCAGAAGCCTGGATGCATCGCGATCGAGCACATTACATTACCTTGAGTCAGCGCGAATGTCCAGAGGAGCCCCATCCAGAGAAGGGCGCAGCGAGCAAGGCTTTCACCCGAGCGAATGGCCGGCATGATGGGAACCAGTCCGCGGGAATCCAGGAGGACAAACCCGGGTCCCAGACTATCTATCCGATCGGGTCAAGAGGCAGTGCTGCGGTGCTGGTGTCGGTCGAGCGGGCGGGTAGCGGCACTAGTGGAATGGGCTTGTTTGCTCTGCGCTGGATTTCCCTCCTCTTTTTCACCCTGTCATCTCCCCTCGCCTGAACTCCGCAGTGGTGTGTGTGTGCGTGCGTGCCAATGCCAGTGTGTGTATGTGTTTGTGTGACAGTTTCTGCCCTCCCTCTCTCTCAGCCCTCTTCCTCTCCTCTCGTTCTCCGCCCTCTCGCTCGTGCTGTCTTACACTGCATAACTCCTC
>JAIFZK010000014.1:1080000-1082500 GCA_027481765.1 Tenualosa thibaudeaui
TTTATACACAAGAAAAAGACATTTCAGATTTGTCTCATTTCAAAAACTATGCTGCAGGCTACTGATATAACTTACAGTGGGAAATGTCTTTACATTCCATTGAATGGAGCAGACTGTCTCAAAGGACCATGTGTGTCAATTAGCTTAATTAGGCTGAGCTCAATTAATAGATGTCACCTGCGCAGTGCGGCGCCACCTTCCACAAGAACTCACAAAAGCGCGGGATTCTGATGTCCTGTTCTTTCTCCTTTTTTTGTTCATTTACCTCAGGTAAGCGGCATAATTCCCCTTAAATACATAAATGCCCGTCTCATAGCGCTACCTGACACCGGCAAAATTCATGTTTTACCCCCCAGATTCTATAAGGACACTACGCGGTGAATATGAACAAATCTGACAAGCCTTTGTCGACTCTATGGGGTATGTTCATTATGTCATGGCCTCCAAAAAACTGCTTTAACATGTAGAAAGTATCACATATACAACTTCTTCTCTGCCAACATCCAGGCTGTGAGTTGACAGAGGCCAACAAAGAGAAGACCTTCAGCACGGAGGAGACGAATCTGCAACACCAGTTAGCCATTAGATCCGTGAGTATCAGTGTGTTTTTAACAGCCAGGTAATGGGGGACTGTAACTACTCACTCCTGCTCGGCTGGTTTTTCAGATGTGCCTCGGACACACCGCAAAAGACGAGTTCAATATCGTTGAGTTGGTGACCGGTTCAGGAAAGGACGCCACCGAAGGAATCCCCGTCGCGACGCTTCACGCCAAATCCATGCCCACCGTCAGTATGGAGCTGTGTGCTAATAACGTCATCGCCTGGTCACTTCAGTTCATTAAGCTATCTGTAATGTCTCTTATGTCCGCCAGGTTAACTTAACGGGGGTTGAACTGCATCCACCGGTAACATTTCGGCTTAGATTCGGTACAGGACCTGTCCACGTTTGCGCAGAGCACGTTGCCTGTAAGTGACTTCTCCAGATGGTCCTTTCTAGCCCTCAGGATGACCAATTAGGCCTAATGTTAAGAGGCCCATTCTTTAAGGCACTGATACCTACGCTGATAAATGACAAATCAGGAGTCTAAATGAGGTATTGACATGTATTATGTATTTGCAGTTGAAGAGGATTTTTCTGATGAAGAGATGGGGGAGGAAGAGGAGGACGAAGACGAGGAGATTGAGGATGAGGAGGAGATCGAAGAGTCACCTGAGAAACCAGTGAAAAAACAGGCGTCCAAAAATGGAGGCCCAGTGAAGGTGTGTGAGACTGGTGGAATAATTCAAACGTCTTCCATTTTAAAACATGAAGTCTTCTCTTCTAGTGAGTTAATAGAATTTTCTGCATTCCCCCTCTAGAGAAAGAAGCCAGAGAAGGCTTTGGATAGGTAAGAAGTTAACAAACTCTAATTTTACTTCATGAACCTGTATGGCAGCGCCTCTGAATTGTGTGGCTTAATGTCTGTAATGCAATGGCTGAGACTGCACCTAAGAATGCTGGTGGCCTGCCAGTGTTCAATATTTACCTTTGTCCTTACTTTGACCTTGGCAGCACCATCTCCGACGACGAGAACAATCCACCCAAAAAGGTGTTTTCTAGCTTCCTTCTCTACATGTATTTCTATGTGGACACTGTTTTAAGTATGAATAATTCCATGAATAATGAACTGAATTATTAATTCCCAGGGCAAAGGAAGGGGGAGGAAACCAGCCCAGAAGGTGTAGCTTGGGGAACCACGATGATCCATCTGCTACTTGCACACATCTGACCATGAAGTCCTGAACTAGATCAGATTCTACCCTTTTGCCAAGGCACGTGCACGTGCCATTGAGTCTCCTACTGAAGATCTTCATGGATCTAGTCTAGTTGTTTGTCTTGTGGGTAGTGTTGACTCGGCTGCGTGTGTGTGTGTGTGCGTCGTTCCTGTGCACAGCTCGTCTGACTGCAGAGGCCAAGGACGGCCAGAGATGAAAAATCTGCTCGTGTGTTTTGACTTGGGTGATGGATAAATAAACTCGTTTTTCTGACTTCTGTGTGTGTTTTATTCACTCTTAAAGGCGGGGAGAGACACACAAGTGTTGTCTGGTAAACGGAGTGAGACAGCGGGTGGCTTAATGTGTGTGTTTGTAGTAAGAAATCCTCATTTAGACAAGTGATTATGTGGGTGTTTTTGAAGCCACTAAATGCAGCATGATTTCCCTTTGACTCCAAAAGCTGGGCTGTCAGAGGCTTGTGTTGCATGCTGTTTAAACCTCCCTTTGAGCTCCCCACTGTAGCATTTCCTAAAATGCCAGAGGTAAACGAGCAGCGCATCTGAAGGGCGTTTCAAACAGAATCCTGTGTTCCATATCTATTATGACAAGGCAGCTGCTTTAAGTCTCTTCACTTGTGCTTTGCAACACCAACCAGACCAGGAGCTTCACACAAACAATCAGTTACACAGGTTTTTTTCCCACATTTTTATTGTGTACAAAGTGTTTAAAATCTCAGGTGTGCTTC
>JAIFZK010000014.1:1105000-1110000 GCA_027481765.1 Tenualosa thibaudeaui
CTGAATACACTGAGTACACTAAATACACTGAGTACACTGAGTACACTAAATACACTAAATACACTGAGTACACTAAATACACTGAGTACACTGAATACACTGAGTACACTAAATACACTGAGTACACTTAGTACACTGAGTACACTGAGTACACTAAATACACTGAGTACACTGAATACACTGAATACACTGAGTACACTAAATACACTGAGTACACTAAATACACTGAGTACACTAAATACACTGAGTACACTGAGTACACTAAATACACTAAATACACTGAGTACACTGAGTACACTAAATACACTGAGTACACCGAATACACTGAGTACACTAAATACACTAAATACACTGAGTACACTGAATACACTGAGTACACTAAATACAATGAGTACAAAGAATACACAGTGTACAAAGAGTACACTGAGTACACTAAATACACTGAGTACACTGAGTACACTAAATACACTAAATACACTAAATACACTGAGTACACTGAGTACACTGAGTACACTAAATACACTGAGTACACTAAATACACTAAATACACTGAGTACACTGAATACACTGAGTACACTAAATACACTGAGTACACTGAGTACACTAAATACACTGAGTACACTAAATACACTGAGTACACTAAATACACTGAGTACACTGAGTACACTGAGTACACTGAGTACACTGAATACACTGAGTACACTGAGTACACTAAATACACTGAGTACACTGAGTACACTAAATACACTGAGTACACTGAATACACTAAATACACTGAGTACACTGAATACACTGAATACACTAAATACACTGAGTACACTGAATACACTGAGTACACTAAATACACTGAGTGCACTGAGTACACTAAATACACCGAGTACACTGAGTACACTAAATACACTAAATACACTGAGTACACTGAATACACTGAGTACACTAAATACACTGAGTACACTGAGTACACTGAATACACTGAGTACACTGAGTACACTAAATACACTGAGTACACTAAATACACTGAGTACACTGAATACACTAAATACACTGAGTACACTGAATACACTGAGTACACTAAATACACCGAGTACACTGAATACTGTAAATACTGTAAATACTCTGAATACTCTGTTTTTACCCTCTTTGGTTCAGGCATTGGTTTTATTGTTAATGGTAAAACCAGAGAAGGTTGAAGCAGAGCTTCAATATTAATGATCTTAACTGTCTACAAAGGAAGAGGAGAGTGAATTAGTTGTGTGTACAGCTCTGTTCTGTCCTCTCTCTCTCTCTCTCTCTCTCTCTGTGTGTGTGTGTGTGCGTGTGTGTGCTCTATACGTGTGTGTGCACGCATGTGTTTTTCCATGTTCCATGTTCCATGCGTGTGTGTGGTTGTATTTTTTTTGTGTGTGTGCACTACTTGTGAGTGTGTTTGTGTGTGTGCTCTATGTGTGTGTGTGTGTGTGCGCGCGCATGTTTGTGTTTTTCCATGTTTGTGTGTGTGGTTGTGTTTTTTTGTGTGTGTGTGCACTACTTGTGTATTTGTGTGTGTGCTCCACATGTGTGTGTGTTTGTTTTTTTCATGTTTGTGTTTGTGTTTTCATGTTGTTCATTGTGTGTGTGTGTGTGTGTGTCTACCTGTGCAATGAGGGCCTTGTGTTTCTTCATGAGTTCATTGAGGTCTTCCTGGTCTTCCTCCAGACGCTTCAGCAGATCAGTCTTCTCATACTGCAGCTGAACCAACTGCTCATCCACCTACAGGAGAGAGGGAGAGAGAGGGAGAGAGAGGGAGACAGAGGGAGACAGAGGGAGAGAGAGGGAGAGAGAGGGAGAGAGAGGGAGAGAGACAGAGGGAGAGAGAGGGAGACAGAGGGAGAGAGAGGGAGACAGAGGGAGACAGAGGGAGAGAGAGGGAGAGAGAGGGAGAGAGAGGGAGAGAGAGGGAGACAGAGGGAGACAGAGGGAGAGAGAGGGAGAGAGAGGGAGACAGAGGGAGAGAGAGGGAGAGAGAGGGAGAGAGAGGGAGACAGAGGGAGAAAGACAGAGGGAGAGAGAGGGAGACAGAGGGAGAGAGAGGGAGACAGAGGGAGAGAGAGGGAGAGAGAGGGAGACAGAGGATGAGAGAGGGAGAGATGGGAGGAAATAAGTATAAAAAATGGAAGACAGGAAGAGTTGTCAAAGAAAGGAGGAGGAAAATGATGAATAGAACAGTAGAAAGGAGGAGAGAAACAAAAGAACAGATGGAGAGATGAAGAAAGAAAAATAGAAGAAAAGGGACAAGGAGAGGTCAAGTGTGTGAGTGTGTGTGTGTGCATGTGTATGAATGTGAGTGTGTGTGTGTGTGTGTGCCTATGAATGTGTGTGTGTGTGTGTGCATGCCTATGAATGTGAGTGTGTGTGTGTGTGCATGTGTATGTGTGCATGCGCATGCCTATGAATATGTGTGTGTGTGTGTGTGTGTGTGTGTGTGTGTGTGTGTGTGTGTGCTCTCACAGCATGGTGTGTGTGTGTGTGTGTGTGTGTGTGTGGGTGTGTGTGCTCTCACAGCATGGTGTGTGTGTGTGTGTGTGTGTGTGTGTGTGTGTGTCCCTGAGCTTCATTTCAAATTCATCTCCATCTGTTGGGTTCACCACCTCTACCTGTCCTCTCCGTCCACTCCTCCTCCCTCTCCTCCTCTCATCCCTTTTTTCTCTCTCTTCTATTTATCCGTCTGGTTCTACTCCCTCCCTCTTGACAGGTGAAGTAGGATGACATTTCTATCTTCCTATTTTTCTTTTCTCTGCCTCACCTTTCTGTTTTTCTTCTCCTCCCTTCTTCCCTACAATCTCTCCTTTCTTTGGCCATCTGTCATATCCCCCTCTTCTTTCTCTCCCTCTGTCTGGATATACTTCTCTCCGTGTCCTTTCTCTTCCCCATCCTCCTACAGTCTATTTATCTCCCTCTCCCTCCCTATCTCTCTCTCCACCTTTCATATTCCCCTCTTTATTCTTTCTTTCTTTCTTTCTATTCTCACTCTTTCACAGGCTTTCCACCTTTCATCTCTTCCTTCTCTCCTTTTTTCTTTTCCTCTTCCTCCCTCGCTCCTCACCAGGCTCTTGTGTTTGCAGATGTTGTCCAGTTCTTGTTGGGCGTTCTCCAGCTCCATGGCCAGAGTCTTCTGCACGCTCTCAACCTCCAGGCGCCGGGCCTCGCTCTCCTCCAGCTGAGGAGACACACACCACACACACACACACACACACCAGCATGTACACACACACACCAGCACGAACACACACACACAGACACATAGAGATGGAGAGGGGAGGGGGAAGGTAAATGGAAATGACTGAAGTACGTTGTGGACATTTAAACACCTTCATGGCATTAGTCCTCTTTTTGTATCTGCCATCCTCACTGTTAATCTGTGTGTCTGTGGCCATCACTGTTAATATGAGTGTCTGTGGTCATCACTGTTAATCTGTGTGTCTGTGGCCATCACTGTTAATATGAGTGTCTGTGGTCATCACTGTTAATATGAGTGTCTGTCATCACTGTTAACCTGAGTGTCTGTGGTCATCATTATTAATCTGAGTGTCTGTGGTCATCACTGTTAATCTGAGTGTCTGTGGCCATCACTGTTAATCTGAGTGTCTGTGATCACCACTGTTAATCTGAGTGTCTGTGGCCATCACTGTTAATATGAGTGTCTGTGGTCACCACTGTTAATCTGTGTGTCTGTGGTCATCATTATTAATTTGAGTGTCTGTGGTCACCACTGTTAATCTGTGTGTCTGTGATCATCATTGTTAATATGAGTGTCTGTGGTCATCATTGTTAATATGAGTGTCTGTGGTCACCACTGTTAATCTGTGTGTCTGTGGCCATCACTGTTAATCTGAGTGTCTGTGATCACCACTGTTAATCTGAGTGTCTGTGGTCACCACTGTTAATCTGAGTGTCTGTGGTCACCACTGTTAATCTGTGTGTCTGTGGTCATCATTGTTAATATGAGTGTCTGTGGTCACCACTGTTAATCTGTGTGTCTGTGGTCATCATTATTAATTTGAGTGTCTGTGGTCACCACTGTTAATCTGTGTGTCTGTGATCATCATTATTAATCTGAGAGTCAGTCTGGGCTCTGCTCCTGCAGGTGTCTATGGTCCTTCTAGTGCAGAGCAGCAGACACACAGAGTCAGTTACACAAATATTTCAACAGTAACATGATCATGGAGCAGATCTGGAGCAAACTAAGCCCTTCCTGGACCCGGCCTGGATGCGGCCTGCAACTGGTTTTTGATCCAACTTGGAGCGGACCTGGATGCCCCCAATTCGCCCTCTGGTTATGTGACAAATTCCTGCTCCTTAAAAAAAATGTGTGTGTTGTAGACTCCAGATCTGAGAGTGTTCTGTGTGTTTGTGTGTGTGTGTGTGTGTGTGTGTGTGTGTGTGTGTGCTGGAGCTGAACTAGCTGGTAGTGCAGGTGGGTCTGGCTGATAGTGATCACATTAAAGTCTTTGGCCCGCACTCAGACTCCTGCCCAGCGTGTACGCACACAAACACACACACACACACTCACACCTCACACACACACACATACACAGACACCCACACACGTACACACACACACACACACACACACACACACACAGACACACATTAGTCTCAGACTCCTGCCCAGCAGCCTGGCAACTGTGCACCTCACTCAGGGCTCAGTATGGGAGTCAGTCAGAGATGGATTACACCTCACACACACACACACACACACCTACTACAGGAGCTGACGGCTGGGATAATAAGTCTAAAATGTCTAAAGCAAAGTGTACTTTAAATAAAACAGGACATGGAAAGGAAAACCATTCTTCCTGGTTGTGTTGAATTACACTGACATCAGTTATGAGGCAACAGCAGGAGGCTCACATTGACAAACTGCCATCAGTTGTATCTGAACACTCCTGCAACTTTGGTTAAGATCTCACTAGCCTACATGTGGTTGTGTTGGGGATGATCACAGCAGCAGTCAATAGGGT
>JAIFZK010000014.1:1145000-1150000 GCA_027481765.1 Tenualosa thibaudeaui
AAATAACACGCCTGGGCACAGTTGTCCCAGCTCTCAGATGACACATCACAGGCTTCACACAACAGGCCTGCCGTTAGCATACCACAGCTAGCAAGCTACAGTTAGCACATCACAGCTAGCACACCACAGCTAACAAGCTACAACTAGCACACCACAGCTAGCAAGCTTCAATTAGCAGATCCCAGCTAGCACACCACAACTAGTACGCCACAGCTACCACCTAGCTTTACGTACACTTATAGAGCACACAGATCTCCAAATCATGGATCCGCATTTCCAGTACAGTACATGACAGTCAGTCTGATGACAGTCTGATTTTATTTCAAAGCTGAAGAGGTTTAAACTATGGAAGAGAACTATCTAAGAGGTGGTTAACTATGGAAGAGAACTATCTAAGAGGTGGTTAACCATGGAAGAGAACTATCTAAGAGGTGGTTAACCATGGAAGAGAACTATCTAAGAGGTGGTTAACTATGGAAGAGAACTATCTAAGAGGTGGTTAACCATGAAGAGAACTATCTAAGAGAAGGACGACTATGGCATTCAGACCTTTTGAAAGTCCCACTCTATCACCATAGCAGCGGTTCCCATGGTGGACACCCTCTTTGGGCCCTGGAATTCTCGACTCTCCTGAGGCTCTACCTACTGATCTGGTGAGAGTGGAGATTGAACAGGTGTCTCTGACACCTCAGGCTACTCCCCTCCACCCGAACATCCTCAGCTCAGCAAGCTCCCAGCATGCATCTGTGCTCAGCCCAGCAAGCTCCCAGAATGCATTTGTCATGAGTAACAGGCGGGCAGCTGGGTTGGCTCGAGCAGCCACTTCACATATTAACTGAATGAAAACAAAATGTGTGTGTGTGATTGTGTGTGTGTGTGAGATTGTGTGTGTGTGTCAGATTGTGTGTGTGTGTGTGTGTGTGTGTGTGTGTGTGTGTGTGTTTGCGTGATTCTTACCGAGTACAAAGCCATCTTTCTGGACTAGCCACACGGTTCCGGCCTCATACCACACATCTCTCTGCAAAAGAGAAGGAGGGAGGGGAAAGAGTGAAAGAAGGGAGAGAGAGAGAGAGGGAAGCTGCTGCAATCTTTCATTTACTGATTCATTCTTTCGTTCAGTGAATGTTTCTTTCTTTCTTGTTCCTCCTCCCATGATTCATAGTAATTCATTCATTCATACACTCACTCATTCATACACTCACCCACTCATTCATACACTCACTCATACATACACTCACTCACTCATTCATACACTCACTCACTCATTCATACACTCACTCATACATACACTCACTCATTCATACACTCACTCACCCACCCACTCATTCATACACTCACTCATTCATTCATACACTCACCCACTCACTCACTCATTCATACACTCACCCACTCACTCACTCATTCATACACTCACTCACTCACTCACTCATTCATACACTCACTCACTCACTCACTCACTCATTCATACACTCACTCACCCACCCACTCATTCATACACTCACTCACTCACTCACTCATTCATACACTCACTCACTCACTCACTCATTCATACACTCACTCACTCACTCACTCATTCATACACTCACTCACCCACCCACTCATTCATACACTCACTCATTCATACACTCACTCATACATACACTCACTCACTCATTCATACACTCACTCATACATACACTCACCCACTCATTCATACACTCACTCATACATACACTCACTCATTCATACACTCACCCACTCATTCATACACTCACTCATACATACACTCACTCACTCATTCATACACTCACCCACTCATTCATACACTCACTCATACATACACTCACTTACTCATTCATACACTCACCCACTCACTCACTCATTCATACACTCACTCACTCACCCACTCATTCATACACTCACTCACCCACTCATTCATACACTCACCCACTCATTCATACACTCACCCACTCACTCACTCATTCATACACTCACTCACCCACCCACTCATTCATACACTCACTCATTCATACACTCACTCACCCACTCATTCATACACTCACTCATTCATACACTCACTCACTCACTCATTCATACATACACTCATCGTTCTTTCCCTCTCTAACTCCAACAGTACGCTCACTCATTCTTCCCCTCTCTAACTCACTTGCCCAGCTGTGTGTGTTTGTGTGTATGTGTGTTTGTTTCTCTCTCTCTCTCCCTCATGTGTCTAGCTGTTTGCATGTGTGTGTGTGTGTGTCTCCTGTCGTTGCCTGGAGTGTTATTCTCCACACTGCTGCTCTTTCTCAGGTGAGAATACAACTGCTGTGTCTCCATTCCACTCTGCTGTCCTCTGTCTCTCATTCTCATACACACACACACACACACACACACACACACACACACACACACACACAGAGTGAGAGGGTTTGCTCACATTGTGAAGCAGTACATCTGGCAAACCTGATGTGTGTGTGTGGAAAGGTGTTCTATACTGGTGAGTGTGTGTGTGTGTGTGGAAAGGTGTTCTATACTGGTGAGTGTGTGTGTGTGTGTACACACACACACACACACACACACACACACACACACACACACAAAGGTGTTCTATACTGGTGTGTGTGTGTGTGTGTGTGGAAAGGTGTTCTATACTGGTGAGTGTGTGTGTGTGTGTGGAAAGGTGTTCTATACTGGTGAGTGTGTGTGTGTGTGTGGAAAGGTGTTCTATACTGGTGAGTGTGTGTGTGTGTGGAAAGGTGTTCTATACTGGTGAGTGTGTGTGTGTGTGTGGAAAGGTGTTCTATACTGGTGAGTGTGTGTGTGTGTGTGGAAAGGTGTTCTATACTGGTGAGTGTGTGTGTGTGTGTGGAAAGGTGTTCTATACTGGTGAGTGTGTGTGTGGAAAGGTGTTCTATACTGGTGAGTGTGTGTGTGTGTGTGGAAAGGTGTTCTATACTGGTGAGTGTGTGTGTGTGTGTGGAAAGGTGTTCTATACTGGTGAGTGTGTGTGTGTGTGTGGAAAGGTGTTCTATACTGGTGAGTGTGTGTGTGTGTGTGGAAAGGTGTTCTATACTGGTGAGTGTGTGTGTGTGTGTGGAAAGGTGTTCTATACTGGTGAGTGTGTGTGTGGAAAGGTGTTCTATACTGGTGAGTGTGTGTGTGTGTGTGGAAAGGTGTTCTATACTGGTGAGTGTGTGTGTGTGTGTGGAAAGGTGTTCTATACTGGTGAGTGTGTGTGTGTGTGTGGAAAGGTGTTCTATACTGGTGAGTGTGTGTGTGTGTGTGGAAAGGTGTTCTATACTGGTGAGTGTGTGTGTGTGTGTGGAAAGGTGTTCTATACTGGTGAGTGTGTGTGTGTGTGTGGAAAGGTGTTCTATACTGGTGAGTGTGTGTGTGTGTGTGGAAAGGTGTTCTATACTGGTGAGTGTGTGTGTGTGTGTGGAAAGGTGTTCTATACTGGTGAGTGTGTGTGTGTGTGTGGAAAGGTGTTCTATACTGGTGAGTGTGTGTGTGTGTGTGGAAAGGTGTTCTATACTGGTGAGTGTGTGTGTGTGTGTGGAAAGGTGTTCTATACTGGTGAGTGTGTGTGTGTGTGTGGAAAGGTGTTCTATACTGGTGAGTGTGTGTGTGTGTGTGGAAAGGTGTTCTATACTGGTGAGTGTGTGTGTGTGTGTGGAAAGGTGTTCTATACTGGTGAGTGTGTGTGTGTGTGTGGAAAGGTGTTCTATACTGGTGAGTGTGTGTGTGTGTGTGGAAAGGTGTTCTATACTGGTGAGTGTGTGTGTGTGTGTGGAAAGGTGTTCTATACTGGTGAGTGTGTGTGTGTGTGTGGAAAGGTGTTCTATACTGGTGAGTGTGTGTGTGTGTGTGGAAAGGTGTTCTATACTGGTGAGTGTGTGTGTGTGTGTGGAAAGGTGTTCTATACTGGTGAGTGTGTGTGTGTGTGTGGAAAGGTGTTCTATACTGGTGAGTGTGTGTGTGTGTGTGGAAAGGTGTTCTATACTGGTGAGTGTGTGTGTGTGTGTGGAAAGGTGTTCTATACTGGTGAGTGTGTGTGTGTGTGTGGAAAGGTGTTCTATACTGGTGAGTGTGTGTGTGTGTGTGGAAAGGTGTTCTATACTGGTGAGTGTGTGTGTGTGTGTGGAAAGGTGTTCTATACTGGTGAGTGTGTGTGTGTGTGTGGAAAGGTGTTCTATACTGGTGAGTGTGTGTGTGTGTGTGGAAAGGTGTTCTATACTGGTGAGTGTGTGTGTGTGTGTGGAAAGGTGTTCTATACTGGTGAGTGTGTGTGTGTGTGTGTGGAAAGGTGTTCTATACTGGTGAGTGTGTGTGTGTGTGTGGAAAGGTGTTCTATACTGGTGAGTGTGTGTGTGTGTGTGGAAAGGTGTTCTATACTGGTGAGTGTGTGTGTGTGTGTGGAAAGGTGTTCTATACTGGTGAGTGTGTGTGTGTGTGTGGAAAGGTGTTCTAAACTGGTGAGAGTGTGTGTGTTTGTGGAACGGGGTTCTATAGTGGTGAGTGTGTGTGTGTGTGTGGAAAGGTGTTCTATACTGGTGAGTGTGTGTGTGTGTGTGGAAAGGTGTTCTATACTGGTGAGTGTGTGTGTGTGTGTGGAAAGGTGTTCTATACTGGTGAGTGTGTGTGTGTGTGTGGAAAGGTGTTCTATACTGGTGAGTGTGTGTGTGTGTGTGGAAAGGTGTTCTATACTGGTGAGTGTGTGTGTGTGTGTGGAAAGGTGTTCTATACTGGTGAGTGTGTGTGTGTGTGTGGAAAGGTGTTCTATACTGGTGAGTGTGTGTGTGTGTGTGGAAAGGTGTTCTATACTGGTGAGTGTGTGTGTGTGTGTGGAAAGGTGTTCTATACTGGTGAGTGTGTGTGTGTGTGTGGAAAGGTGTTCTATACTGGTGAGTGTGTGTGTGTGTGTGGAAAGGTGTTCTATACTGGTGAGTGTGTGTGTGTGTGTGGAAAGGTGTTCTATACTGGTGAGTGTGTGTGTGTGTGTGGAAAGGTGTTCTATACTG
>JAIFZK010000014.1:1155000-1170000 GCA_027481765.1 Tenualosa thibaudeaui
CCTGCTGGGAGCACTAACATTGACCCGGTGTTGTCTAAAATAAACCTGACCCAGTTTAGTTTATTTGGGTGATAATTGTTGGCCAGGAGAGGAAGGAACCCAACACCTTTGGGTCAGAATAGCTGCAGTGACGCTGCAACAGACCCCAGACCATAGACCCAGGAGAAAGGCTAACAGCTGACCAGCCAACTATGGCACTGGTTCTCAAACTGGGCTCCGCAGCACGTTGCCAGGGGTCTGTGAAAAAGTTTGCTCCAAAGTATAAAATTGTCTTATGGGGAGAAAACACTAGAGATCAGTATAGAGCCCAATCACATTATGCTCTTTACTCCCACCAGCATAACATTAGGGACAAATTAGCCCACATGATCCATTACATCAATCTGTCAAAACACTTTCCTTTGGCATCAACATTAACTGCAAGCAAAGTGAATATTAGGTATTATTAGTTATGTGAAACAAACAGGATTTTTTAACACATTAGGCCTTGATTTGACAAACTAACTAAATAAATAACTCCTTTTAAAATTGTTCCTGAACTGCCAAATGAAATAACATGCCTATTAAAACTGTTGTGGCATTAGCAAAATATGTTTTACAAACAGACTTTAAAAGCATCTGAAAGAACAAATGTCTGTAATTTTATGGTTAAAATTTTGTTGCAATTATGAGGGGTCCTTCTTCTACTCCATTAGGGGCCCCCGGCCTGATAAAGTTTGAAAACCCCTGCACTATGGGATACCATGACCAGACCTCTGAGATTTCCCTGAATTCTCCTGAAAAAGCAGGGACAATTCCTATTTCTACAGTCAACACTATTAAAATAAATAATATTTTAGCTTCATACATCGGGGACAAAGTGGGCTTTCTTGTATTTTACCGCTGACAGACCACCAAAAAATGGGGACTAGGCTGATCCCTTTAAATCTGGGACGTCTGCTCCTCTAATATGGGAGCCTATGGATTGGACAAACTAACACAGTCCTCCTTATCTCATGGAAAGGCCTGTCTGTCACCACGGTAGGTTTGTCCTGGGCCTCAAAACAGCCCTTCCTGAAGACACTAAAACATGTCCAACCTTGGCACCAGTGCCAACTGGGTCAGAACAGAACCAAAGCAACTGCTGCATTTTGGGTAGAACCTACCTGGCTACTTAACTGCTGTGGTGAACCATCACAAACTACAGTATGTACATAGAAAGGCAGTGATGACTATAACTCAGAATCTGCCACTGTGCAGTGTTACCAAAGACCACTGAATATTGACTGCAGTATTCTGCTGGGGGGCTGCTGTTTAAAATGCCCTGAGGCCCAGCTGCTGCTCCAGATCAGTTTCATTGAGCTGATAATAAAGACTGCTAATAGCTAACGCTAAGTCCTCCAGTAGGGCAATCAGGACAGGACAGAGGGCACTGTAGGGCACAGGATTGAGGGCACTATAGGGCATGATAGAGGGCACTGTAGGGCACAGGACAGAGGGCACTGTAGGGCAGGATAGAGGGCACTGTAGGGCATGATAGAGGGCACTGTAGGGCAGGATAGAGGGCACTGTAGGGCAGGATAGAGGGCACTGTAGGGCAGGATAGAGGGCACTGTAGGGCAGGATAGAGGGCACTGTAGGGCAGGATAGAGGGCACTGTAGGGCACTGTTCAACACTGTATGTATGTATGTATATGTATATGTGTGTATGTATGTATATGTGAGTGTGTGTGTGTGTATATGTGTGTGTATGTATATGTGAGTGTGTGTGTGTGTGTGTGTCTGTGTGCGTGTGTGTGTATGTATATGTGAGTGTGTGTGTATATGTGTGTGTGTGTGTGTGTGTGTGTGAGTGTGTGTGTGTGTGTGTGTGAGTCAAGGCTGATCTGCGTGATCAGTGTGTGAGATCAGGCTAGGGATCCTGCACTCTGTAAGAGAAGTTTACTACTTTAGCAAACCTCCCATGTGTCACGCCATACAACTCTCTCTATGTCACCATATAAGATTAGAGCCATTTGTTCTTTCAGATGCTTTTGAACTCTTAGTCTAAAATCATATTTTGCAAACACCGCAGCAGTTTTAATAGGCATGTTAATGCATTTGGCAAAACTTAACATTGCAGGAACAGTTTTAAAATGAGTGATTTTTTTGGGTCAAATCAAGGCCTCCTGAAAAATCCTGTTTGTTTCACATAACTAATAATACCTAATATTCACTTTGCTTGCAATTAATGTTGATGCCAAAGGAAAGTGTTTTGACAGACTGATGTAATAAATTTGTCACTAATGTTATGCCAGTGGAAGTAATGAGCACAATGTGATTGTCTGTAATTGGCTCTATGCTGATTCAATTCAGTTCAATTCAATTCAGTTTTATTTATACAGCGCCTTTTACAATAGTATTGTCTCATGGTGCTTCACAGAAGGAGCACCCAAGAGCAACAGGGGCAAGGAAAAACTCCCTTATGTTCAGTTAATCTAGGAAGAAACCTTGGGCAGATCCACGACTCAAGGGGCTAACCCAGCTGCCAGGGGTCATGCAGAAAAATTACAATCAGTAGTAACCATGACAGACTACAAGTTGCCTATGGTTTTAGCTGATCTCTATTATTTTTCTCCCCATAAGACAAGTTTATACTTTGAAGCAAACTTTTTCATGGACCCCTTGGGTTCCCCAGACCCGAGTTTGAGAACCATTGATTTAGCTTAGATCGACATCATAGTTGGCAAAAGACATTGATTTAGCCTACATCGACATCATAGTTGGCAAAAGACATTGATTTAGCCTAGATCAACATCATAGTTGGCAAATGCACATTGTACAGTAGGCCTAGTCCTCATCATTTATACAGAATTTAATCAGAATAGCACATGACACAACATTAGCAAAGAAAACAGCGGTAAGCTTAGCTCTCAGACAGGATTGCATACATTTAGCATATCTAGCAGAAAAAAGTTAGTATAGCATAGCATAGCAAAAGCATAGCTAGTGCAGAGCACAGAGTTAGCATAGCATTAAAATATAGCATACCCTTAGCGTAGTTAGCACAGAGCCTATAGTTAGCATAGTAGGCGCAGAGCGCATAGTTAGCAAGGTTAGCATGGGACATAGAGTTAGCATAGCATAATATGGCAGTGAGGTGAAGCAAAGCAAGGCTAAGGCACTCCCAGCCCTGCACCACGATGCTCGGGACCTTCCTTCTGTTCCCATAGCTTTAAGCGTGAGGACAGTGCCATGGCAACCGGTGGTGGAAGGAGGGGGTGAAGGGTCAGGTGAAGAGAGAGGTCGGCCAGGTGTGTGGAGGTGAGGATGACGTCGGAAAACAATCAGAAACAGTGACACTGTGACCTGGTGATGGAGAGAGAAAGAATAAGTTAGGGAGAGACAGAGCGAGCGAGCGAGAGAGAGAGAGAGAGAGATGAGGAGAGAAAGAGAAAGCAAGAGAGATAGAGAGCCTGAAAAAGGGGAAATAGCGCAAGAGAGAGAGAGAGAGAGAGCAACAGAGGAGGAAGAGAGGGAGAGAGAGAGCAATAGAGGAGGAAGAGAGAGAGAGAGAGCAATAGAGGAGGAAGAGAGAGAGAGAGAGCAATAGAGGAGGAAGAGAGAGAGAGAGAGAGCAATAGAGGAGGAAGAGAGAGAGAGAGCAATAGAGGAGGAAGAGAGAGAGAGAGAGCAATAGAGGAGGAAGAGAGAGAGAGAGCAATAGAGGAGGAAGAGAGGGAGAGAGAGAGCAATAGAGGAGGAAGAGAGAAAGAGAGAGCAATAGAGGAGGAAGAGAGAGAGAGAGCAATAGAGGAGGAAGAGAGAGAGAGAGAGAGCAATAGAGGAGGAAGAGAGAGAGAGAGAAACATGAAATGATAACCTCAATAGTAAACTAATATAAATGAAAACGATGAACAAAGTACATTTTCAGTAATGAGGCACAAAATTACGGTGATTAGCTTGTATCTAAGACTGAGGTTATGCTTAATTAAGGCCCTGTAATTTATCTGGTCTTGATTTGGTGCCGAGCCAACAGTGTCATAGCTGAACACATTGAGACAGCCCAGCTCTCCAGCACAGTGAGACAAAGCCGGGTTCATGGAGACGGCCCAGCTCTGTGGGTTTGTTCCCGCTTTGTGACAGAAGGAGAGGTACCTAAAGGTGCT
The DNA here is from genome assembly GCA_027481765.1 of Tenualosa thibaudeaui. Taxonomy (NCBI): domain Eukaryota; kingdom Metazoa; phylum Chordata; class Actinopteri; order Clupeiformes; family Clupeidae; genus Tenualosa; species Tenualosa thibaudeaui. The sequence continues at coordinate 1,159,128 of JAIFZK010000014.1, forward strand.
CGTAGAGTGGAGGTGTCCACAGGTGTAGAACAGATGGTTCTACCATACAGTAGCATCTTTTCAAATTACACATCCATTTTTCACCACAATTCTTTTGTTTATCGGTCTATTGAAGGCTACAAGTAACAGTATTCTATAGGTGAGACTTCCATCTTGTCAAAGGTCAAATATTTTGATCCAGTGCTTCAGTGGAGCTGTAAACTGCTTGAGGCTAACTTGGCTGCGTTAGGCTAGCTTGTAGTTCTTCCGGTCTGTTTACATTCAGTCATAGGCCAAGCAAGTGGCCCTGGGCTACTTTGATCACTTTTAATCATGCAAAGACCATAAAAGACACCATAGTCTCCCAGGAAACATTTGGAGTATTTGAGGTTCCTCCAGGATCCTTCTTGATAACTTGAGCTATTGAGGGATTCTCCTTGAACCAGTGAACCTATTGAGGGATTGTCCTTGAACCAGTGACATTGACTGCTTAGCACAAAACACCTTGTCCCCACTGCACACACATGAGGAATTCTAATTGATTCTGATTCCTTGAGGCTCTCTGTTCTACAAGCGACACGACTGACTGGAGTTCAGTGTTTTAGTGTGTGTGAAGTCAACATCTTTGTCCAGTAAAACATGATTCTGATTTGGCGTCAGAGAGAGAACCTGATCACCTCTTGAATACTTCCAGGTCCAGCCTGCAGCAGCTGAGTGTGCACGCAAGGCATCATGGGAGATAAAGGTGGCCCGTGTGTGTGTGTGTGCGTGTGTGTGTCTGTTAGAGGTGGGAGGGTGACGTGGTCATGTGAGTGCAGTCACAGCTGCTCCTCAAGCACATCAACACCTCACACAGAAACACACACTTGTGTCTAAAAAGACTCAAGAAAACAAATGCAGCAACACACAAATGAAATGGCTTACAGAGAAACACACACTTGTGTCCAAATAAACTCAAGGAAACACAAGCACAACCATACAATAACATGCCTCACACATACACACTTGCGACCAAACAAAGGAAACGCAATACACCCTACACAGAAACACACTTGTGATCAAATGAACTCAAAGAGACACAGATACAGGTACAACACACAAATAACATGCCTCACACCGGCTAATACACACTTGTGTACAGACACACTACATGACACACTGTCACTGGTTTACACGAACAAGTCATTCATTTGGACAAGAAACAGATAAGCTACACACATATTTCTACACACAAATACAATAACAATCCCAAAGAAGGACCATCCCGAGTGTACACAAACCCATACAGAGAACACACACACAAACACACTGCTCCACTAACACAAACACATATAGACAACACACACATACACACACACTACTCCTCTAATACAAGGAAAGTTTACACACACACATACACCCATACTGTTCCTCTAACACAAGGAAGGTTTACATAAATAAACATGACAATACACCCCCCCCCCCCACCACCACACACACACACCCACTCACCCACCCACCCACGCACACGCAAGCACACACACACACACACGCAAACACACACACACAGAACACAGCACGGACGCTATCCACATTCCATGCACACATTCCACATGAACTGATTCCCACTGTGCAGCGAGCCATTTGATGTGTGTTTATGCCATCTTGTGTGTGTCGTGTTGTGAACCCCTGGTGGACATACACACACACACACACACACACACACCCCTACTGCTGGTGATTCATCAGCAGTGGAAGACTGGTAGGTGACGAGGCCATTCTGATTCAGCAGGACGGATCATTTACTAAACATGACACACTCCTCACACATGAACAATCACTCCCAATACACGACACATGACGCACCATACACACACACATGTACGTGTGTACATGCAGTCAATATAGCTCCAGCACAGGTGTGTGTGTGTATGAGGGTCTCAGTGGAACACACGCAAATACACACATCCTCCAACAAGTCCCTGTGCAAGCACATCTGGTGAACACAAACAGACGCGCGCACACACACACACACACACACACACACACACAAAGTGAATGAGTTCCCCTGATGCAGGCCCAGGTCAGGGCATTGGGTTAGAATGTGACTGTGACTGACGGGAGCCGAAGTGTGATATTTACAGAATTACACGTCACCTCCTCCTCCTCCACACAGCTTTCAGTCACACACACACACACACACACACACACACAGAGCACAGCTTTCAGTCACACACACACACACACAGAGCACAGCTTTCAGTCACACACACACACACACACACACAGGGCACAGGCACAGGGGCACAGGGACACAGGCACAGGGACACAGACACAGGGGCACAGAGACACAGACACAGGGGCACAGACACAGGGGCACAGGCACAGGGACACAGACACAGGGACACAGACACAGGGGCACAGGCACAGGGACATAGGCACAGGGACACAGACACAGGGGCACAGGGACACAGGGGCACAGGCACAGGGACACAGACACAGGGACACAGACACAGGGGCACAGGCACAGGGGCACAGGGACACAGACACAGGGGCACAGGCACAGGGGCACAGGGGCACAGGGACACAGACACAGGGACACAGGCACAGGCACAGGGACACAGGGGCACAGGCACAGGGGCACAGAGACACAGACACAGGGGCACAGGGACACAGGGGCACAGGCACAGGGACACAGGGACACAGACACAGGGACATAGGCACAGGGGCACAGGCACAGGGACACAGGGACACAGGCACAGGCACAGGCACAGGCACAGGGACACAGGCACAGGGACACAGGGGCACAGGCACAGGGGCACAGAGACACAGACACAGGGGCACAGGGACACAGGGGCACAGACACAGGGACACAGGCACAGGGACACAGACACAGGGACACAGACACAGGGACACAGGCACAGGGACACAGACACAGGGACACAGACACAGGGACACAGGGACACAGGGACACAGGGACACAGGCACAGGGACACAGGGACACAGGCCACAGCCTGGCTACAGCTCGGCATCCCGCTCTGCAACACCTCTGGCCACAGTGGGCAATGTCAGCTCAAGAACTGCCAGACACCCAGTAAATAGGCCTCAGCCCGGTTTAGCTGCAGGGCTACAGTGGTAGAGGTTAGGACACACACACACAGACGGTGGTCAAGAGGATATAAATACAAGCTGCCTTCCTCTGTCACGTCAAGATCGCTCTTGTTAACTAGACCTCAGAGTCCAAGTTGCCACAACCCTTCCAGTCCCAATAAGGACAATACTGAACCTCACACACGCAGACGCCAAACTTACCTTGAAATGGCTTCAGTCCTCTGTGCAGGAAGGTGTGTGATAATCCCACGTTTAGTTTGGGTTTTCTGCTAAAGTCCAGTTATGAAGAGGAACCAAGAACAAGGCACACACACTGTTTCAAACACACACTGACGAGGCAACGGCTCTGGTCAGAAATAGAGTGACACAGACAGCCCTGCAGGCTCGCTCACTCACTCACTCACACACATATACACATATACACACACACACACACATACACACACACACACAGATAAGCAAGGCAGCTGAGTTAACACAAGACCTATAAATATCAGTGTCGGGGGAAGGTGATGGGGACACTACCCTGTTTGGGAAACACATAGGGACTCACACACACACACACACACACACACACACACACACACACACACACACAGGCCAATAATGAGGAAAACAAGGGAGCTGAAACTGACAGAGAAGAAAGAGAGAGAGGGTGAGGCAACAACAGACACACAGGGTACAGAGAGAGAGAGAAAGACAGAGAGAAGTAGTGTGTGTGTGTGTGTGTGTGAGACAGAACCATCATGGCTATCAGTGGGAGTTTGAATGACAGATCCAACTGGAGGAGGGAGGAGCCACACACACACACACACACACACACCACCAGTGGGAGGGACCAGATAAAGGGGGACACATGAAAGATGAGAGGGAAGGAGGGATGGAGAGAGTGAGGGGAGGGAGTGAGAGAGAGAGAGGGGGGGAGAAAGAAGGACAGAGAGAGAGAGAAAGAGAGGAAGAGAGGGGGAGAGAAAGAGAGACAGGGAGGAAGAGAGAGAAAGGGAGAGCACGGTAGAAAGAGAGGGGGAGAGAGAGGGGAAGCAAGTCAGACTGGACTCCACGTAAGAGATACAAGCAGTGCTGAGCATCAGTGGGCAGTATAGGGAACGTATAGGGAACAGATGGTCAACTTCAGAGGGAAACACTCACTAAGAGTCTCTGCTGAAAGGTTGTCTCATCAAAAAGTAAACACTTGGAAAGCAGCTGTCTTATATGTGAAACATTAAAGGATCCCCTCCTCAGTGGTCTAAGTAGAAAACAACTCAGGTTCAAGTTCAGTCAAATGTACTGCGTTATCAAAATTAGCTTTATGTAGCCAGTGAGGTGAGCTACTCCTGAGTCTCATATGGAGATTGCTAAAGGGCCAAGGCATTTCCTCAATGCTGTTGGACACAAGTGAGACAGCAACTGAATCACAATCCTTCAACACTCAACCACGTCAGTAACACAAGGTGCTCTCCACACACAGTTAGTATCTGGAGCCAGCAATGCATTCTGGGAGTAAAACACCTGAATATTCCCATCCCATTGGATGCTTTTGCATGCTGCTGACAAGATAGTCAAGTCATGTAATGTCGGATGTCATTGTACACTGACTCCACAATTGCCAGACTCACACCAGTTACCAGGGCTGAGGGGAAAGGGGGGACTGGGACTCTGATCTGGCAGATGCTGATGGCGGTCAGTTTCACTGGACACTACTTGGACAATAATGACTTACAGCAGGCAGCCCATAGACTCAAATAAACTTGCCTTGTACATACAGACGGGTCAGTGCCATTGGACACTACTACTAGTATAATCAAGATGTGTCATCCCCATTGGACACTACTACTGGTATAATCAAGATGTGTCATCCCCATTGGACACTACGCCTATTCAGGGCCAGGCCTCAGCAGTCAGCACTAGCCTAAAGTCTGGCCTGCATGTGGAGGAGCTCATTTTAACCAGGAGTGAATGGAGGAGTTCAGATTAACTAGCCTGGAGTGACAGTAGAAGAATTCAAATTAATCTGTAGATAAGACGAGGAGCTCAAATTAATCAGGAGTGATAGAGGAGGAGTTCAGATTAACTAGCACGGAGTGACGGTGGTATCGAGGGCACTCTGCAGAAATTGAGAATGACAGTAAGGATTTCACCCAATAGACAATTTTACAGTGGAGGTGATGTTTGAGGTCAGTCAGTTTTCAAACCAGGTGTGCCTCCATTTCCTCCATCAGATCTCTCCAGACAGCAGCGTCCTGTGTTGGCCGAGATCAACGTTTGGGCCACATAGGAGTGATGTGCTGTTTTTAGAAGTATGTTCTTCACATGGGTCCTTCTGCAACCCCACATTACCACTGTAGAAGCTTCAGCTAGGCTACATTACCACTGTATGTTGAAGCTTCAGCTAGCCTACATTACCACTGCATGTTGAAGCTTCAGCTAGGCTACATTACCACCGTAGAAGCTTCAGCTAGGCTACATTACCACTGCATGTTGAAGCTTCAGCTAGGCTACATTACCACTGTATGTTGGAAATTATAGCTAGCCTACATTACCACTGCATGACATTGTAAGTGTAGACCTGATAGTTGACAAATATAAGTTGCTTTGGATAAAAACATCTGTTAAATGCATAAATGTAATGTAAATGTAGCCTACATTACCACAGCATGCTGGAGCTGTGGCATTTGTTACTTTTGCTTGAGTAAGGAAGTCAAATAACTCCTACTTTTACTGTCTTATTTTACATACTTCCACTTGCGTGTGGAAAGTGTTTTGGCATTTCTAGCAATGGGGAACTTTGTAAGTGATGCTTTAAAGGTTGCAATGGTGATAACTAGTGTCATGGTCACTACTAATACAAAATGCTGCAGCCCAAACACTCACCAGGACTAAAAAATATGAACATGTCTCTCCTATCCTTGCTTCCTTACATTGGCTCCCTATTAAAAGTCGAATTGATTTTAAAATACTCCTCCTAACCTACAAAGCTCTCAAAGGTGATGCACCAACATATATTAAAGACTTACTTGTCCCTTACCACCCTCCTAGAACCCTAATAATCCCAAGAATATCAAAATCTACGATAGGAGGAAGAGCCTTTTGTTACCGTGCACCCCTCTTGTGGAATAATCTCTTTGCTCTCTGATGTGTGAACCTGGCCTAATTCACTTTCTTCCTCTGTTCACAATCATCTCTGCTGAGTGTCATCCCTGCCTCATTCCGGCGGACTCCTCTCACCCTCCCCTCCTGAGTGGACTACAACCAACACTAAGTCAGGCCCATGTCAGGACCGACTCTCCATCATAGAGGCCCTTCCTGGACGCCCATGCTAGGCGCGTCTCCCCTTCCATGAGGCTCTGTGATTGCCCCCCCCCCCCTCACAATGGCACTGTCAAATGGACCCTCACTGTTACCCCCATGACCCATCTCACTCCTTTGAGTTTGACACTATGTCTGGCCGCTGCTACATTGTCCAGCCATAATTCCTGATAACCACCTATAGACTGACTACCATATAATGTAAAGTGGGATAATACTCTATTATGAACTATTATGAACCTTAGCTAAAACCATAGGCAGCGTGTAGTCTGTCATGGTTACTACTGATTGCAATTTTTCTGCATGACCCCTGGCAGCTGGGTTAGCCCCTTGAGTCGTGGATCTGCCCAAGGTTTCTTCCTGGATTAAGTGAACATAAGGGAGTTTCTCCTTGCCCCTGTTGCTCTTGGGTGCTTCTTCTGTGAAGCACCACGAGACAATACTATTGTAAAAGGTGCTGTAGAAATAAAACTGAATTGAATTGAATTGAACTAGTGTCATGGTATTTAGTCAGTAAACAAACTAGCTAAGTGGAGACTGATCAGTCTACACACAGGATGGACATTTCAGGAATGCCTGAAATATATCTCTGCTAGTGTCATCAGACAGACACACACACACACACACACAGAAACGAAAACAGAACACACACAAAAAGGGGCTTTTTTTTTTTTATTATTTCTGAACCGTTTGTATGAGCAGTCCACCACATGTTCCTAGCTGTTCAGAAAAACAAAAACAAACAAACAAAAAAAAAAACATTAAAATAATTTTAATAACAATAATCAGTCATTGAATAATATCAATATTTCTCATCATCATATAACCTCAATGGTGATAAACCCCCAAACAGTAGTATTTGCGTTTTGTTGTGGCACATTAAGGAAAAAAAAAAATCTTTGTGTGACTAGACCAGGTTAAGTCTTAGGCCCATCGCCCAGAAAATTTCACAATCCCGTGTGCTCAAGCTCCATTTGCACCAAGGGGCCTCTGCTTCCCCGACAGACAATAAATATGAACAAGAAGCATCGTTTGTCTGTATTAAAAACAAACATAAACAAAAACAAAAAATATAATTGTCGTCATCTTCTGCAACTTTGTAGGTACAATATCTAAACTTTTTTTGTTGTTTTTCATATGTGCAACGTCTGAGCAGATTCTTCACCACAAATATTTGAACTGACATCAAACCCAATCCCTTCCCAGAACTTTTTTTTGATGTTTTCCACGTTGTTTAATTCTTTTTTTTTTTTTGTTTTTTTTTTTAAATAATCTAGCTCGTTTTGTCATTTCATGTACACACATACATACATATATATATTTAAATTTGTTATTCATTTTATCCTATTTGCCTTTCCTATAGTTTGACCACACCTTGCCACCCATCTGAAGTCATTTCACCATCACACACAAAAGAAAAACACAGTCACTAAAAGAAACACACACACACACACACGCACGCACACAACCACACGTGCACGCACCCACACACACACTAGTACATGAAGCAGAACACAGCGGACAACAAGGGCAGCTACTACTGAAACTCAAAGAGTGGGAGCAAGGGAAAGACCCCTGAAGCACTGGGGGTTATTTGGGTTCATCTTCGAGACACATCTGGGAAATCAGCACTTTCTTCCTCATGTCGTGAAGTCGTGGTACCAGACCACAGGCTCCAAGGTGCTACTGGGGGGTGGGTGCAGTTACCGGGGCTGGTTTCTGGGTCGAGACGCCCCTCCACCATCTTCCCTGACAGCCCAGCATGCTGCTCGTCGCCCCAAATTTGGTCACATCTGTTTGTTGACTTGTTTAGTTTGGTACCCTTGTCCAAAGCTGGGTGCTTCCCCAGGTCTGCTCGTACCGATGGAGAAGGCAGCTGGACAGCCAGCTCGACGTGACACGTGACACTGACAGGACAGGACATGCACAAGGGGAAGAGATCAGCATCAGAGTGATCAGCCATTTTCTCCAATGTCTTTTGGCACATCGATTGTTTTCATCATTAGCTATAAAAGTCTGGAGTGGGTTTACTTCTTAAAAAAAAAAGTGCAGTGAAAACTTCAAACAAGCCAAGTTGCTTTTGGGGAAACAAGACCCTGTTCCCTGGTGGCCTCTCAAAACCTCTTCCTCCACCTGTCTGAAGGCTACTGAACATCAGTGTGCTGCCAGGTTCCTCCTGTGGTGCTGCTGCACTAGGACAGAGACTGAATCACATGCAAATTGTGTCTTTTGCGTTTGTTTCGTTGCTAAATGCATGGACCCCACACAAAAATAATAATTAAAAAAATGTACAATATTTTTCTGTTTTACTGCATGGCAAAACCTGAAAAAAAAACAAAAAACGATTTTAAGCAAACAACTCCTGGCCCTCGTCAAACTGTGCTTGTTCTTCCGTTCAGCAAGAGCAGAAACCTGAAAGCATGTAGTATACTCAAAAAAATATGTCATCTATAGAAATCTGCATTCTGCATCACATTCATTAAAACAATATATATATAAAAAATGAAAACCACACTCAACTTAAGCCTTACAACAAATGGTTTAAAGTTGTCCCCCACTCTTCTCCCACCCATGATGTGAGTGTTACTGGGACGGGCACTGACACACACAAGCGCACACACATTTAACAGTCTGTCTGTGGGTTGCTGGATGTGGTCTCTGATTTGATTGACACTAGCACCCACTCTGACACTAGCAGACACTAGCTAGTCACCTCTGAGGGGGTGGGGGTTGCTGTGGTAACAGATGCAACAAACAGCACAACAAACTGCACTTAACAGCAAACACAACAGCTTCTCTATGGTCTGCATAATACACACACACTCTCACTCTCACACACACCCACGTTTAATGTGGGCGAATCAAACGCACACATACTCTGATCCTGAGGTACGTCTGACAAAACTGATTGAATAATGTGTCCCCCCCTCCCCCCCCTCCCCCGAGTGAGCAGGAATCGGGCACAGAAACACAGACAGGCAGACAGATCAAATCCTTATATATGCAAACATTTCTCAGGAATATAGCGTGGATGCACAGAGAAAGGATCAGGATCAGTTTTTCTATATGTTTGTATGTATATCTGTATATATATATATGTATACAAGTCAATATACTGTATATATATACACACACACCCAGCCGGGAGTCAGGAGTGCTGTATACTTCTAGTGGTCCCCTAGGCTTTGCAGTGTCCATGACGGAGGAAATGAAACTACTCCAGGACCTCTGACCCTTCAGCACGGTCCACACAGAACACAAGCCCAGTGGACAGTTCGTTCCAAGAGGAAAGTGTGTGTGAGTGTGTTTCTCTCAGGAGTGAGAGAGGATGTGTCTGTTGGTGCTCTCAAGTAAAATGTTTGTTGGCACTATGCACTTCTGTGAGGGGAGTTGTGTGTGTGTGTGTGTGTGTGTGTGTGTGTGTGTGGTTGGGGAGGGGGGTAGAGGGCATTAGAGGAATCAAGCAGCTTGATGTGTCTCCTTCAGACAATAAAACCCAAACACCATGGCAACGACACAAAGAAAAACACCATGGCAACGACACAAAGAAAAAGCTTAAAGCAGAAATACATTCGAGGCAGAGTAAAAACAAAACCTGTTGCACAGTCCATCTGCTTCATATTCACAACACTTTTCCGCCCCATCAAAAAAATTGAGTACACACACACACACAAACAGAGACAAACATGCGTACACACACACACACACACACCAAAGCCCACATCAGCAGCCCCAGGCCAGATTTCATTCCCAAAGTGTCTGTTCACAAACTCAAAAACTTTCCTCAATATCCGTCATCTTTCAGTCTTGGCTAGTCATCTCTCTCTCTCTCTCTCTCTCTCTCTTTCTCTCTCGTTTCCTCGCTGAAAAACAAAAGCAACATCAGCTGCCCCCTGACATTCTCAGTCTTTCTTGCTGAAGTTTGTCCCTCAGAGGAGCAGGGTTTCCATGGGAACAGTGAAGACGCTGGGGGCGTGAGCGTATGAGAGTCCTGGCACATGTGGGGAAAGGTTGGAGAGGATGAGGCATGCCAAAGGGTCAAGAGGTCAAAGGTCATGGGCGCGTCTGCTTCCATTGGGCATGGGCAGTGGAGGAAGTGGTTCCACCCAGGCAGTCTGTGGTTGCCATGGTTACATCAGTGGCACAGGCAGTGGAGTGGGAACGGGTGCATGTGACATGGACACATGTCACAAACAGGACAGGAATGTGTGTGTGTGTGTGTGTGTGTGTCTCTACAAGGTGTCCAGTAAGGGTACGGTGCTGGTTTTGGAGAGTTTGGAGTGTATTCCAGAAGGTGACGACTCACAGGCTCCTTGTGTTCTGGAGTCTCTCTTTTGTCCACATATAGACTGCAGCAGAGAATGTGTGTGTGTGTGTGTGTGTGTGTGCAAGCCAGTGGAATGGCAGGCGAGCAGAGCAGGCGATGTGTAGGAGTAGGGAGGACATGGAAAGGAGGAGGATGTTCTTCCTAAGACTGGTGTGTTCCTTTAACCCACTG
>JAIFZK010000014.1:1175000-1177500 GCA_027481765.1 Tenualosa thibaudeaui
TAAAGGACCGATTGTTTTTTTTACACTTAAAGCCTTGTTTTCCAATCATTTATGATGAAATACAATGGTTAAGATGAACATTTTGATGAATGCCTCGGTTGTTGTGTGTGAGAATGGCTGCATAGTTGTGCTGCTCAAAGCTCAAAGTTCAAAGTTCAAAATCAATTTCTTCACGTGTACTTGACATGCAAAGGAATCAAAATTGCGTTTCCCACTGTCCCAAAGCGTGTACGTGGACAACAGTAAGTGCAGATGCACAAGACAATTCTAGTCCTAAGACAGGACAATTCTAGTCCTAAGACAGGACAATTCTAGTCCTAGTTTGTATAAATAAATGTGCTGCTGCAGTCTTTCCTAAAATGTCTCAAACTTTGTAAAGACGTGAAACTCACAGAGTGCTCAGTAATGTTCACTGATACGCTGACACAAAAATTCATGCCAGTGTGTGACTTCCATCAGCTTGCACTGTCACACTCTTAGGCGGGAGTTTACACACGCTGTGATTAGTGTGAAAAAATCCCAAACTATTTCTGCGTGAACATCACTGACCACAGGGCGCCTTTCACGTCTTTAGAAACGAAAGCTGAATGCATTTTAGGAGAGGCTGCAACAGTGCACCTGTGGAGCCATTCTGTAGGAGGGAGGTTGCTACCGTAACAGAGCGGAGACATACTCTGGACACAGAAAAGTAAAATGTGGGTTTTAAGACAGTCTGCCAGTTCACGCTTGTGTGTTTATATCAACCTGGGAATGAGTAACTTACCTTCTGCAGGTAGACCTGCTGCCAGTCGATACCTTTGAAAAACAGGTGCTCCTTCACTTCTGAGGCCCTGTGTGTGTGTGTGTGTGTGTGTGTGTGTGTGTGTGTGTGTGTGTGTGTGTGTGCGTGCGAGTGGGGAGGGGGACACAGAAGACAGCAGACTTTAATACAATATCTAAATATCACCAGCAGGTGGCAGTATTTATACAGCCATTCTTTCAAAAGTAACAACCACCCCCACACACACACACCTGCCAGACTACTGCTGCTACCTCATGACTTGTTACCTAATGCCGTAAGCACCCATACACACGGACACACACACACATACGGGCAAAGGCACACACACGCACACACACACACACACACACACATATCAGGAGCAAAAGAGGCCTCTCATCCTCAACTGTGTCATCATGTATAGACACACACACACACACACACACACACACACACACACACACACACACAGACACATTCAGACACACAGACACAGACACATTCAAACACATTCAGACAAACACACACACACACATTCAGACACACACACACACACACACACACAGACACACACACGCACAGACACACACACACACACCAGGAGCAAAAGAGGCCTCTCCTCCTTAACTGTGCCATCATGTCTTCAGAAGCCAATTGTGCCATTAAGGAGAACCTACTCCACACTATGTCTGTCAACAGATCATGGCATGTAGACACACACACACACACACACACCAAACACAAATGTAACAACAGCTCTGTGGTCAGAGAAAGACAGAGACCCAAAAGTGTGTGTGTGTGTGTGTGAACATGAGGGGAAAGTGTGTGTGCATGAGAGAAGCAGAGCAATGTTGGGGTGTGAGAAAAGGCAGAAAGAGAAACCAGAGGGGAAAGGTCATGTGACAGTAGGGTTGACTTGGAGCAGAGTACTATGACTAACAGTAGGGTTGACTTGGAGCAGAGTACTATGACTAACAGTAGGGTTGATTTGGAGCAGAGTACTATGACTAACAGTAGGGTTGACAGAGTTGACTAACAGAGAAGAGTACTATGACTAACAGTAGGGTTGACTTGGAGCAGAGTACTATGACTAACAGTAGGGTTGATTTGGAGCAGAGTACTATGACTAACAGTAGGGTTGGAGCAGAGTACTATGACTAACAGTAGGGTTGGAGCAGAGTACTATGACTAACAGTAGGGTTGATTTGGAGCAGAGTACTATGACTAACAGTAGGGTTGACTTGGAGCAGAGTACTATGACTAACAGTAGGGTTGGAGCAGAGTACTATGACTAACAGTAGGGTTGACCTAGAGCAGAGTACTATGACTAACAGTAGGGTTGACTTGGAGCAGAGTACTATGACTAACAGTAGGGTTGACTTGGAGCAGAGTACTATGACTAACAGTAGGGTTGGAGCAGAGTACTATGACTAACAGTAGGGTTGACTTGGAGCAGAGTACTATGACTAACAGTAGGGTTGACTTGGAGCAGAGTACTATGACTAACAGTAGGGTTGATTTGGAGCAGAGTACTATGACTAACAGTAGGGTTGATTTGGAGCAGAGTACTATGACTAACAGTAGGGTTGGAGCAGAGTACTATGACTAACAGTAGGGTTGGAGCAGAGTACTATGACTAACAGTAGGGTTGATTTGGAGCAGAGTACTATGACTAACAGTAGGGTTGGAGCAGAGTACTATGACTAACAGTAGGGTTGACTTGGAGCAGAGTACTATGAC
>JAIFZK010000014.1:1182500-1202500 GCA_027481765.1 Tenualosa thibaudeaui
ACAAGGCTTACACGTGACATCCACAGAAATGACAACAGAGGACAGAGAGGACTGGAAGATGAGAAAACAGAGTGAAAAGAGCAAATGTGTGAGAGAGAGAGAGAGAGAGAGAGAGAGAGAGAGAGAGAGAGACAAAGAGAGAGTGTGAGAGAAATATTAAACAACTTATTAGACCACTGCCTAAGCTGCTTAGGTGATTCTAGCGATCAACAACACCCTCACCACTACAGTCAGACACAACTACACACACAGGAAGAGAAAGAATGACAGAGGACAAGAAGAAAGAGTGTAAGGAGAGAAAGAAGAGAAAGAGAGGGAAAAGAGGGAGGTGGGGAGAGGGAGAGAGAGATAGAGAGAGAGAGAGAGAGAGAGAGAGGGAGGTGGGGGAGAGAGAGAGAGAGAGGGAGGTGGGGGAGAGAGAGAGAGAGAGAGGGAGGTGGAGAGAGAGAGAGAGAGAGGGAGGTGGGGGAGGGAGAGAGAGAGAGAGAGAGAGAGGGTGGTGGGGAGAGAGAGAGAGAGAGAGAGAGAGAGAGAGGAGGGGCGGGGAGAGAGAGAGAGAGGGAGGTGGGGGAGAGAGAGATAGAGAGAGGGAGGTGGGAGAGAGATAGAGAGATTGAGGTGGGGAAGATAGAGAGAGGGAGGTGGGGGAGAGAGAGAGAGAGGGAGGTGGGGGAGAGAGAGAGAGAGAGAGGGAGGTGGGAGAGGGAGAAAGAGAGAGAGAGGGAGGTGGGAGAGGGAGAAAGAGAGAGGGAGGTGGGAGAGGGAGAAAGAGGGAAAGGGGGGATTGTGAAATGAGAAAAGAAGAAATAGAAGAGATCTGGTGGAGGCGAAAGAGGGGGGGGGGATAGAGAGATAGAGAGAGAGAATGAACAAGTGGTCCCTTATGAAAGCTTGAGACAGATGCCCCTAGTGCTGCTTAGTCCAGTGTGTGTGTGTGTGCGTGTGTGTGGGGGTGGGTGGGACCAGCGCACCCATTCCTGGAACACAGGTCCGCTTTCCTGGAGCTCACTGTTTGGACCCGACAGCACCAGGCATCCTGACATAACGACACAGGCATGTGCATCAGCGCCAATCCTCCCGTTTAGAAAACACACACACGCACACACACACACACACAATCTTCCAGCTCAACAGTTACTGCCTTGGGAGAGAGTGGGCTGATGAGGTGCATCTTTGCACGTTTGTCCAGACTCGCTCTCGCTCTCACACACACACACACACACACATTTGACACTCACAGGTCCATCAGCTCTGCCTGTGCACTTTTGTTTACTGGCCACCAAACTACTGGGAGTAGATGCTTTGCTAGTGAGACCAGCAGACGTGTTGATTCACCTGGGTGTCTCACTCTTGGCCCGCCTGGGCGTCTCACTCTTGATCTGTCTATTTGTCTCTTTTCATCTGTCTACATGTCTGCTGATCTGTCTATACATCTATCTGTCTACATGTCTCTGCTGATCTGTCTATACATCTATCTGTCTGTCTGTTTATTTGTCATTTAGCGATTAAAACTATTTGAAGACAGCCATGCTAGTTGGCTTATCAAACTGCTGCTTTGTGTGAAGCAACCATTCTTTGGGCATTCCTGGAAACATGGTTAGGATCCTGGACAGGTTCTCCAGTCCTTTGGACTTGTATGTCTGCAGTACACTGTGCTGTAGAAGAAGACGCTCATGTGTTGGGCTTGCTAGACTAACTTCTGTCACGTTTTGAGACCATGAGTAAACAGGACAAAAGAGAGTAAGAGTGTGATAACTCAAAGAGAGAGAGAGAGAGGGAGAAAGAGAGACAGAGAGAAAGAGAGAGAGAGAGATGGAGTATCGAGATAGAGAAGGTAGAGAGATGGAGAGAGACAGAGAGGGAGAGATATGGAGTATCGAGATAAAGTTGCTAGAGAGGTAGAGAGATGGAGAGAGAGAGAGAGAGAGAGAGGGAGGGAAAAGCTATTTTTTCTTGTTGTTGTGTTTTAGGGAATGGTTGATGTGATTGGCACGGCTGTACTTAAGGCTGTGGTCCGAATGGATGCAGATCTGCCATGTCCCGCTTGGCTTGTGCTCTGTGAGTCATAGCCCTGTGGGTTATGTTTAGAATGGACACAGCCTCTGAGCGGCCCACCACAACACACACTTATTATAGACATGTACACTAAAACCTCAACACCACAGCAGCACTGGGTCTCTGGACAACAGAGGAATTATAGACATGTACACTAAGATCTCCACACAAGGGTTACATGGACCAAACTGGTTCAGAGGTGTGTGTGTGTGTGTGTGTGTGAGGGGGTTCCAAGAGTTCATCTAAGGACTGAGCACCAATAGGAACTGACACACACATGGGTTTTGGAAAGGGAGGGAATGAGGACAGAAAAAAGGAAACGCACAAAACCCCTCTGGCACGGGTTCATCTAAGGACTGCAGACCAGACTAATCCTTTTTAATTAAAGAAGACGCAGAGAATTTCCCCTTCAGAGGATGCCAGAGCAACCTGTCAATAAAACCAATATGACACAAACTACCGATTTTTACAAAAACGAACTAAAAAAGTGAATAAATAAACACTCTGTGACGCATACAAGTCTGGGCTTGTCGGAGTGCTCCATCTAACACAACAAACATCGCATTTCTAATTACAGTCCAGGGCATAAAAGCCTCAGGGATTAACTCAATCATGACCTCATTCCAGTGACCTCTAATGCCACTCTAAAGGCCAATTCAGACTGAAGAATCACGACGCGACAAGACAAGTTGCAGCAGTGTGAAACAAGCAGTTTCAAGCCGTCGCTTGCTAGTTTATCTTGAAGTTGTTATGTAAACCGCGCTCATTGGTGCGAATGCGTCAGTTTGTAGACAGAATGTCTCAGCAAGTTGCTGTTTTTTAGAATTCTGCAACTGGTCTTGTTATGACATTTCTTTTAAAGGAGAAATCTGGTGTGAATCCATAGTCCTGTGTCGGCAGAAAAATTAACTAGAAAATTTGATAAAACGTAGAACGAATGTGCAGTTCACTCTAATAGAATGGGGCACAGAAACCCACATCCAGTTTCATTTTCCTATGCCCCATTGGGTTAACATTAGCAGCCGGTGGTGTGTAAGGCTCACCTTGAGGTCTCTGTAGACCACAAAACGGTTGTGCATGTGCTCTAGACCCAGGATGATCTCAGCGGCGTAGAAACGCATCTCCTTCTCACTGAAGACGCCATGCTGGGAGAGATGGTAGTGCAGATCCCCACCTGCCGCACACACACACACACACACACACACACACACAGTGTTAGACAATGGCATCTGAGGGAGGATGAGAGCAGATACGTGTGTGTGTGTGTGTGTGGCGTGCGTGCAAAAGGGTATATGAGTGGTGGTAGGCCTAATAAAATGCGTCTTACCATTCATCAAATCCAGGATGAAACACAGCTTATCAGGGGTATGGAAGGCGTACGTCATACAAACAATGAATGGGCAATCCTGTGGACAGAGAGCGACCGGGAGGGAGGGAGAGAGAGAGGGAGGGAGGGAGAGAGAGAGGGAGGGAGAGAGGGAGGGAGAGAGAGAGGGAGGGAGGGAGAGCGACCGGGAGGGAGGGAGAGAGAGAGGGAGGGAGGGAGAGAGAGAGGGAGGGAGAGAGAGAGGGAGGGAGGGAGAGCGACCGGGAGGGAGGGAGAGAGAGAGGGAGGGAGGGAGAGAGAGAGAAAAAGAGGGGGGAGTGGAGGAATGACAGAGACATGTGCGAGAGGAGCAGAAAGTTTTACGTTTTTCTTGGAAGTTTAAGAGTGTGTGTGTGTATGTGTGTGTGCTCATGCATGTGAGAGTGTGTGCACAAATCATCCTGAAAAATGTAAGTGTGCGAGTGCACAAATCTTACTGAAATAAAATAGCATGTAACCCTAGTGTCTAATAGACATCTGTGCAGCACAGAGCATCTGATGCCAGTGTGTGTCTCCTGCAATCTATGCAACATATTCCCGAGCTTGGTCATTCAGTGTGTGTGTGTGTGTGTGTGTGTGTGTGTGTGTGTGTGTGTGTGTGCGCATGTTAGTTACTCACCCCTGTGCTTACTAGTGACAGCATAATCCTCTCATTTAAGGCCAGAGTCTCTCCCTGCTTCATCTTAATTCTTTTCTTGTCCAAACACTTCATAGCATACCTGACACACACACACACACACACACACACACAAAGAACGCATTTAATTAAAATAGCACATAAATCCCATACAAAGGCAGACAGGTTAGGTTGGTTAGGACCTTTGGTAGAGGGGGATCATCACTCACATTTTGCCTGTGTCGGCTTTCCTACAGCCGTACACCTCACCAAAACCACCCCGACCGATGATGCGATGGACACTGAAGTCATTCATGGTCAACTGGAGGAGAGAGAGAAACAGAATCAGAAAGACAGAGAGAGAGAAAGACAGAAAGAGAGAAAGACAGAGTTTGAGAGAGAGAGAGAGAGAGAGAGAGAGAGACAGAGAGAGAGAAAGACAGAGTTTGAGAGAGAGAAAGACAGACAGAGAGAGAGAGAAAGACAGAGTGTGAGAGAGAGAGAAAGACAGAGAGAGAGAAAGACAGACGGAGAGAGAAAGACAGACAGAGAGAGAAAGACAGACAGAGAGAGAAAGACAGAGTGTGTGTGAGAGAGAGAAAGACAGAGTGTGAGAGAGAGAGAAAGACAGACGGAGAGAGAAAGACAGACAGAGAAAGAGAAAGACAGAGTTTGAGAGAGAGAGAGAGACAGACAGAGAGAAAGACAGATGGAGAGAGAAAGACAGACAGATGGAGAGAGAAAGACAGAGTTTCAGAGAGAGAAAGACAGACAGACAGACAGACAGAGAGAGAAAGACAGAGTTTGAGAGAGAGAAAGGCTCAATAAATAAGCATTAAAACAAGTGCCGTCTGCTCTGAATATTAATGTATAGTGCTTGATCTAATGGAGCCACTGGGACTCTCATAAGCAGACACACCTTACACTCGCACTACACTAGCTCCATATGCAGATCATGTTGGAGTAAAAGTTGGCAAATAGACTTTTCCAAAGGTATTTTTTGATCAAAGTTCAGCTTTTACTCTGTTTTATATTAAAAATAGAATTCAGGCTTTTTGGAATAGTAAATAGAAAGTCAGACAGGCAGATCCTTGGGTTCCAGTATGTAAACAACTCCACATGTTCACATCTAGTTACTGGGATTGAGCTCAGCACTGATGGGCAGAGGCTGGTGATGACTACAGGACCAGTGTATACAGTAGGGTGTGAAGGCAAAAGCAGACAAAAGACAAACAAGTCTATTAAGTTTTATGTCTTCCTAAGAATTTAGTGATATCCTGTCAGCGATACGTGATAAAAGATATAACATTTACAACCAATCCCACTGAGAAAACCTTTTCCATAAACTTAAAGTAAGGATTTGTTTGGTGAAATCTGTAGCCCTGTTGTTTCACATTGCCAAGTGCTGTCGGCAGGCATGACAACAACAATTCTGTGAGACCAAATAATGCTACACTAACTGACGAGGGCAAGTTAGCTTTTATTTTCTTAGGCCTGCGTCTATTAGCAGTAGCTTACAGTTAGCAAATACAGTCAACACTGTACCAGCCCTGAGTCTACACTGTACCAAATGTTGTCATTCTTATACCTACTGACAGCTCAAAGAACAGAGATAAGGGCTCTTTATTCTTTTAACTCTTTCCAAACCTTCCATAGAGAAATCAGTACATACATACTGACGACACTTGAATAATTGTACCCTTTCTCTCTCCAAAGAAAACACATGAACATATCAGTGTGTCAAGGGGGTTTAAGTTATTCACACAAGTTGTTATAGTGGATTCTGTTATAATTACTGATTAAATTAAAGCCCCTATGATGACAATGGAATCAAAGATGTCTATATGCTTTCTGATAACGTGTTTATAACAGATGACAATGTGGATGAAACTGGCCTACTGGGATTTGTGACGCCAAAATATCGCAAACACACCCCCTCTGCAATAACGCAAACACACCCCCTCCACGTGTTAGCAGTGTCAATGGCAGCTCGGTGTCCTTCAGGGTGTCAGGGAGCTGACAAAATAACGTACTTTCAGAGAGATTACTCCCCGGGACAGCGGGACCTGGGATATAGAGTCATCTCAACTCGCCTCAACACGCTTGGAATGGTGTTTTCTTTTGGAATGGTGTTTTTTTTTTGGGGGGGGGGGGGGATGGGGGGTTCTTCATGCACACACACACACAGAAGTCATAGGTTCTTCATGCACACACACAAACATACACACACACACATAGAGTTCATAGGTTCTTCATGCACAAACAGACACACACACACACACACACACAAACACAGAAGTCACAGGTTCTTTATGCACACACACAAACACACACAGGGAAGGGGAAGACTGTGCACCTCATCTTTATGTGAGAGGCAGGAGGCTGATTTATGGACACACACACACACACACAAAGACACACAGACACCCACACACCAAAGAGAGAGAGAGAGAGATGGGAACTCACGTGGATGTTAAGCTCCACATTCTTCCACTGGCAGAAACGAGTGAACTTGTCACTTTTGGGGAAAAAAAGAAAAAAAGGTGTATGTGTGTGTGAGAGAAAGAGAGAGGGGGGAAGTAGGGGGAGGGGGAGGAAAGGAGGGAGAGAGAGAGAGGGATTATAAAAATGAAATATTACTACAGGAGTTGCAATGTAGCACTGGTGAAGTGTGGCTCAGAGTAGTCTAGGATGGTCTAGTCCTTGGAATACTCATTTATTACTTTAAGAATTGCAGAGAATTAGTGTGCAATCAATCTGTAGTTAAATAATAATGTAACTGCTCATAGTTATTGCACACATAAACAGTACAACAGTAATTCAACGGACATAAGTATGCTCTGGTGTGATAAGACAGGTGTGTGTGTGTGTGTGTGTGTGTGTCATGGGGCAGGCTATGCTCCACACCTTTCTATGAACTTCTGAAAGATCTTGCCTCGGAGACTGTCACAGATCTCAACAATGTAGGGCTGCAGAAGATGAGGAATGACGTTAGAACACTTCCCCAGACACGCCATCACATCACATTACCCGCACCTACACACACACACACACACACACACACACACACACACACACACACACAGCTTTTGCTAGCTCATTCCCTGACAAACACATCTACATTTCACTCTCTACTTGTCTTGCACATGCGTGCACACCCACACACCCACACACCTCTCTTTCTACATTATATGAACACACACACACCTCCACTTTTCCTGAAACCCACATCTTTTCAAAACTCCCTTTGAAACAAACTATACACCTACGCCATACAATTACAGCCATTTTTCTCTCTCACACACACTCACACACACACACACACACACACACACACACACACACACACACACACACACACACAATGCAAGTAAGAAAGCTCCATGCTGTGTTCCAGTCCATCTGTGAACACCTGGTGTCTCTCACACACACACACACTCGCACTGATACTCACCTGGAAGAGGTTGGGCGGCACTTGCTTCTTGGCCAGGTGGGTCTGCACGTGTTCCACAGCTTTCTTTGAAAAGGGCTGCACACACACACACACACACACACACACACACACACACACACACACACACACACATAGCAGTTGTAGTACAGCATAGACTGATCTTCACTACCATACTACTAGTCCCCAGCCAAAGAGCCCTCTGGTACAGATGCCCGTGTGCACTATTCTGGTACTGAAATTAGTGTGCACTATTCTGGCGTCGATACCAGTGGGCACTATTCTGGTATTGACACTAGTGTGCACTATTCTTGTACTGAGACTACTGTGCACTATTCTGGTACTGAGACCAGTGTGCACTTTTCTGGTACTGAGACCAGTGTGCACTATTCTGGTACTGAGACCAGTGTGCACTATTCTGGTATTGACACTAGTGTGCACTATTCTGGTATTGACACTAGTGTGCACTATTCTGGTACTGAAACTAGTGTGCACTATTCTAGTACTGAAACTAGTGTGCACTATTCTAGTACTGAAACTAGTGTGCACTATTCTGGTACTGAGACCAGTGTGCACTATTCTGGTACTGAAACTAGTGTGCACTATTCTAGTACTGAAACTAGTGTGCACTATTCTAGTACTGAAACTAGTGTGCACTATTCTGGTACTGAGACTAGTGTGCACTATTCTAGTACTGAAACTAGTGTGCACTATTCTGGTACTGAAATTAGTGTGCACTATTCTGGTACTGAGACCAGTGTACACTATTCTGGTACTGAGACCAGTGTGCACTATTCTGGTACTGAAATTAGTGTGCACTATTCTGGCGTCGATACCAGTGGGCACTATTCTGGTATTGACACTAGTGTGCACTATTCTTGTACTGAGACTACTGTGCACTATTCTGGTACTGAGACCAGTGTGCACTTTTCTGGTACTGAGACCAGTGTGCACTATTCTGGTACTGAGACCAGTGTGCACTATTCTGGTATTGACACTAGTGTGCACTATTCTGGTATTGACACTAGTGTGCACTATTCTGGTACTGAAACTAGTGTGCACTATTCTAGTACTGAAACTAGTGTGCACTATTCTAGTACTGAAACTAGTGTGCACTATTCTAGTACTGAAACTAGTGTGCACTATTCTGGTACTGAGACCAGTGTGCACTATTCTGGTACTGAAACTAGTGTGCACTATTCTAGTACTGAAACTAGTGTGCACTATTCTAGTACTGAAACTAGTGTGCACTATTCTGGTACTGAGACTAGTGTGCACTATTCTAGTACTGAAACTAGTGTGCACTATTCTGGTACTGAAATTAGTGTGCACTATTCTGGTACTGAGACCAGTGTGCACTATTCTGGTACTGAGACCAGTGTGCACTATTCTGGTACTGAGACCAGTGTGCACTATTCTGGTACTGAGACCAGTGTGCACTATCCTGGTACTGAGACCAGTGTCCACTATTCTGGTACTGAGACCAGTGTGCACTATTCTGGTACTGAGACCAGTGTCCACTATTCTGGTACTGAGACCAGTGTGCACTATTCTGGTACTGAGACCAGTGTGCACTATTCTGGTATTGATACTAGTGTGGACTATTCCAGCTTCCCCACCTCAGGCTCTTGGCTCCCAACCTAAAGCTCCACTCTGACGTGCTTCATGCCCAGGGGACCGGAACACAATGACAGTTTTGCTGGCCGTGTGTGTGTGTGTGTGTGCGTGTTTGTGTGTGTGTGTGAGTGTCTGTCTGTTACAGTCGCTGGCATGGACACAATGGAGTGTGTAGTTACAAGCAGCAGATATGGTGGACTAATTTAGGCTTCATTTCTTCAGAACAAAAACTGAATGAAGGCACGCTGCTCAAGATTTCAACAGTTGCTAGTTTCACGTATTACTCACATATCATGCATATGCAAATGGGAGTGAGAGAGAGTGTGTGTGTGTGTGTGTACACAAGAGTGGCCCATTGTGTAGATCTGACCACACTTCCTTCCCGTCACGACTGCTATAGGTGTACATAGACGGCAGTCTATGTACACCTACACACACACACACACAAACCTCAGTTGACAGAGCTGTGACTTTATACTCGGCCTTCAAAAAACTTCTCCAAAAATCCCCCCCCCCCCACCCACACACACACACACACGCACACGCACACACACAAATAAACAACAGCCAGAAAGGTCACAGGCTGTCTGACCTATTTGAAAATTTCCCAGAATCCTCCACTCATAGCTGACCACAACTCAGGGGACATGGCCAACCTAGTGTAACCCTTAAAACACGTATGGGAACACTTGTTTGCTTGTCTCACGGAATGTGTGTGTGTGTGTGTGTATTTGTATTGTATATTTACAAGCCTCTGGATTGTGGCCCACTAAAGTCAGTCTGGAATTAACGGATGCAAAGATGCTGCAATATCACACAGCGTGTGTGTGTGTGTGTGTGTGTGTGTGTGTGTGTGTGTGAACATCTTCCCTGCTGTGTCAAAGCTAATTGTGTGATGTCCTAATAGAAGAGCCCAGGGCCAAATTAGAGTGTCAAATCTGTCACATGCCCATCACCAGCCCAAGGGTGGGTGTGTGTGTGTGTGTGTGTGTGTGTGTGATTATATGAAGTAAAAGTAAATATGCACATGTGTGTTCTCTCTGTGTATTTACAAAGGATGAGAGGACAGAGGACTGGCTAGTGACTAAGTGTGTGTTTGTAGACTGTGTGTGTGTGTGTGGTGAATGTGATGTATGTACAGTTTTTGTGTTTGCCAAGTGGGTGTGCATGTATTTATTAACTCCCATCATGTGATGGCGGTTGTGCATCTGTGTGTGTGTGTGTGTGTGTGTGTGTGTGTGTGTGTGTCTTACATGTGAACAGGACAGGAGCTCCTTCATAATGTAGCCATCATAGATTTGTCGGCTGCGGGTGAGCCTCTCCTCTTCAGAGTCCAGCTTCTCATACTCCTTAATCTGGGGGGCAAACAACAGGATTACCCCTAATCTCTCTCTCACACACACACACACACACACACACACACACACACACACACAGCTTCAGAGTCCAGCTTCTCATACTCCTTAATCTGGGGGGCAAACAACAGGATTACCCCTAATCTCTCTCTCTCACACACACACACACTCACACTCACACACACACACAGCTTCAGAGTCCAGCTTCTCATACTCCTTAATCTGGGGGGCAAACAACAGGATTACCCCTAATCTCTCTCTCACACACACACACACACACACACACACACACACACACACACACACACACACACACACAGCTTCAGAGTCCAGCTTCTCACACTCCTTAATCTGGGGGGGCAAACAACAGGATTACCCCTAATCTCTCTCTCTCTCTCTCACACACACACACACACACACACACACACACACACACACACACACACACACACAGCTTCATAGTCCAGCTTCTCATACTTCTTAATCTGGGGGGCAAACAACAGGATTACCCCTAATCTCTCTCACACACACAGGCCAGGAAACACTCTTGACATGCTGTGTGTGTGCACACGCGGGTGCGTTTGTCTGTTTTAGCACAAGTGTGTGTGGGCATGTTTTGGTGTCTAAGCATGTGTGCATGTCTGTCTCTGTATGTCCACGTGTGCTTATGTCTAAGAGTGTGTGTTTGTCTAAACCTGAATGTGAGTGTGTGCAAGCGTATGTGCATTACAAAAGTGTGTGTATGTCTGTCTGTCTGTCTGTCTGTCTCTGTGTGTGTGTGTGTGTAGGTGTGTGTGTGTGTGTGTGTGTAGGTGTGTCTGTGTGTGTAGTTGTGTGTGTGTGTGTATTGCTATTTGATTGATGTGAGGAGAATAAGCAGACCAGAGGTCATGTGATCTACTGTAACAGCTGTAAACCGAGTGCTATGAGACGGCATGAGTGTGTGTGTGTGTGTGTGTGTGTCTGTGTTATTGTGTAAGTGTGTGTACAAGGGTTACGAATGTAATGAAATTTAACCACCGTGGGTGTGTGTGTGTGTGTGTGTGTCTCCATGCAGTATTAAACAAAAGCAGAATGATGAGTGTGTGTGTGCAGGGCTGCAGTGAGTGAGTCTGTGTGTGTGTGTGTACCTCCTCGTAGAACTTGAGCTGGGGCACAGCCTCATCGATTTCATTCATGCAGAAATCCTTGAAGAGCAGGAAACCTGGAGAACAACACAAACAACAACAACTGTTTACATGTTTGATTCCTCTTTGTGTTGAAGCCTTGTTTCACCTGACGGCAACATGAGCTGGCAAACCATAAGGCACCATGTGCACACACACACGTGCACACACACACACACACACACACACACACACACACACACACACACACACACACACACACACACACACACACACACACACACACACACACACACACCCAATACACATGCACGGAAGCGGACACACACACCAATTCAAAAACACTCCACGTTTTGCTTCAAAATCTTTGGTGATGGCCCCGACACTGAATCAGCACGAGCATCAAATCCAGTGTCAAGGCAGGTATGAGGGGGGTATGAGGGCAGGTATGTGAGGGCAGTGAGGGGGGTATGAGGGGGGTGTGAGGGCAGGTATGTGAGGGCAGGTATGAGGGGGGTATGAGGGGGGTATGAGGGGGGTATGAGGGCAGGTATGTGAGGGCAGTGAGGGGGGTATGAGGGGGGTGTGAGGGGGGTGTGAGGGCAGGTAGCAGCCACAGGATTAGCATCAGCCACAGGTCAAGGGAAAACTCTGAGGCAGACTCATACCAGTCAATAGCAGATTAGATTAGATTAGATTAGGTTAGATTAGATTCAGCAAGGGGTTAGGCCACTGGCGTGTGGCCATCTTACACTCTGGATTAACTGACTTCATGGAAAAGCACTTTGGCCATGATGACACTACTGTTGTTTGTAAAGTTGTGTTTGTGGGTGCTGACGAGGTCTTAAATAGCCTGCTGCAGATGAGCAACCAACACACACACACACACACACACACACACACACGTCATAGAACTGTAAGGAGCAGGGGCAGCAAAAACAAACAGGGAGTATTTACAGGTTTTGGACTGTGTTTGGGAGTGGTTGTGTGTATATGTGTGTGCAAGTGTCTGTGTGTGTGTGTGTGTGTGCAGAGTGAGGAGGAGCCGTCAGCCATTATCTGACCATCTTGTAGCCAAACATCTCAAGCGGGGCAAACGGAAGCACTCAGGCATTCACAAGGCATTTACACACACACACACACACACACACACACACACACACACACACACACACACACACACAGGGCGTGTCCATAAAAGAGTTTATACACAGTGCAGCCCTGGGCAGACGGCCACCCCACCCTCTCCCTCCCTTGGCTGCTTATTCAGAGCCAATGCTGTAGGGGTCTGGACAGAGGGGTCTGGACAGAGGGGTCTAGAGAGAGGGGTCTGGGGAGAGGGGTCTGGGGAGTGGGGTCTGGGGAGAGGGGTCTGGGGAGAGGGGTCTGGGGAGAGGGGTCTAGAGAGAGGGGTCTGGGGAGAGGGGTCTGGGGAGAGGGGTCTGGGGAGAGGGGTCTGGGGAGAGGAGGTGGAACCTGCCTACACTAAGAAGGACCCACATGGGATGGCCACAGTTGCTCTGTCTGGAGCATCACATTAGCTTCTAAGTGGAAAGTCAACAGCGTGTGTGAGTGTGTTTGTGTGTGTGTGTGTGTAGGGGGTGTTTCCAGGTCACATTAACTAACACAGGAGCACAGGAGGGGGATGCACAGCTCGTTAGGGGAGTCTAGCCCTCAGCTGGACCCACCACAGCAGCAAAACACAAAGTTCCTGTTCCAAATTCCAAAGCCCTGTTAGTATAAGGTTCTAGTTCCAGACAGAAGTGAAAGATCCAAAGCTCTATTTGAAACTAATGTACAGATCCAAAGCTCTATTTGAAATAAGCAGCAGAGGTTAATGGTGATGCTACAGCAGAGACATGATGTGACTGGCGAGGACAGATAAGTCACTATAACATAACACACCAAAGTCTTGCAGTCTTTATAGGCAAATTAACAAAATGACCTGACATTGTGTGAGTCTGTACTGTTAGATTTATTAAGCCTACAGATATTTCATTGAAAGTAAAGTTTCCATTTAACTCTGCCGGCTTCAATCTGCAAGTGGTCTTATTCATATACATTAGTTTTTAGTTCTTCAATCTGCAAGTGGTCTTATTCATATACATTAGTTCTTAGTTCTTCAATCTGCAAGTGGTCTTATTCATATACATTAGTTCTAAGACCAACTTTACTGTCAACATGGCGGCATTAATTAAAATGATGACGTAATAACACAGTAAAAGAAAGGAACTCCTGTATTTCTTTAACTGGAAAGTTCTAGTTGTTATTCAACCCACCCACCAAAAGAGTAATGTAGGTGATTGTGGCCAATGCTGTGTGTGTGCGTGCATGGATGATTGGGTGATTGTGTGTGTGTGTAAGTGCATGTGTGACTGGGTGATTGTGTGTGTGTGTGTGTGTGTGTGTGTGTGTGTGTGTGTGACTAGAGTCATTGTTCTGTGTTTTCACCTAAGTTTATAGCTTCAGTGATGGCCTGCTTCCTACACACACTTCTTGAAAGGAAGGGGAAAAGGCCTGAAACCCAAGCACAGGCTAAGTCACGGAGAAGCACAGCCTGCGCCCAGGACAGCACACAGATCCATGACTGGAGATGAGCCACTACTGCACATGACTGCAGGAATGTGCAGTAGTGTGATGGGTGGGTTGGTGGATGGATGAGTGTGTGTGTGTGTGTGTGTGTGTGTGTGTGTGTGTGTGTGAGAGAGGTGTCCCACTCCAAAAGGGAGGAACCCCTTTAGCACACTGGCCTCCATTTTGGTGTCATGTTGGTTCAGTGGCAACAGCACTCTCAGCGCTCACAGAGAGGAAGTCAGACACCCAAACACACACACACGCGCGCGCACGCAGGCGTTTCTCCACAACCACACACAAGCATGCGTTCCTCCACAACCACACACTCATAGGCGCTTCTGATGTCTGTCCTCCGCAAAACACACACACACAGGCGTTCCTCTGCAAACACACACACACAGACGGTCCTCCGCAAACACACACACACGCAGGTGTTCCTCCGCAACCACACACAAACTGATGTTTCTGATGTCTGTCCTCCGCAAACACACACACACACACACACGCAGGCAGGCGTTTCTAGGTCTGTCCTCCACAACTATACACATAGGTACAATTATCACACTAACACACACAAAGCACACTACAACACACACACACACTCCCCACACTGCAATATATGCTCCACACAATAAGAGCATGTTCCTTTGCCTAAGCTTTTCTGGCACAAACACACAGAAACACACACACACACTTATGGCCAGTGACCTTCTCGTCTTCAAGCACAAGCAGTGATGTACAAAGCCACAGAAGCACAGAAGTCGCACATCACACACACGCTCAGTGCCAGGTGAAGCTGCATCATAGACCTCTCTCACACACACACACACACACACACACACAATGTTGCTATGGTGACCTGTGCGGTGTCAATGGCCATGTCCACAGATGAGGGGATGAAGTGTGTTTCCATAGTCCTCTCGCTGTGTGTGTGTGTGTGTGTGTGTGTGCGTGCATGATTAGCCTCGTGCTCTCAGGTGTTAAAATAAACACCATTTACCTGGACATAACTTATTACACATGCTTTGTGTGTGTGTTGATTCAGCAATAGGCACAGAGCAAAGGTGTGTGTGTGTGTCTGCATTTCTCAACCAGCTCAGGACTCAGGACTAGTGTGTGTGTGGTAAGAGAGCATCCAGGACACTGGACAACAGCTGAGATTAAAAGCAGTGGAAAGGAATCAGTTTTAATCAGGCTAGAAAACACACTTGTCTAATTTACCAAATCCTCCACACTCACTCTCTCTCTCTCTCTCTCTCACACACACACACACACACACACACACATTGACCTTTCACTCCAGCCCAGCCTCTCCTGCTGGGAGCAGAACGTGCTGTCTTCATCAAAGAGAGGAGACGTAGAGACAGAGAGAGAGAGAGGGAGAGGGGGAGAGGGAGGGAGAGAGAGAGAGGGAGAGAGAGAGAGAGAGAGAGAGAGAGGGAGGGAGAAAAAGAGCAGAGGAGGAGTTTGAAGCCCAGAAAAAACAAGCTGATAAACACACAAAAACAAATTGAGCCTTTCTACTGGATGGAACAACAAATAAACAAACAAAGTGTCATACTTATAGACCAGGTCCAGACTGGTCATACTCTCTAGACCACATAGCAGTCAACTCTGGCCATAGACTCCAGACTAGCAGTCATACTCTGGCCATAGACCAGGTCCAGACTAAGCAGTCATACTCTGGCCATAGACCAGGTCCAGACTAAGCAGTCATACTCTGGCCATAGACCAGGTCCAGACTAAGCAGTCATACTCTGGCCATAGACCAGGTCCAGACTAAGCAGTCATACTCTGGCCATAGACCAGGTTCAGACTAAGGCATAGAGAGTCACTACATCAGTAAAACACTTGAAAAGTCAACACAAAGACCCACACACACACGCACGCACGCACACACACACACACACACACACACACACACACACACACACACACACACACACACACACACACACACACACACACACACACACACACACAGTACACATGATGTTTTGTTTCTTATTTGTTTGTTCTTTTTTCCTTGATGTGCCGATTACAAAGGTGATATACAAGGTGATACAAAATGTCCTTTGTCATGCCAATAAAGCTCTATTGAATTGAACTGAGGGAGACAAGAGAGCTGGAGCTGTGAGAGATGGAGTGTGAGAGAGAGAGAGAAACAGAAAAGACGACTTGGACATCAGTTGTGGGTAGCAGAAGCTAAAAAAAATGTGACCAAATGGTGTAGCAGTGCACACACGCACACACACCGCCCTGATCTGATCTGATCGGCTCGTGTAGATGAACCACATCTCCATGGAAACAGTGAAGGGCCCCCCTTTGGCTGTCCATAATGGAAGACTACAGAGAAAGACAGCTAGTACACACACGCGCACACACACACATCCACATTTTTCACATTTTTTTATCTTTTAAAATAATTAGTTAGGTTATCTTCATGAATATAGAGGGGTTTGTGTAATTTGTGAGGATAAATTAGGAGAGCGACAGGCTACATTGTGGCCTCGGATGAGAATGGAGGACGTTTTGTCCCACATCCGCACACCCTATGATGTCATTATGGGATTCAGTTTATTTCTGTTTTATTTTCTTAAACATCTTTTATGTGCTTCTTCTGAAAATACGTCTGTCCCTGAAGACACACAGAGCTGGGCAATATGTCCGTCTATAGACTACGTCAGGTTAACCATACCAGTAATTATGAGTCATGATCGCTCTTTTGCAAACCTGTCTATTCAAATCAACATTTATCTGTCAGGTTAGAAAGCCAGAACCTGCTGACTCATCACAGCATCCACTAACATGGATGGAACTTTCAAAAAGAATGAAAGAATGCATGAAGGATGTGTGCAATTGACGTGGAGGACTCTTCATAGGTGACAGTCATGAGAGACAGAGTCTGTCTGAGGACTTCTCTTCATAGGTGACAGTCATGAGAGACAGAGTCTGTCTGAGGACTTCTCTTCATAGGTGACAGTCATGAGAGACAGAGTCTGTCTGAGGACTTCTCTTCATAGGTGACAGTCATGAGAGACAGAGTCTGTCTGAGGACTTCTCTTCATAGGTGACAGTCATGAGAGACAGAGTCTGTCTGAGGACTGTCTGTGTTTGTGGCCACTGCTTCCAAAGGTTAGTTCATTTACACATTCAGAGAACTGGTTCAGTTAAGACCATTGGCTGATTCTCTTCACTATCACCTGGGTTTCATCATTTATGCTGCTTCTATTTTCCTCCTCAGCAGTTTTCCTAAAGCCTCGCTGCACTTGCTCATCACTGCGCTGTTTCAAAAACTCTCCGATTTGCTCCTACACTAAATCACATGATGGAAAAGTCGACTTGTCATTGGTTGAGCTAGAAAGCAACAACACTGCAATGCTTGTAGGCCCTTGAGAAACTCCCAATGGACACAGAAATAGGAGTTATTTGCCATGCAGCACGTAAAATAAAATACAGACAAAATGTTGAGAAATGAGATTGTGTGTAGGTGTAAATCAAGATCACGTTGATGATTTATCATGCAGCCCCAAAGTGTAAAAGTCTCTGGAAGACTTTATGTGTGTGTGGTGTATAGTTACATTATTATAAAAATATAAAATGTACTGAACAAAAGTCAAGTGACATTAAAAAGAGGCATCAAACTAGACTACCCCCACAACCTCATTGGATTAGGATCATGTGACCACCACTTCTCCTCAGCTAATTAACATCTGCACTTCCTGTTATCATCAGTTACAGTAGCAGCAGACAAGACAGCCATTTATTCTCAGCTGTCTGAGCTGTTGGCAACGCAATACTTCATTAATCAATTACTGGACTGCACTTACGCAAGCCACCAGTACTTTCCGTACCTTAGACATCCACTAACTTAATGAATTCATTTCTGTCGTGCACTTAGCCAGACCATGCGTACTGACAGCGTCCTTGAGTTGGGGTTATTGATCTGTCTCTGCATCACAGCATCTCCCTCTCCAGCACTGGGGCTACCATGAGAGAGCAATAGAACACTCTCCTGCTCTCTCTCTGTGACGTCCATCTCTCTCTCCCTCTCTCTCTTTCTCACACACATCCAGCTCTCGCTCTGTCTGCTGCAGACACAACTTCATTCGTCAGGCTCATCACACTCACTCACACTCACACACACACACACACACACTACAACAAAGTGTTCCTGTAAACTCCTGTGTTTCAGAGGAAGAGCTCTCTTCCCCATGTTATCAGACCCACAGCAGAGCTGTGCCATTTGGGCAAGTTGGCTGATACCACCACTGAGATACGACTCGATTGGTCAACTTCCCTGTCTGTCACACAGATGAGATGGCATGAACCTCTAAAAATAGTGCTAATAGTGATTCCATCACCTCCCACTGTACTGCAGCATTAACTGTGGCTTTTGCCATCAGTCCACTCAAACATTTCAGCTTTTTAACTGCAAATCAGCTCTGTACAGGAAGTGCAATTCACTCATACAAGCACAAATACAGATACCTTTCAGACAGGTGCCAAAGCTGCATAACCTTTGTGTTTTTGAGTGGCGGGTGGGGTTGTGTAACAGGTAAGTCATGACAGTCCTGCACCCCCCCCCCAGCCCCCTCCAGCGTGACAGAGTTCAAGCTGATTACTGCTGTTAAAATAGGCCACTAATTCTCAATCTAATTGGATCCCTATGGAATTACCTTCCTGGAGGAGGAAGCTTTCAACACACACACACACACACACACACAAACACACTCCAGTGTGATACGGTGACGCCTGACCTTTGTCTGTCTTCCGGTTTAACTCCTTGTCCAGTTTGCGTCAGCTTGTCCATGTAACCCAGGCCTGATTGGCTGATTGTGATTGTTGGCATTGGAGGTCAGGGATTCAGCGGTTAAGTCTCCCTGATCTGCCACTGAGGCCGAGGGACACACTTGGGCAACAGGGAGCAGGAGACAAGGTGTCCCAGAATTAACCAATTAAAACAGAGACCAGCAGCTCTGGCGGCTGGGGTCCAATAATGCATTATTGGTTCTGGTGTTCACGCCAGGAGGTAAAGCATGTTTAAAGAACCCGCTGGGTTTTATTCCTAGAAAACTCTGTACAAAGACACACTGTGTGTGTGTGTGTGTGTGTGTGTGTGTGTGAGGCAAAGGCATACATATGAAAAATGTGTCAGTGTATGAGTGTTTTGTACTGTCTGTTAGGGACACTGTTTGTGTGTGCGGTAGTGTGAGCTTGTGTGAGTTCTCCTATGAGTATGCATATGTCTGTGATTGGGAGTTGTTAGGGTGTGTGTGTGTGTGTGTGTGTGTTTGTTAAGGACAGGGGCCATGTGAAGGGCACAGACAGCAGTAGCCTTTATCTGAGGCAGCTAAAGAAGTGTCAAGAGACCTGCTGTCCCGCTCACGTGCCAACACTGACCATCATGCCCACAACCACGTGCGTGCGTGCGTGTGTGTGTGTGTGTGTATTCTTGAAATCTACAGGTTGATTACTCCAAGGAGAGTGGAGAGAACTGACCACTGAGAGAAATAGAGATAGAGAGAGAAAGAAAGAGAGAGAGAGAGAGAGAGAGAGAGAGAGAGCAAGCGCGTGTGTGTGTGTGTGTGTGTAAACACAGTTTTTCTGTGCTTCAGAGAGCTGTGAACAGTTCCTTCAAAGACACTACTCCACTGTAACCTGGCAACCATGATCATGGCCATTTGTGGCAGGAGGGACAGGAGGGAAAACACACACACACACACACAAACACACACACACACACCATGATGTCCCTTGGGCCTCTCGCCTTGTGCTATCTTTCCTGCCCTCCTTTCCCCTCTCTTTATCTCAGTACCCTCCCTCTCTTCCTGACCAC
>JAIFZK010000014.1:1207500-1277500 GCA_027481765.1 Tenualosa thibaudeaui
GAAGAGCCCTTGCGTTAATCTGTCTCCATAATCTATCGAAAAACACAGGGAAGAGCTCTTGTTGTGTTAATCTGTCTCCATAATCTATCGAAAAACACAGGGAAGAGCCCTTGTTGTGTTAATCTGTCTCCATAATCTATCGAAAAACACAGGGAAGAGCTCTTGTTGTGTTAATCTGTCTCCATAATCTATCGAAAAACACAGGGAAGAGCTCTTGTTGTGTTAATCTGTCTCCATAATCTATCGAAAAACACAGGGAAGAGCTCTTGTTGTGTTAATCTGTCTCCATAATCTATCGAAAAACACAGGGAAGAGCCCTTGCGTTAATCTGTCTCCATAATCTATCGAAAAACACAGGGAAGAGCTCTTGTTGTGTTAATCTGTCTCCATAATCTATCGAAAAACACAGGGAAGAGCTCTTGTTGTGTTAATCTGTCTCCATAATCTATCGAAAAACACAGGAAGAGCTCTTGTTGTGTTAATCTGTCTCCATAATCTATCGAAAAACACAGGGAAGAGCTCTTGTTGTGTTAATCTGTCTCCATAATCTATCGAAAAACACAGGGAAGAGCCCTTGCGTTAATCTGTCTCCATAATCTATCGAAACACAGGGAAGAGCCCTTGTTGTGTTAATCTGTCTCCATAATCTATCGAAAAACACAGGGAAGAGCCCTTGCGTTAATCTGTCTCCATAATCTATCGAAACACAGGGAAGAGCCCTTGTTGTGTTAATCTGTCTCCATAATCTATCGAAAAACACAGGGAAGAGCCCTTGTTGTGTTAATCTGTCTCCATAATCTATCGAAAAACACAGGGAAGAGCTCTTGTTGTGTTAATCTGTCTCCATAATGGCAGACAGTGGGAGTGATACTGTGTCGTCGTACAACTGGTACCGCATTTCAGGGCAGAGCACAACTTGGCAGAGAGACACTGAGAGGAAGTGTGAGACAGGTGGAGAGACACTGAGAGGAAGTGTGAGACAGGTGGAGAGACACTGAGAGGAAGTGTGAGACAGGTGGAGGCAGATAAAGGCAGCACGACAAGGAGACAAGGTGTGTGGGCGATGGACAGAAAGAGATAGGCAGGCAATCAGCTAGACAAAGAGTGTGTGTGTGTGTGTGTGTGTGTGTGTGTGTGAAGGGGTTCTTGAGCAGTGCAGAAGGATAAGGGACAGACAGACTGACCCCCTGTGCTTCCTGCCGTCAGCTCAGATGGGGTGTGCGCATGTGTGTGTGTGTGAACTAAGGGCAGCTGGTGGGAGTGGGACTCTCTGGGCATTGGGCCTAGAGGCAGCAGACGCCGTCCTTTTCCCTCCACACACACACACACACACACACAAAGGCTGTGCCCTCCCCGCCCCCACACACACAGACTGCTGAATCACTGAGGGACACATGTCCCAGGGTTTCCATGGCAACAGTGAGATGCAGTGCATCAGAGGTTTAAAAAAATAATAAAAAATAAATAAATACAACAACTAGTGGCCTCACTGTCACTCACTGTCCACTCTCCTACGGAGGCCATGGAGGGCCAAAAAGCTCCAGGCAGGCCGCTGATTCACACAGACACAAGCATCATCCACCTGATGAGGCTTTGATCCAAATACTCATCTGTGATGAGACATCCAGTTGAAGCACTAGAAATGGGACACACGCACACACACAGTTGAAGCACTAGAAATGTCTGACTCATCTGACTTTATTACTGGACTCCACTCCTTGAGCTTCTTCTATCTCTCTCTCTCTCTCACACACACACACACATACACATACACACGCCCCTTCACAATCAACTTAATTTGCTAATTTT
Organism: Tenualosa thibaudeaui; assembly: GCA_027481765.1. Classification (NCBI taxonomy): domain Eukaryota; kingdom Metazoa; phylum Chordata; class Actinopteri; order Clupeiformes; family Clupeidae; genus Tenualosa; species Tenualosa thibaudeaui. Next base: position 1,209,310 of record JAIFZK010000014.1, read on the forward strand.
TTTGCTCAGGATGTTGCTGCTGATGGGAAAGCAGCTTTTAGAGCTTTTTAGGGCCGTGCCTGTTAGTGTGTGTGTGTGTGTGTGTGTGTGTCTGTTAGTGCGTGAGTGTCTATGTGTGTGTGTGTGTGTGTGTGTGTGTGTGTGTGTACAGTCTATGAAACTCTCCATCATAAAACCAGACACAAGTGGAGGAAATGCAGCAAACAGTTCAGTTATCAATGCGGCACCAGTGAAACACTGGTTGCAAAAGCTTTCCACACAGAAAATAATTGTCTAGCATATATTTGATATATATGCAAGTAGCATTTGATTTAATAATAATTTACTAAAGTGGCATATATTTATATATATTTGATTTAATATGCCTGGATGTAGTGCACATGTTGGCACTTGCAGAACGGCAATGAACATTAGCCTATGTTAGATCATGTTATAATATTATGTTATTATCTAACATAGGCTAACCTTCATTGATAGAGATGCTGTTAGCATCTCTATGTTTACTTTATAAAGTAACTGTACAATGTCCAACCTACTGCATATACTTCTCAATGCATGTTATTGTTATTATAATATGGGTGGATTGAATATGGTGGATAGAGGAAATAGAGGCAACATTATTGTGTGCACAAGGCTAAAGCCTGGCAGGAACATGTCCAGTAGGTAGCAAGGCAAACACCTGAGATAGCGTTAGCCTACTTTATTAAAACATGGCTGCTCCATCTTCAAACGTCTATGTGTAGGCTACTGTTACAGACTGTAATTGAATGTAGTCTAAAATCAGTTTTGTCAGTACAATCTGAAGTACTTTACTGAAATATTATTTGTGCCTGCTGCTGTAAGCATGTACACACTGATGCCTGTCATGGGCTATGGCCTTGAAACAGTGCCACCTTATTTTATTTGCATGCTTACCTGGCTGTTAAGTTAATGTGATTCTATGGCATCATCAATGTGTGAAAACAGCTGTCAGCGTTTGGCTGTTTTAAGGTGATGTCCAGCATCATCAGAATACATCTCTGCCTAAATCTTGTCATGCTGAGTAACAAAAGATGCGTCATCAGGCTTTGGTGAAAGAGGGATTTTAGCCAGACCATCATCCCAACTATCACCATCTGGAAGCTGAATCAGATCCTTCATCATAATGACGACTCATTGAGGATGCAGTTGCAGCAGAGTCTTCATCATTGATTTCTGTTACTATTACTGATGTGCACTGCTGTCAATTTGATTTTGAACTCTATTACTGATGTGCACTGCTGTTAATTTGATTTTGAACTCTATTACTGTTTACTGTTAAGTGGCACTTCATACATAACAGACATGACAGAAACCTCAACAGTTGGAGTCCCAATGTTGCACTTCCATACATTCTGTTCATGAAGTCTGTGTGATTGTGTGTGTTGTTCATGAAGTCTGTGTGATTGTGTGTGTTGTTCATGAAGTCTGTGTGATTGTGTGTGTTGTACATGAAGTCTGTGTGATTGTGTGTGTTGTACATGAAGTCTGTGTGATTGTGTGTGTTGTTCATGAAGTCTGTGTGATTGTGTGTGTTGTTCATGAAGTCTGTGTGATTGTGTGTGTTGTTCATGAAGTCTGTGTGATTGTGTGTGTTGTTCATGAAGTCTGTGTGATTGTGTGTGTTGTTCATGAAGTCTGTGTGATTGTGTGTGTTGTTCATGAAGTCTGTGTGATTGTGTGTGTTGTACATGAAGTCTGTGTGATTGTGTGTGTTGTTCATGAAGTCTGTGTGATTGTGTGTGTTGTTCATGAAGTCTGTGTGATTGTGTGTGTTGTACATGAAGTCTGTGTGATTGTGTGTGTTGTACATGAAGTCTGTGTGATTGTGTGTGTTGTTCATGAAGTCTGTGTGATTGTGTGTGTTGTACATGAAGTCTGTGTGATTGTGTGTGTTGTTCATGAAGTCTGTGTGATTGTGTGTGTTGTTCATGAAGTCTGTGTGATTGTGTGTGTTGTTCATGAAGTCTGTGTGATTGTGTGTGTTGTACATGAAGTCTGTGTGATTGTGTGTGTTGTTCATGAAGTCTGTGTGATTGTGTGTGTTGTTCATGAAGTCTGTGTGATTGTGTGTGTTGTTCATGAAGTCTGTGTGATTGTGTGTGTTGTACATGAAGTCTGTGTGATTGTGTGTGTTGTACATGAAGTCTGTGTGATTGTGTGTGTTGTACATGAAGTCTGTGTGATTGTGTGTGTTGTTCATGAAGTCTGTGTGATTGTGTGTGTTGTACATGAAGTCTGTGTGATTGTGTGTGTTGTTCATGAAGTCTGTGTGATTGTGTGTGTTGTTCATGAAGTCTGTGTGATTGTGTGTGTTGTTCATGAAGTCTGTGTGATTGTGTGTGTTGTACATGAAGTCTGTGTGATTGTGTGTGTTGTACATGAAGTCTGTGTGATTGTGTGTGTTGTACATGAAGTCTGTGTGATTGTGTGTGTTGTACATGAAGTCTGTGTGATTGTGTGTGTTGTTCATGAAGTCTGTGTGATTGTGTGTGTTGTACATGCAGCTCTGATCCACTATGAAGGAACAGTTCCAGTTGTCTCCCTAACTGGTTCTGAATAGTTTTTCTTTGAATACATTTATTAAACCTTTCTGCCTGTAATTGGACGTTCACAGATTGTTTTTGTTCTTGCCATTGAAATGTTCACTGTGTGTACTTTCACTGAAGGAGATGTTGAAGCAAGTTGTTAATAGGCTATTTTTGTGATATTCATTTCAAGTTGTTAATAGGCTATTTTTGTTATATTCTTGTGTTTAAACATGCACATTTATTATTTACTGCATCTATTTATTTTTCAAAATCAACATTGTGAATAAATGATTACTGAATTAATGACTGCCTGCCTCTATTAAATCCACTACACCAATCATATCTGGCAAATGAACAATGAAATTTATATGGGTAAATAAAGAGTTTGTAGTAATTTAATAATTTCATAATTTTATCTTTGCAAAGTTTCCAACCTTAAGTGGTAATGAAGCAGCGTAGTAGACAATTGGTGGAGGGTCACATATAATATATATAACACATATTTATATAGACCTATATACTTCCACTTTATGATGTTCAACATCCGTCATTCTGGTTAATGTATTTTAAATTGTTTTCATATTTAGATATGACGCCCTCCAAAAAATAAGATGACCTCAAATGTGTTACTTTAAGTTGGTTCAGTGCCACTTACTCCTTGTTGCTTTGCTGTAGTTTCCAGTCTGTAATGGCAATACATGAGTGCACATGATGGAGAGAATCAGAAAAGAGCGAGAGATAGAGTGAATATGAGTCTATGGCAGGAGACGCGGAGAGAGAGAGAGATGACGAGAGAAAGAGAGTGTAAAGATAGGAAAATGGTTTACAGTGAGTGGTCACCTGTCACTGGGTTTGACTCAGCAGGCAAAGACATAAGAAACCTTCTGAATCACTATGAAGGAGTAACTGTGGAGCAGCACACACACACACACAGAGAACACACTGGGACAGACAGACACACACAAACACACACACACACACACACAGAATACACACTGAGAAACACAAAGTACACACTGGGACAGACACAGACACACACACACACACACACACACACACACATACACACACAGAATACACACTGAGAAACACAAAGTACACACTGACACACACACCCACACAGAATACACACTGAGAAACACAAAGTACACACTGAGAGAGAGACACACACACACACACACACACAGTACAGTACAGTGGTTCCAAGCCCATAGCCTGGGAACGATACTAAAAGAGCTCAGCAAATATAAACATACCATCAGGCATAGAGCCAGGCTCTGGAGAGAGGGAGCACATGAGACAGAGGGGGAGAAGGAAGGAGAGAGGGAGCACATGAGACAGAGGGGGAGAAGGAAGGAGAGAGGGAGCACATGAGACAGAGGGGGAGAAGGAAGGAGAGAGGGAGCACATGAGACAGAGGGGGAGAAGGAAGGAGAGAGGGAGCACATGAGACAGAGGGGGAGAAGGAAGAAGAGAGGGAGCACATGAGACAGAGGGGGAGAAGGAAGGAGAGAGGAGCAGACAGTGAAAAGGGCAGAGAGGTGTAGAGGTCCAGTCAGTGTCCCATCAGGTGCTACTGCTCATTAGGGTCATACAGACAGGTCCATTACATTACAGATCAGAACCAGTTTACATACAGAGTACAATGAACTACAATGTATGGCAAACACACACACACACACACACACATACACCTTTGAGAGAGGAGTGAGGTGAAGGGGGTCAGTCATCCTCATCGATTTCTCCTATTTTTGTTTAGAGACGAATGAAGGGGAAGTGGGAGGGGTATATGTGTGTGTTTGTGTGTGTGTGTTGGGGGGGTAGGGGTGGGGACAAGAGATACAGATGGTACAGAGGAGTCAAATGAATGAATCCTCCCATCCAAACACACACACACACACTCACACTCACTGTGTGCATACCTCACCCAAGCTTCTAATAGGAACAAAACAACTCCCTACAGACCAAACACACACAAGCTTGACTGAATACACACACGCTTGAATAAAGCAAACCACCTTTGTCCACAAACACACATACACACACAGCATTCTCAACTACTGACAGCCAGAGGTAACCATGGCTCCACCAAAACCAACCAAATTGCAGTTCAACTGACAAGAATCCATATCAAAATAAGAGTCTCTCACATGTAATTGACACACACTCCTTTTTTAAGTTCAATATTTAATTCATTTCAGTTTCATCAGTCACCTAGCAAACATGGGATTTTCTGCGGGCGTTCCCATGGTAACCACAGTTGCTAGGCAACACACAACTCTGCAACATCCATTCCAGAACTCCAACAGATGGAAGGATAGAGGGAGGGGTGAAATGGAAAACAAATGAAGAGAGAAAAAGAAGGAGGGAGACAGGGAGAAATAGCAAGAGAAAAGGGAAAGAGCTAGAGAGGGAGAAAAGAGCTAGAGAGAGACAGAGCGACAGTGAGAGAAAGAGGGAAAGATCCAAAGAGAGAGAGAGAGAGATGGAAGAGTGCCCAGCTGTTGCTTTCCCAGGCTCAAGGTTGGGTCCTCCCTGGCTGTTCGTTAGTAATTAACGGCGCCGCCATAATTAACTCGTCAGAAAGGAGTCACATTCAACCTCACCGTCACCCGCACTGTTTGTGTGTGTGTGTGTGTGTGTGTGTGTGTGTGTGTGAGATGGCGCTGAATGCTGGGTCTCATTGTCATTGGACAACCGGGGAGGGATGGGGGGGGGTGGGGTGGAGGGAGGGAGAGAGAGAGAGAGAGAGAGAGAGAGAGAGAGAGAGGGAGAGAGAGAGAGAGAGAGAGAGAGAGAGAGAGAGAGAGAGAGAGAGAGAGAGGGAGAGAGAGAGAGAGAGAGAGAGAGAGAGAGAGAGAGAGAGAGAGAGAGAGAGAGAGAGAGAGAGAGAGAGAGAGAGAGAGAGAGAGAGAGAGAGAGAGAGAGAGAGAGAGAGAGAGAGAGAGAGAGGGAGAGAGAAACAGAGAGAGAGAGAGAGAGAGAGAGAAACAGAGAACAGAGAGATCCTGCATCTAGAGGGAGGGTAATGGAGAGTTTAAGAGCAGGAAAAACGTGGAGCGACAAACAGAGGAAGATGTTTGTTTATGTCAGTGACAGTGGTACTGGAGAAGACGAAACCAGTGGGGTGTGTGTGTGTGTGTGTGTGTGTGTGTGTGTGTGTGTGAGGGGGGAGGGCGGGTGTGAACAATACCTTCTAGCTGCTACAGAAGGCTGAGCCTGTTTCCTAAAACACACTTCACACACTGACGTCACACCTCAAGAGGGTGGGAGGGAAGGAGGGAGAAGAGATGGAGAGAAAGAGAGATATGGAGAGAGAGAGAGATATGGAGAGAGAGAGAGAAAGAGAGAAGAGAAAGGAGAGAGAGAGATATGGAGGGGGAGAGAGAGATATGGAGGGAGAGAAACAGCACAAATGGTTGACAGAGAGCGCAGAGAGGGGAGGGGAAAGGGTGTTGAGAGGTTGAGCAAAAATGAAAGTGTGTGTGGGAAGGGGGGTGTTGAAGGGAGAGGGATGGAAAGGGAGGAGACAAAGCAGAAATAGAGAGAGAGTGTGTGTAAGAGTGAGTGAGCGAGCGTGTGTGTGTGTGTGTGTGTGTGTGTGTGTGTGTGTGTGTGTGTGTGTGTGTGTGTGTGTGTGTGTGTGTGACAGCAGAGCCACTCCGTGCTGCAGTGCAGTACCAACCCATCTGCAAGCCCACAGTAACACACCAACAAAAGCAGAGAGAAATGGAGCAGCACTGTGTCTAAGGATTCACCAGGACACCATCTCCTTTGTGTGTGTATTCAACTACACACGGCTCTCCTCTCCACGGCAACGAGAGAGCGAGAGAGAGAGAGAGAGAAAGAGGCGGGCTTGCCAAAGATATTTGTCTCCTCTGCTCAGTTGCAGGGTTTCCGTAGTGATCCATCACTGACTGACCAAAGGAAGGAGAGAGGGCACGGCAGCTGTCAAAAAAAACCTGGCTGAGAACAGGCACACACACACAGCAGCTAAGTTGCCAGTTCTGAAAACCAGAACTGGCAGCAGCCAACACTGGTTCTCGGCTCTGGGAGGCCCATTCCTGAAGCAAACCACCTTTGTCCAAACAAGCACGCATGCACACACACACACACACAGCAGTGGTTAACAATGGATACTGGATTTGGGAGGCAAACTAAAGCAAACTACCTTTGTCCAACATGACAGTTTTACTGCACTCAAATTTTGGTCAGCTTAACCTTTAGGGGAGGCAAGCCATCCAGAACACCTAGGTCAAGGTGATCAGACACACTCGCCGTTTCCCAAAGACAAGGAAGGATGCTGGTGACATCATCAAACCAAGAGTATGGATGAGTGAAGATTTTCATATAGATGAATAGTCAATTGACAGTCGACTATGGGATAGTTCATTCCACCATTGTTTTACCTCCATAACTTAAGGAACTCTGGAAAAATACACAGACATGAAGACATATCCTCCTCTGCCTAGCAGTCAATAGTCACGCAAAGTCAATAGAACGTGCTCCCAATATGAGGCTACAAACATTTGCTTTCATGGTTAGAATGCATGTGCTCACAGCTGCTGAGTCATTCAGGTTACATCTCCGTCAGCCTCCACGTAAAATCAGATTAATGAAACAATATCAGCACTCATAGGCCTCCATGTCTAAAATCAGATTAATGAAACAATATCAGCACTCATAGGCCTCCATGTCTAAAATCAGATTAATGAAACAATATCAGCACTCATAGGCCTCCATATCTAAAATCAGATTAATGAAACAATATCAGCACTCATAGGCCTCCATGTCTAAAATCAGATTAATGAAACAATATCAGCACTCAGAGGCCTCCATGTTTAAACTGAAGATGGAATAGTTTCATAGGTGAGCTGCTTACTGAAGACGTGTCAAGACATTGTTGAGGCTAGGCCTACTGTTTTTACTGCCAGGCAGGCTGTGCTAATTAGAAGACGCTCTGTTTTTGGTGCCAATATAAATTTGATTCACTTTATCTTACTTTTAGCATGCATGTGCAACCGAGCGCGTGCTTACTATGGACATGCGTGTGTGGACGAGTGTTTTCAAATAATATTTAAATAATGCTCAGTAATTACTGAATAGTATTTAGGCCCGAAATGCACATCCCTAACCTAGAGTCTGACTCTTCTTTCTTAAAAATGTTGAAGATGCATCCATGTATGTTCAGTGCTCCACAATCCTCAGCGCGAATTCACCAGCTTGTAGATTTCAATACAGCAGCACTGCAGCAGAATATTTACCTCAAATGCTAAAAAGATGTCTTGCCTTTGACTTTACCTCTGTACAGAGACAACTTGTAAGAAGTGTTCTATGAAGGAAGCATTCTATGAAGTAAATGTTTGATGAAGGAAGCGTGTGGGCCTGGGTTACAGGCCACAATCCACCCCAGTCTGGACTGAATGAGTCTGGGTTAGAGGCCACAAATCCACCCCAGTCTGGACTGAATGAGTCTGGGTTAGAGGCCACAAATCCACCCCAGTCTGGACTGAATGAGTCTGGGTTAGAGGCCACAAATCCACCCCAGTCTGGACTGAATGAGTCTGGGTTACAGGCCACAATCCACCCCAGTCTGGACTGAATGAGTCTGGGTTAGAGGCCACAAATCCACCCCAGTCTGGACTGAATGAGTCTGGGTTAGAGGCCACAAATCCACCCCAGTCTGGACTGAATGAGTCTGGGTTACAGGCCACAATCCACCCCAGTCTGGAGCGAGTGTGTCTGGGTTACAGGCTACAATCCACCCCAGTCTGGAGCGAGTGTGTCTGGGTTACGGGCCACAAATCCACCACAGTCTGGAGCAAGGGGTCATGGGACTCACGAATCAGCCTGGCTACAAGCCTCAAGTCCTCCACAAATTGGGGCAGCACAAACTGCAACAGCAGCGGCGAGGTGTTGGGTCATGCAAAGAAGCAATTGCGTGAAACAGAGCAGCACATTTGTCATTCAAATTCACAGTGACCAAAGACGAACGGGAAGTTCCTGCTTCACATGCAGATGCAGAACACAGTTTGAGTCACAGGTTCAGTGTTGCACAATGACGATCACACACACACACACTCTCTCACACACACACACACAGCAAGCTGTGTTTTGATCACTAGTGCTTTTCACCTCTACTCCAATATCAAAGACCAAAACAGCAGCATGCAGAAGTGCAGCACATCTGAAACTCCACTTTGAACTCAACTTGCTTTCAACATGACTGGCGAGGTTTTAACTCAGTGATTACCACCATACTGTACGGGGAGGAAGCTTGTGGGGAAACTCATGTCTGTTGAAGTCTCTTATTAACATTTATGCATTTAGTGACATTTGTCATTTGTCATTTGTCAAAGTGACATTTGTCAACTATCAATCAGGACCAGTTTCTCCTAGGGCCCCACCCACCCCATCCCCCCCAGTGTACTCCCTAATCTTGAGTGGTTGGCCTAGCATTATAGCCAGACTAGTGCCCCATAGTGGTTGGCCTAGCATTATAGCCGGCCTAGAGCCCCCTAGCGGTTGGCCTAGCGTTATAGTCAGACTAGCGCCCCCTAGTGCTCCCGCTCCGTTTCTTTAGGTCCACCACTGCACCAGGGATCTATCCGTACTCTGGGTTCTGCAAGCCAATCAGCTAACAGAGATGGGGCTGAATGCAAAGACGCTGAACACGAGTGGTGTGTTCCGGGCACGTAACATGCGTCACGGCCGAGCAGTAGCAATTGGTTGGAGCAGAAAGTATCTCCCCACCAGGAAGCAAAGGTATCCCAACAGACAGGTTTCAGACGATTCGCACAAACACATCCCAACGGACAGATTGCAGACGATTCTCACAAAATGAAAGGATGTGAAAGCATTTGAGGCATCAGGCTACTGGAGTTATTAGAGTTCGAGTTATTAGAGTTATTAAGAGTTAAAGTTCGAGTTATTAGAGTTTGAGTTATTAGAGTTACAGATGAAGAACAAACAGAAACTAAAAGTTTGAGTCTCGACCACAAACTTCCACCAGATAGTTCTGAAGTAGTATGAGGACCCTTCTTTGATATGTGAGTGAAGAAATGGACAGCACTGTAGCACTATAGATACATTTCATACATCAATTTACTTTTTTATTGTTTGGCACAAATGAGAAAAATAAGTGAGTCTTTGTCACTTCCGAATGAAAGCTCAGTCCAATATTAGCTTGATTAACCACGTTGTCCATTTACATTCACAAGTTAATTGAGTTCCAATCACATTATCTAGATAACTTAATTGGACTATGAGCAGTCCGGTTCGATTTCAGCTGGGCTAAGGTGTTCACATGCCTTTTAAAGGTACATTTTTTATTGCCTGCCTAAAGCTAATTCAATGTTCTCTCGAATTATTCTCAGTGAGCGCATGTCTAGAAAACAGCAGACAAAGCTACAGCTTACAGCTCCGTACCTCATTTTAATTTGGTCCCTCTGCTCTGTCTCCTAGACACACAACCAGCCTCTGAGACTACATGCCCGGCCATAGCACGCACGCACACACAGAGAAACCCCTCCCCATGACATGTGTATCACTGTGCCGATAGAAAGTCACCTTGGAGGCAGTGCATGTCTGACTGCGCGCATGTGTGTGCGTGAATGAACGTGTGCGTGTGTGTGTGTGATGTGGGAGGGGGGGCTTCCCTTTGGTGTGGAGGGTTTCCCTCTCAGTGTGAGACACTGGTCCTGTCGATAGATTCAAGAGAGGTGGATTGCGCACCACTTGGCTTTTTACATGTGCTTAAGCTATCTATATGTGTACACACACACAGCAGCACTAAAGTGGAGACTTCACTTCAGTGATATGCGACATGATGAGAGGAATGTTTGTGTCACCAGCTGTAAACACTGGCCAGAGAGGACCACACACTAATATTATTTACATGCCAGACTGACACCATTTATCAAGTTGTCATTTGCTATAAATGTAAAAATAGCTAGTGTGCATGCTTCTAGCTGATATCCAAACAGTAAGCAAACACCACAGACAAACAATCCCTCATGTGAGCAGAAGAAACAACCAGTCCAAACCAGGGTTTCCCACAGAATTTTGTCAAACTCTGCGGGGGGTGCTAATGCTCTAATACTACTCTGAAATACTCTCACAAGACCATCATGAACTCCCTTGGGCCTGAAGTGAAGATTACTCATGCTGATTGCTTAGTCTCATGCTGATTACTCATGCTGATTGGTTAGTCTCATGCTGATTACTCAAGTCTCCCTCACTCATGCTGGCTAATAAAATTATATTCATTTTATTATTTGTTTTTAGAAGAATTTTATCAGTGATAATTTTAATGCAGCAATGGTAGCTAATTAAGCAAAATATCAAATATACTACTTAACATCAAATTTAGCACTGACTTGGGTTGGTCTGTAAATCTTTCCTTTAACAGACGTTCAAATTATCAAAAGTTTTACATGAAATCTTTCCGATTTTGGTAAATATAAAGAACAACGAACCATCTTCAACTGACCGCTTCAATCATAAATGTCATCCTGTCATTTGAAAATAATTTATGGTTACCTTTTCTGGTGTGTGTTTGCACACTCATATTGAGTGGAGAAGCCTGTGGGTGCGGGTTGACTGAAGTTTCACATTATTTCTACACCAAAACAGACCTGAAGCAGCAGCAGTGAAATAATTAAAGTAATTCAAACAAAAGAGAATGATGTGAAACATGGGTATAAATGATGGCGAGTATTTTTTCACATTCTATATTTAGACTATGACAGGATGCCAGTCTAGTCAATATGTGGGAACACTGAGAAAGGAAGTAGTGACCTGACCAATCAGAGACCAAGGTTGCTCAAATGGCGGTAAGAGAGCCGGAATCTGAGCAAAAACGAAAGAACGGAAAAATGTGTGAGAAAGAGTGACAGGGAGATTGAGTGGAGGAAGTCAATTGAGACACACATAGGAGGAGCAGTAGACAGAGACAGACAGACAGACACTGTGACCGTCAAACTTACACAAAGACCGACATGCGCGCGCACACACACACACACACACACACCATGAGTAGTAGGAAGCTAAACTGACACAAACCCAGACACAAAGACAGATAGAGACACACACATCATCAGTAGCAGACAAGGAAGACATAAAACCATACAAAGACTGTATGGTTAGGCTAAACAAGGCTAATCAACCCCAACCTAGTCAGACACTCACGCACATACTTAAACACACACACACACACACACACACACACACACACACACACACACAATCACGAGTAGTAGACTAGCCTAGTCTACCCTAGCCTAGTCAGATACACACACACATTCATGAGTAGTAGACAAGGCTCACCAATCCCAGCCTAGTCAGACACTCAGACATACACACACCAACACACACACACATACACACATTCATGAGTAGTAGACAAGGCTCACAAATCCCAGCCTAGTCAGACACTCAGACATACACACACCAACACACACACACATTCATGAGTAGTAGACAAGGCTCACCAATCCCAGCCTAGTCAGACACTCAGACACACGCAGATACCAACACACACACACACACACACACACACACACACACACACACACACACACACACACACACACACACACACACACACAATCATGAGTAGTAGACAAGGCTAAACAGCCTCAGCCTAGTCAGACACAACAGCAAACAGCCAACTTCCCGCCCCATGGACATGCTTGCATCATAACTGGCTGTGTTCAGACAGACTTTAACTCCAAGCACTGATGCAAGGGGAAGCAAAAGGCCTCAAAACTCAGAGTGAGAAAAGCCTCATGACTGTGTTTAGACTGGCCTGATGACTGTTTAGACTGGCCTTGGGAGAGAGATGCGCTCAATTCACTGCCTACCCTGACTGTGTTTAGAGCATTGCAGAACCTGACAATGTAATCATTTTCTGATAATGTAATAAAAATCCCCTCATAAGTCCCTAAAATGTGTAATAAAACCTGATAATGTCATATTTTCTGATGTAATAAAGTGCATTTCCCAATAATGTAATAATCGCTATACCAACTATGTGTTACATTATTGAATATTTATAACATTATCAAGTTAGCCTTAAATTTGAAGAACCTGATAATGTAATAATTTCATAATAATACAATAATGGCTATCCCAGTAATACTGCTATTGTAATAACTCCACCACTTTCAGGGGTCCAAGCGATGAGCCATGAAAGCGCCCAGATCTCGCCACCCTGCTGATCTGCCACGAAGGCATCAGGAAGGAGGTTTGACTAACATACCACTCCACATGCACAGCTAGGCTAGATGCCATTCATACCACTCCACATGCACAGCTAGGCTAGCTTCCATTCATACCACTCCACATGCACAGCTAGGCTAGCTGCCATTCATACCACTCCACATGCACAGCTAGGCTAGCTGCCATTCATACCACTCCACATGCACAGCTAGGCTAGCTTCCATTCATACCACTCCACATGCACAGCTAGGCTAGCTTCCATTCATACCACTCCACATGCACAGCTAGGCTAGCTGCCATTCATACCACTCCACATGCACAGCTAGGCTAGCTGCCATTCATACCACTCCACATGCACAGCTAGGCTAGCTGCCATTCATACCACTCCACATGCACAGCTAGGCTAGCTGCCATTCATACCACTCCACATGCACAGCTAGGCTAGCTGCCATTCATACCACTCCACATGCACAGCTAGGCTAGCTGCCATTCATACCACTCCACATGCACAGCTAGGCTAGCTGCCATTCGTTACATGAAGATGTCGCTCATTACATGAAGATGTCGCTCATGGTCTTGTCACTTTTGCCTTCTATTTTTTTCAGTCATTTTTGAAACCTGGGACACTAGGCCCAAATAGACCCAACTGAGTCCCAGGGATTCCCTCTCTCACTGGGCCTGCGTCACCTGTGGCATGTCAGTAGTACACAGGTGTCACATGAGCCCTCAACTACCCATTTGGGGTGGAGCGTCACTTAATCGCAAATCAGACATGTCTAGTTTTTCAGTACATTTTGGTCAACCTTTACTGGGACATTAAAACATTGGGCCACTAATGTTGGTATAAGTAACTGAGCCATACATTAAAACACTGGGCCACTAATGTTGGTATAACTAACGGCCATACATTAAAACACTGGGCCACTAATGTTGGTATAAGTAACTGAGCCATACATTAAAACACTGGGCCACTAATGTTGGTATAAGTAACTGAGCCATACATTAAAACACTGGGCCACTAATGTTGGTATAAGTAACTGAGCCATACATTAAAACACTGGGCCACTAATGTTGGTATAAGTAACTGAGCCATACATTAAAACACTGGGCCACTAAGAATAGTATTAATGACTTGGTCATACATTATCTGGTTCTACAAATTTATGGCTAACCTTATAATATAATAAACTCCCATGAATGTACTAATTCACATTATTGATGGTGAGCTTATTACATTATTGGGAAATGTGCTTTATTACATTACTGGAAAGTTATTACATTATCAGGTTTTATTAAATGTTTTTGGGACTTGATGAACAAGGCATACAGACAGGCAAGCAGAGCTCAGTGGAGAAGAGAGTGAGTGAGAGATGAAGTGAGTGAGTGAGAGATGGACTGAGTGAGTGAGTGAGTGATGGACTGAGTGAGTGAGAGATGGACTGAGAGAGTGAGAGATGGACTGAGAGATGGACTGAGTAAGTGAGTGAGTGATGGACTGAGACATGGACTGAGTGAGTGAGTGAGAGTGAGAGATGGAGTGAGTGAGTGAGAGTGAGAGATGAAGTGAGTGAGTGAGTGAGTGAGTGATGGACTGAGTGAGTGAGAGATGGACTGAGAGAGTGAGAGATGGACTGAGAGATGGACTGAGTAAGTGAGTGAGTGATGGACTGAGACATGGACTGAGTGAGTGAGTGAGAGTGAGAGATGGAGTGAGTGAGTGAGAGTGAGAGATGAAGTGAGTGAGTGAGTGAGAGATGGACTGAGTGAGTGAGAGATGGACTGAGTGAGTGAGAGATGGACTGAGTGAGTGAGTGAGTGATGGACTGAGAGATGGACTGAGTGAGTGAGTGAGTGATGGACTGAGAGATGGACTGAGTGAGTGAGTGAGAGATGGAGTGAGTGAGTGAGTGAGAGATGGAGTGAGTGAGTGAGTGAGAGATGGAGTGAGTGAGTGAGTGAGAGATGGAGTGAGTGAGTGAGTGAGTGAGTGAGAGATGGAGTGAGAGATGGAGTGAGAGATGGAGTGAGTGAGAGAGTGAGTGAGAGAGTGAGTGAGAGAGTGAGTGAGAAATGGAGTGAGAGATGGAGTGAGAGATGGAGTGAGAGAGAGAGTGAGAGAGAGAGTGAGTGAGTGAGTGAGTGAGTGAGAGATGGAGTGAGTGAGTGAGTGAGTGAGAGATGGAGTGAGTGAGAGATGGAGTGAGTGAGAGATGGAGTGAGAGAGAGATGGAGTGAGAGAGAGATGGATGGAGTGAGTGAGTGAGTGAGTGAGATGGCATTGTAGGAGGTAAAGGGGGGGGGGGTGTGATTGACAGGAGTGAAGGACAGAGTGAGTGGAAGAAGGGGGAAAAGAGGGAGAAGAAAATGTGCGAAGCATAAAGTGTTGAGAAAATTACCAGCCTCTTCTCCAGCAGGGCGAGAGGCCTAGTTGTGAGCACAGTTAACGGAGGCGAGGCCTAGTTGTGAGCACAGTTAACGGAGGCGAGGCCTAGTTGTGAGCACAGTTAACGGAGGCGAGGCCTAGTTGTGAGCACAGTTAACGGAGGCGAGGCCTAGTTGTGAGCACAGTTAACGGAGACGAGAGGCCCAGTTGTAAGCACAGTTAACGGAGCCTGCAGGGCAACTGTTCCCATGGCAGCTCCATCATTAGCGCTTCAGTGCCTCTCCCCACCACACACACTCAACTCCACTCCACCACCCCCCCCCCCACACACACACACACACACAGACACACAATCTCGCCTGATGATAACGCTCAATCTCACCACCACCCCCTCACCCCTTGCTGAATGTGTGCATGGAGTATGAACCATTAGCATTTGTATTGACTAATGATATCATGACAGTGGAGAGGTTTGGGCTTGCATACACTGCATCTGGCAAATATACTACGGGGCCGTGTCCTCTTGTCTGCTAACCAACCTTTTATTCAGAAGGAAGAACATGACTTGCTGAAAGGCGTTACGCTCGTACACATCCCGCTCTTAAACATGGCTCCATTATCTGATTACTGAGGATTCATCAAAAGAAACTTGACAGAAACTGTGGCGTCAGGATCTTGACACAGTGATCTCCCAAGATCTACCAAAGCCAAAATGAAAGTGTTGTTCGTTCAAGGGAGTGACGGAACAGAAATCTGTCTGCTTGGGTCATTAGTCAGAGGAAGTGATGGAATTAGACTCACCGATTTTCTGGTTGAAGATTTTGTCAAAGGTCAGGTCATCTCTCTCCTCCAAGTATTTCTGCATCACACTGCGGATACTGCAGGAAGAACAAAGAAACCTCATTACTCACACTACAATAAAACAAGCACACATAGACACACACACGCATCCACACAGGAGGGCTCAGTGTGATTTCCCAAATGCATCTCTGAGTGGGGATGAGCACACACACCATTGCTTCTACACACACACATTCACACAAACACAAACATCTCAAACTTGAGTTGCTTCAGAATAACCCAAACACTCCTTTTTCTGCTGACACACACACCAACTAATCAGCAAGAATAACTATGCTAAGCTAAGACTAGAGGCTAAACTCCACTGAGTTGCATCAGGCTAAGGCGGGTAATGCTAAAGCTAACCATGTTTAACTGCTGCGCTAACGCTATCCCTACTAGTCTACCACTCCTCCACAGGAGCTGGTCTCAAGATACTCCGCTGGCCAACCCAGCCCCATTTTTAGCTTCTCATGCATAAAAGCGTAATCGTGCCGTCAACTACCAATGCAGTGATGACCACCTCCCTGTCACACCACATCTCTTTTTGGCTTAGCAATGTCCCCATCCAAATGAAATGATCTGGAAATATTTAGTGGTAGGGGCCGTTAGGATTCTCAAAATGCTTAGGAAAGGTGCTTCACCGTTTCCTTTTAAACCTCTATAAACGTAGTGTAGAGTACACTGCTTAGGAAAGACGTATGACTGTTTACTTGGAAACCTCTATAAATGTAGTGTACCGTACAATGTGCTCCCCATGTGACAAAGGGCAGTAAACACAATTCCTCGCACTATAAAACAATAACCAATCAACTTGTCACAGCTTTCCCATTAGTGTAAGTGGATTTAGATTCTGTTAAAAATACTGGTCTTTATTATGTCCACTATATTTAAGTGAACTGAAGAGAAGTGAAATGCACACATTTCATTGTGCTTTTAAATTTCGTTCAGTTGGTTACAGTGAGAATACAGACATTCTATTCTGTCTTTCCATGATGTTCCGATGACATTTTCTATTTTCCAGGTAAAGTGGACAGTGAGGGGAGATAGGAAAGACAATTTAATGGGCCATCAAAGCCTATTGTCTTTGATTAATGCTAGCAGTGTTGGTTCTCCCATAGTAATAAATGGGAGTACAATACTAACCCTGGCCCCATTGGAGCCTGTGTTTGTTGTGACACATTAGTCCAGATGATGCTAGTAGTGCCAGCTCTCCTCCACTTTGGAAACTCCCTGTTGCCACGCGTCGCAGCTAGCGCTAGTCCTCCCTTTGGAGACTGCTTGTTGCTACGTGTAGCAGGTAGCGCTAGTTCTCCCTTTGGAGACTGCTTGTTGCCACACGTAGCAGCTAACACTATCAAAGCTCATCCTCCCTTTGGAGGCTGCCTGTTGCCACACATAGCTGGTTCCGCGCTGGTGGAAGGACCTTCCAAGTGCTACCACATCACTGATACCCTTTCCACCTTCAAGAAACTCGTGAAGACCCAGCTCTTCCAAGAATATCTCCTGGCGTAAATTTTGAGAATGCACTTAATTTAATTTCTCTGCACTGTATTACACTATTGCACTTTCAACTTAAAATAGTGCAGTTTCTATGTTAGCAATATGAACTCCTTGTTAGATCTTTCATTGTTGTAGCTTGAATATTATCCTCTTTTTTAAGTCGCTTTGGATAAAAGCGTCTGCTAAATGCCTAAATGTAAATGTAAACATAGCAGCTAACGTATGCAGCTAATGGAAGCAGTACTTGTATATCTTTTGGAAGCTGCCTGTTGATACATATAAGATGCATTGTGTGCAGCTAATGCTAGCAGTGCTAGCCCTCCCTTGGAGGCTACCTGTTGCCACTTGCCCTTCCAGCCCAAAGTCCCTGCCCTATTTTCAGTCTCTCCAGAGCCACCTGCTCCTGCGGGTCGTCCAGGCCTGCATAGCTCCTGAGGGGCGTGTGCGTGTGTGTGTGTTTTATGTGTGTCTGTGGGAGGGCATATTGTGCTCTGCTGGGCGAGGCCAGGTTCTGCTCTGACTGGATATCCTGGGAGAGGGTGTTAATGAGGCCCACGTTTGGGAGAATGATTCAATTAGCACTCCCCCCACGGGCCCATTACCACACTGCCAGGGCACAGCAGAGAGAACAGAGAGTGTGTGTGTGTGTGTGTGTGCGCATATGTTGCTTATGGGGTGGTACAGCTTCTGTCCTTAGGTGAGGTGACTGGTGCATGCTGCTGGTGTTGAAGCTTAGCAGCTGACAGCACTGCTGATGACTGTATTAGGCGCGACTGTGTGTGTGTGTGTGTGTGTGTGTCCACTCAAATATATAAACACACAGACAGCCATACTGAACAAGTGCCATCAACCCTCCAGCCCTTCACACACCATTTTCAGCTATTCAGCTATTATGCATTTATAGCATTCAGCTATGTGGGCGGTGGTAGCGCAGCAGTTAAGGAACCTGGCTAGCCTGCAAGTGGCTTGAAAAGTTGTGGGTTCAAGTCTAGCTACCACCATTGTACCCTTGAGCAAGGCACTTAACCCCAAATTGCTCTAGGGGAGACTGTCCTTGAACAATTGATAGTTAACAAAAATGTAAGTCGCTTTGGATAAAAATGTCTGCTAAATGCATAAATGTAATGAAATGGATTCAGCCTTTCAGCCATTATTTAGCCTAAGCTGTGGGGCCCATGGTGAGGCAAGTGTAAGGACTACAGCCTTTAGCTGTGGGGCCACATGTTCCAAAGGCATAGAAATATGACAGACTTGAATAAGGCGACATGTCTGGCTGTTCCACAGACTCCCCTGGCTTCTGGAACACACACACCCAGGTCCCTGAGGTGTTGGACACAGCCTATTCTCTCTCTCTCTCTCTCTTAGACATTCTCACACACACACACACACACACACACCTCTAATGTATACAGCAGAGATGTGCATAGAAAGAGGCACACAGATAAATAAACACATACACACACACACCTCTGAGATGAAACACGGCCCCCCGCCATCCTTGAATTCCAAAATGGCTAAACCAATCACAAATAGCATCCTGAAACACTCGGCATAAAACACTGGGTGAGGATATTGTCAGTTTCTGGTTACTTCAAGCAAGTTCAGGGCCCCCGAGGTAAACACCAGCTCTGCCGATCCCTTGGGAGCAGGTTTACCGATCCTCTCATGTGAAACCATGGGGGAGGGATTATGTAAAACATGCCGTCTGCCTCAATCACCAAACCACCACAATTCTGTGCCACTAAATTAATCACAGATGTTTTAGAGATTTCAGTGATGCCTGTGACTTTCATCATCATTATCATTTCATTGAATGTGAGCTCCACTAAGAGGGCTTCTAGATGTTTCTTTTGCTTTAAATCAGAAGATGATTCCTTTGGCCCTTTATTTCTTTATTTAAAGTAAAAAAATTGAAATAGGTTCACGTGGGAACGGACTCAAAACCGGGGTTACCATGGGCAACTATCCATTTATTTTGGTGATCAGCACTCGAGAGAGGCTGACCTGTGGACCTGCGGAGCAAATTCAAGTGTGCCAACAGGTGTGTGTGTGTGTGTATGTGTGACCCATCTCCCCCGAGAACAAACGGATAAAAGTGTGACTAATCTCTAATCACATCCAAACGCATCATGTGGTGTGTTTTGTTGAGATTTCTGATGGAAGAAAGAACGAAACTAAATCAAACAGCTCAGCAGTTGTAGTGGTAGTGTGCGCTGTAGTCTTGCATAGAGTGCTGGTTGTGAGGTAGAAAACTGGCATCAAACACAACAGTAACAGTAGTAGTAACAGTAGTATTAACAGTAGTAGTAACAGTAGTAGTAACAGTAGTAGTAGTAACAGTGACGCAGGGTAACCAAAGTGCAAATAACTCTTACAATCTTAATGTGGCATCATTAACATCTATGCAGCCTCCACTTGAAAACTGGAAAACACAAAAACACACACACGGCTAATTAAGATGAGAGCTCAGCCCCTCAACAGGTTGTGGATGCTGTGCCTGACACTGTGTCTCCACCACAGACCCCAATGCCCACTGGGCCCCTTCAGCAGCCATCACACTCACACACACACACACACACACACACACACTCACACACACACACCACGTGCACGCTTCCTCAACTGCTCATACGCACAACTCAGGCCATATCCCCTTCTTCCTTAACCCATCTTATACTCACTCACACTCACACACCCACACTTCCCTTCTGTCTTTATAGCTCCTCCTCTTCCCTCTTTTGCACTTATCTCCCCTCATCTTTTCAACATGACTTAGACAATGTCCAGTCTCAGTGTCTCTCTCTCTGTCTCTCTCTCTTCAAGAAAGCTTTATTGCCATATCACATTACAGTGACCTTTGGGCTAATGTCAAAGGGTCATAGGGTCAAAGGTCAATCAGGATCACGATCACATATCAGACCAGAAACACGTTAAGTAAGACTGAAATAAAATGCCATTTTTGATGTTACTTTAACACAACTCACAAATGTGTTTCTCACTTAAACAATACTGACAGCATCTATCTGAACTACCAAGCACTGCCCCCCACACACACACCTACCGATCCAGCCCTTCTCCGACCCCCAACCCCTCAAACACTTGCAGTCACGCCGTTAAAATCTCACCTCGCTGCCAGCAGGTCCTAACGGGGCTTGGGGAGAATGTAGCAATGCTGCGCCATCTCTTCTTCTTCACTTCCCCTCAAACGTCTCTCTCTCTCCCTCTCTCAGCACAGAGCTTTGTTCTTCTCCCTCTCCACCCTCGCATACAGTCTTTCCAGAGGAAGACTAGACTACCTGCTCACCTGCACATGCATTACAGAGACGCTAATAATGGCCCTGACCATGTCCCCATCTCAAATTAGCCAATCAATCTCAAATTACATCAATCAATCGATCAATCATCTGTCAGTCAGTCAATGATCAATCATTAATCCTGTCTGACTATTGGCTCAATCAAAACCTTGTCCTGTAGACGGGGTGCACATACAGCTCTCTACAAGAGGTAGGAGATCCCCTCCATCTTACTAGCCTACATCCCATTATCCCATTAAGTGAGTGACACAGACAAAGAAAAAAAACAAACATCTGTTCACTTCATCCATCATCTGCTATTTTATTCTTTGTCTCACCCACACACACACACATTCTGGATTACCATTGCACAGCCAATTGAGCAGATCAGAGATTTCCAGGGTGATCATCTTTTTTAAATCCTTCTGAAATTACACAACAAATGAGTTCTCTAATGTCACAACCAATGGACAGCTGTTTGTTTGCAATCCAATCAATGGAGGGAGTGGTATTAGAGTATGTGTGTGGTGGACAGTTGCTCCTTAAAAGACAAAACACACACACACTCACACACATCCTTCTTGCTAAATGTCTAAGGGATGCTTAGTGGCAGCCACAACACCACCCACACTGATGTCAATAATGCTTTCACTCAATCTGTGCTAATACTGGCTACCCCGTGCACCAACCATACTAATCCCTACACACAGAGAGAGAGAGAGAGAGAGAGAGAGAGAGACAGCCAGAGAGAGTTACAATAGGAGAGCACTGACTCAAGGGTCAGTCCAATGTGCAGCAGCAACACTGTTGCTGTGAGGGCAACTTGCACTTTGTTGATTCTCTAAGCAAACCTGCTCTTGACGCTTTTGGAGACACTGTGCTGGTATCTCCCTCTCGTCTGGTTAGTGTACAAGTGTCTTGACGGGCCGTCTGCCCTCAGATCCAAATCCATCATAAGCTCATTGTTGCTACCATATTGCGTGAACAAGAGGCTTATCAGTCATCTCTCTGCACCACGCCATAATTACTGGGCCCAGAGAGCTTGGGCTGACCTGCCTGCTGATGTTATTTACTCATGAGAGGAGCTGTGCAGCCTTTGCCACCACCCTTCCAACGACAACATGCATCTCCCACACACACGCACGCACGCACACAGCACCCTGATCACACCAACTGATTGTCCACACAGGCTCACCTGAAATATTAAAGCATACATCATTTCTGTGTGTCTGTCTGTCTGTCTGTCTGTCTGACTGTCTGTCTGTCTGTCTTCGCCTTGTGTCCAATAGCATTCTGTTCTCTCTGTCTCTCTCTGTGAGTGTGAGTGTGTGTGTGTGTGTGTGAGAGCTCATACCGTAATCCACTTCAATGGTGATTACCCACCCAGCTTCCAATCTGGATGGAGAGGCTAACTGGGAATTTGGGCTCTAATTGCATTATAATATTGGAGGAAGGCCTGTGAAATCTCTCTCTCTGGTTATGTTCTCTGCACGCTAACACACACACACTCTCTAAATGACTGAACATCACTTTCTTCATAACACAACATCCTTTGGGATGAATAAGGCAACTAGGCCTTGATATCCATGCAGCAGGATCCTCAGGTTGTTCTGCTAGGCTGCTGCTGGAGCTGCCAATCCAAGTGCTGATGGGAGAGTATAAGGACATATCTATGGTATAGTCTATAGGACAAGTATAAGGACATCTCTGTGCTGTAGTCTATAGGACAAGTATAAGCACAATTATGAATGTATGCATATGTACAAGCATACATACATACATACATACATACATACACAATAACAAGCAATGACTAACAGCAGCCTTCTTGATTCGCAATCACCAAGCAGCCACTAATGCAACCAATATCAGGAGAATGGAACATCGCTTAATGAAGATACAGTGAGACAGACACACACACACACACAGCCTTCTGCTTACTGACTGACAGGTGCCGTCTGCAGTGACAGCAACACACACACACACACACACACACACACACACACACACACACACACACACACACACACACACACATCTTTTAGTGGTGTCTGGATGTGTATGATGGAGGGGGTGGGGTGGGGCGTGATGGAGGTGGTATGTGGAGTAGGGTGTGATGAAGGATGGTGAGGGGTGTGAGGAAGGGTGTGTGTGTTGGGTGTGCTTTGGATAAAGAAGAGCCTGAGTAGGTTAGTAACTATGAAACAGACAGACTTTCTCTTCTTCCGAAAGAGCAGCAGTGATGAACGAGCAGCCAGGCCGGACAGGAGCTTTGCTCAGGGTTTAATTGAGCAGCTGGGTAAACCTGTCCGGCTCTTTCAAGGGTCACTGGGCAGCCACTGATCAGGTGCCTGGTGCTGGAGAGAGAGGAGTCAGCCTGGGCAGCCAGAGACGACCGACACACACACACTCAACCACGCATTACTCTGCCTGGCTGCTCACAAATAGCCTAGTATTCAACAGTTAGGCTACACGACACTGAATACATTTGAACTACTTAGATCAAGTACAATTAGGATTGCCACTCTTACACAAATGGAAAAGAATCAGTCTATCTCTAATCATCTCCATTATGAAGAAGGGACAAATACAATAGCAACGAACCATTAGCCTACATCCACAGCACTAGCAGGAGCCAAGATGGAGCCTACAAACCACAAAACATCATATCCTGTCTTGAAGACACTCAAAAAGCTCTACTCTCTATAAACACATGACAGACCTACACATATAAAAAGGTTGTGCACAGAAAACACAACTCGTCCATTTGGCGTTGTCATTTTACGGCAAAGCATCTATAGATCTGTCAGTCGCCAAACTAAGAGAATGGGTGAGCTGCACCAGCTGATCACCATAGAAACAGTCTAAACTTACAAGTGGCGCTTCAGAACTGTTCCCACACACACACAATGTCATTTATACCAATCAGTCCTTGCCTGGTGGGCATGCACAATCTACACCAGCAAGGTTTGACCCTGGTTATGAATCAATAATTTGCTTACTTTGTTACAGAAGCCAGTAGGGAAAAAATACATGTTGCAATCTGGATTTGAAAGCAAATGTGTCAGAAGGGCACTTTTCTGTCCTGGACCAACCAGTTACATTTTTCAGACATCACAAAGTGTTCATTGAGATGAACAAGAAAAGCAGTTAACGTTAAAAGTGTCTTTTCTGGCCAAACATCACTTCCCTAACCAGTAGCTTAGCTAAACCACAAGTGGATTGGTGTACTACAATCGCAGTTAATTTACCACCAAATCACCACTAAATTATCAATGACTGTTAGTATTGACAATTATACTGTTCATTTATTAATGAACTGTGAGAGAAATACTGTGAGAGAACCGAGTATTTGGCAAAGATCAATAGTACACCAATCACACTGCTGACTAGCTCTCCTAGGTTGTTTGTCTAACGGTCGGCTATATGTAACAGATCTACACGACCATGTTGAAACTCCACATCATGTTCATCCTGTCAGAGACAAGTGTTTGATACTGGTAAATGAGCACATAGTTTAGGGAGCAGAAAAAAATAGACGAATAGCTAATTAACAGTTCATTTCTGATGTGGTAAGGTATGATTCACTTGTTAGTTACAGTCGAAATGAGGCACAAAGTTAGCTTGTGGCATCCAACTAACTAACAGCTGACATACAGACAAGTGATATAAAAAATCATAACAGGACTAATCTTGCTTACCTGGGTTCGGGGAGGATGATTTTCTTACTTGCTCGGGCGGCTGGAGTAGATTTACTCTTCTCCATCGCCATCAGATAGCTGACATCGGCGAGAACTGCTTCTAGGTCCGCCATCTTCAGCCCTGGGTCGACCGGATCGATACAGAACCAGGAGCAGTCGTGGATGGACACAAATGCAAATGTACTGTGAGGTCCGTATGGATCAAAGTCCAACCGTGACCAGTAGCGGCTAGTCAGGAGCTCGGGCCAAGCATCCAACTGAGCCTCTCCTCTTCCTTAGTGATCACTTGGGTCTCAAAAATCAGCCATTGTGAGACATCACTAAATATATTCGAAAGGAAATCGATGTCGAATCTAACCAAAATTGTAAACTAGCGTTAAACAGGCTTGATGCCGTTAGCTACTGCAAACGACAACGTTGCATGGCCATTAGACAACCCGTTTCGAAAAGGATGCAAGATAAAATGTTGCGGCTTTGATTCAATTGATAAGAATTTTACACCTCGGCCCTTCTGCTGTGAGCTTTACGATCTTAAAAAAGCACCCTCGAGACGATTAAATAAATGACGCTTCGTAAATGAGTTAAGCTAAATAACCCAAAACAAATGCACACAAACACTGCGGTGCGCTGGGTTGGTTAACGTCCAGTCAGGCAATTCATACAGGGCTCCTCTTGATTAGGTTATCGCTCTTGCAACTAAAATCCATACGAGATTAACACATCAAAGACACAGGCAGCGAATACATCCAAACGCTCTCCACACGACAGTAAACACATACAGCTAAATCAGCTAAATAAAACGCGACGCCACAAACATTAACACGTGAGCAAGCCCGCTCGCTTGGTATCAGACACGAAAATGGACGACTCATGCGCCAATATGTTGCTTCATTTCCAGTGATAAATTCACCGACTGAAATGAAACATTCATTCTGTTACAGAAAAATAAAAAGCAACTGTGCCGTTTCGCCCGACTGTATTTTCATAGCCTTCGATGCTGCTTCCTGTATGGCCAATGCCTACTAAACGACATAAATAATGGCAAACGACACGACACAAACTGGTTAATTATCTAACTTGCAGGATAGATATTTGTGCATAATAACGAACATTCGAATAAACGATAGCAATTTTACACTTAACATCAAACGTCTATAGAATGGCAGAGACCGTTTGAAAATACCCAAAATGACAGCACCCAGAACGTCAAGTTACGGCTTCTCCATTTTCTTGGGTTGACAACGGAGAGGGTGTTGCGATTGCTCGTTCTCCAACTTGCAATGAGCAAGTTAGCCAACTAACGTTAGCTAGCTTGCTAACAAGCGAGAGACAGAAAGCTAGCGATTTGACTGCTTGGCAGGCAGCTTGCTACTGATAGAATACTAAACTTAGCTAGATAAGCGTGTTGACAGAATCAAACGCTTCACAACAAATTTATATTTGCCTCTCAATCACGTCCTTTCTATAGGGTGAAATGTAAAGCTCACTCGTTCTCGATTTCTTTACTGCGAAGTAACTGTAATGTAATGTTTGTGTTAGTTGAATTCTTCTTTTTTCTTGAAGAAAGCTAGCGTTTGTGAGCTAACTAGCGTTTGTGTATAACGGTGAAGGGGGAGGGGGCGTTTGAAAAGGAAATAAGCAAGCGTTGGCTTGAGGACCCGCTTGGTAGATAAGCCTGAAGTCCTCAGCAAAAGGAGCACAGCACTGTTGCTTTTCTGGGTAACCCACAAGCCTTTAAAAAGCGCTGCAGTCGCCTTATATGTCAATACTAAAAGTTCAATGTTGCTATGTTGTTAGCTTAGCTAGCTATCGATAGCTAACTCGGAATAAGTCGTCCAACTCATCAGCTTTCCAGCAAGCTAACTCTTGCGGAACTTCATTTTGTGGCGTGTTAGCTACTCAAAACGACAACCACGGCTCAACTGTGCAAAAGGCACTCGGCAACTACCCAAATTTCGCTAAGCGTCAATGTATTTTACAGGCAAAATTAGCAACAACAGCGGTTACTTTTGCACTCGTTGCTGCAGCATACTGGCCGTACTATAACATTAGTTCTAAGTAGCTATAGTAACAGTAACGTTACTGTTTTTCTTCTTCGAAAAACCCAAGACACTTTCTTTTTGCCCAAAGCATCCGCATTCGGTTCGCTGGAAAAGTCTTCATTTGAGTTGACAACTGAACATTTACGCCAACATCCGTGTCGGTTGCTCCTGACTGTGTCTTCCGAGATATCCTCAGGTATTGATAAAATGGGTTTTAAAAGAACAGTCCTTAATCCGTGAGAAATTGTGAAACTCCCTCCGCAGAGAGCTTTCGGTTGCGAGTGTCTCTAGAGCGAAGTTGAGAATTCTCAGGCAAGCAGACCGAGATCCCCACTTCCTCTCAATGCTTGCATTCAAAAACACGGATCTGGATTTACGTCGGAATGGAGTTAAAATCTGCTCTTCACACACGACCACTAACCCTAAGTTGTTCTCAGTTGCTTTGATACATTTCTGAAATTCGAGTCTAAAATTAACTTTTCCAGCCACCAGATTAGCCAGCTGTGCCAAGTCTTCTATTAATTTAACTGCCTTGATTTGCTGTTGTCTATGATTTTGTTCAGTCAGGAAATGTTTAAAAATTCACTCCTCACTAACACAGATTTGATTTGCTGGGTCACATAGGCGTGAGAGAACTACAGTAGGTCTATGTACTCAAAGTAAAGAAAAACGTGTTCTTTTTGACATCATGCTTCACACAAAAATCCTCCTGATCCTATTTCACAGAAAATACAGTAAACAGTTACAGGCTTTTACATTGACTGGTGGTGTGTTTATCCAAATGGTTTTGAAAAACACTCTCACTGTTTCTAATGTTCAGGGAGACTTGAGAATTCAAAGCGAGTGATATCAACATCAGTTTGTTTCATCAATGTGTATAATCTAGTCATTCCTTCTTTTATTTTACCTCTGAATGCATGTTGTTCTTCAATGCTGCTTTCTATCAAAAGAATAGAAGGGCCTAACCCTGTCTCCTGTCAGTTGAAACCATAGAATGATAATATTAAAACTAGTACTGTCAATCGATGAAAAAAGGAATCTGATTAATCACAATAGAACATTTAAGTTAATCACAATTAATCACACATTTAAAGTTCCAGAATTCTCCTTTATTTTTTGTGAAGAAAGAATGTCACTCATGCCCCTGGTTAGCGTAGGTTTCCTCGGCTTCCCACACACCCAACGTGAAAGAGTGTAGTTACCACAGGTTGTCTATGACAGGGGTGCTCAGGGGTGACTGACCACATGATTTTTTAAACCCCCCACCAACCCCTCTCCACATACACACGCACTCGCATCCCAGGCACACAAGTTCTTGCTTCAAATCTACCATGGTTTGGCCTTTTGTTTGTACTCACATTCACTATGTCCCTTAGGTCATTATAAGGCATCTACAACCTGTGTTTATGTCCAACAGAAACTCTTTTATCGCACACAGAGCTCTCTGGTTTATTTATGGTTCTGCGTTGACTCAGTGCAAAGGGCACACATTGCCTTGTTGCTGTTGTTTACTTGTTGTGGTTCTGCATCGAGTGTGTCTGTGTTCTGTAGCACAATTCACCAAACTGCTTTGAGTGGAACTACCTGCCTTTTGACCATGCAGTCAAGTCTAGCAAATTCCTTCGTCTTTCTTTCTTTTTTTCAATTTTTTAACATTACTGTTAAAAGAGACACTGCATATTTCATCAACCTTGTTGTTCTTACAAAAAGATATATAAGAATGATTTATAAAGTTTATGTTCTGTTTATGTTCAGTTAACAGAACATAAGGAAGCGCTGAATTTAAAACATTATTGAAAGATAGGCACAGTACATTTGGGAAATACTGCCACTGAATTCAAAACAATGTCTTAAATTATTTTATACTTATTTTATATTTTGTAATAATTTATCCTAAGTTGTTTATAAAGTCTATCCAGTAGACTAGCATGTTTTTATACTTATTTTATATTTTATAATAATTTATCCTAAATTGTTTATAAAGTCTAAACAGTAGACTAGCATGTTTTTATACTTATTTTATATTTTATAATAATTTATCCTAAATTGTTTATAAAGTCTAAACAGTAGACTAGCATGTTGCTAAAAGTACCTACAGCGGGCTGCTGAAACACACAGGTAAACAAAACAAAGCGAGTGCACGAACTCGACCAATCACAGCCTCGCAGTGTGTGTAAATGAGGAGGGTGCAGGCGGGTAGTGTGATGTATCTGTCTGCATGAGTAATTTGTGTAAAAAAAAATAAAATAAAACTTTTTAAGTTTCTTCTCAAGAAATTATTTTAAATCTATTTTTTTCATTGCTATATTTTATATATAAAACACATAAAATATCCTGCGAGAGTAATTCATTCCTTCATCTGAATTTGAGAAGGATTTGTTTTGGATTTGTGGTCTACAGCACCTTAGCTCCCTCTTGTGGCAAACATGGACAAATGCAAAAACAATAGCAAGCTGTTGAAATAGACAAGCCTGCTAGAGTAGCAAGTAGGTGTCATTCCTTGGGTTGTAGCAGTTCACCCAAGTCATCATCGCCAACACTGACTCTATCGAATATATATTGGCATGCTATGTGATGACAAGCATCAGAGTGGGTGGAGCATGCAAGCCGTTCATAAATATCTGTGATTTTCTGAGTGAAGAAACTATGCAAGAGATCCATCACAGGACTTCAGTGAAGTTTAAGAAAGACAGTTTATTCAGCGCAGGGCAGCAGGGGGAGAGAGTTTGTGAGGGAGAGGCAGGTCAGGCGGCCAGGACCAGGGTGAGGTTACTGCTGAATACGGCGGATGGACTGGATCTGAGGGGTCTGAGAGTGAGAGCCAAACTCCCTGAAGTGCTTATACTCCCCACAGTGACGGTCACACTCCATGATGTACTGGTAGCCACGGTAGCCAGGGTACTGGTAGCACACAAAACTGTTGAGTGGAGACAAGATAGAACAGACACACATAGATAGATAGATAGAGAGAGAGAGAGAGAGAGAGAAAGAGAGTCACCAATTAACCTGATGGGCTCTTACATTGAAACACTAATTAAACATTTTAATGATCTCATTTTTGAAATCTGAATCATGACCAGATGGAATTCAAATCCAACAGTGTCCACATGTGTGAACTGCAGTGGCCACTCACGCTCCAGACTGGACACGCAGGGAACCGACTTCATTGTTACACCAGCCCATGGCCTGCAGAGAGGGGTAATCGTCACTCAGCTCGCCCTTGCGGCCCAGGAAGTTCTCGCGCTCATAGATGGTCATACGGCATTCTCTGTGGTTCTGTGGAGATACCGTGGGAGTTGAGGTGGTGAGACAGGTTGGGCTGGTCTAGACACGCCCAAATGGGCTATTCATCTCATGTGCTGAGATGGCATTCCCATTCTGCCTACATTACCGTCACTGACCTCAGCAGAGGAGGCCACAGGTGATTTTGGCATACAGTATAATAAGACCAAACATAACCAACATAACCGTAAGAAATACACACATATATTTATTTGCCTACATTTCCCTTGGGACTGTATCCATCAATACATTTATGACAGTATTGAGCTTATTTTAGATTTGTGAGAATTAATCTGTGATGTTTTCATGATCGAAAGTAGGCATTTCAGCAAAGGAAGAGGAGCTACAGAGGAGGAGAAGAAAAAGGAGAAGAGGGAGAAGACTGTGCAGAGGAAGAGAAGAAGAAGGAGAAGACTGTGAAGAGAGACACAGAGGAGGAGAAGATAAAGGAGAAGACTGTAAAGAGAGACACAGAGGAGGAGAAGTACAGGCACTCCAGAGGCCCGTGTGGACTTACAGCACAGGCAATGGGCCTGAAAGAGGTCATCCTCTCAATATGGTAGGCATTGCTTCCACCGAAAGCATCACACTGGGGGTACTCTCCCCTCTCCAGCACAAACTGCTGTCCCTGGTAGGAGCCATGTTCATAGCCCACCCAGCTAGGAGGAAACACATACACACTTAGGCTCACACACATGCAAGGAAGAGGTGACAATAACATGCATTCATTTGGAGCTAACATACTGACTAAACTGTTCTAATTGGAATACTGTAAGGTAAGGTGCATGACAGATCAATCTAAAACAAGTCTTAAAAGTGGAAAAGGAACAGAGCACTAGACTCGCTCCATGGCTATCGTCTAGTGGCACCACACTGCTCAGTGCAGGAGCAATAACCGGGGCGGTGGTAGCGTAGTGGTTAAGGAACTTGGCTAGCGTGCTAGTAGCCTGAAAAGTTGTGTGTTCGAATCTCGGCTTCCACCGTTGTACCCCGGAGCAAGGCACTTATCCCTAAGTTGCTCTAGGGGGGACTGGCCCTGAACAATTGATAGTTGACCAAAAATGGATAAAAGCATCTGCTAAATGCATACATGTAAAATGTACAATGATGGTGAAGCTGCGCATGAAAGATGCTGCCTTGTTTTGCATAGATGTGGAACCGGTCCACACTGACATTTAAGGAGCCGAACAAGGCAGGGATAAGGTGCGCTGCTCCTGTCAGAGGCACAGTGGGTAACGTGAAAATCCACTGCACACACCAGCGCACATCAGTCCAGTCCCCCGAAAAATCAACTGCTGATTTCTGTTTGAGCTCTGGCTTAGGTCATAAGAACACATGGTTCTAAAGGACCGACTGCTGTTGCTGTGGTTGTCAGTAATATTGAGCAACAAGAGCTCCTTTATGAAGTGAGGCATCACACACACACACACACTTACGCGCCACTCTCTACCCTGAGGGAGCGGACAGTCTCGAAGCCAAACTCCATCACGTTGCAGCACTCGGAGGTGAACTCATGGCGGCGACCCTGGAAGCACTCCTCGTCGTACACGATGATCTGAAACACAACAGTTGGACACCTGTTTCAGAACTCCCAGGTTTTGCCTTCAGACATCCCCAGAGAGGCTAAGGAGCTGCCCAGCGAAGGCAGTCTGCTGCAAACACATCTCATCCATTAAGGACCAGAATAATGGAGCATACTGATGATGAAGCTTTTTCATTGCTAATTGTTATTGCTATATATAATTAATATACTAATTATTTTGGCTGAACTGACACAAAAATGTTACATGCATCAATATTTGTGTTTAATGTTTTCATCAAATAGCAAGCAAAATAGGCAAACGTTCTCCAAATGTATTGGGTGTCAGGAAGTCAGTGAGTCAGTGCTGGCGATGGAGGTCTGTTTTTAGAAATCGTGTTCCCTGAGGTGTTCTCGTGTTTGTGTGCTAGCTTGTATAATTATCTATTGATCCCTGGAGGTCCTTTTTTCACACATACCTTCCAGTGGCCAGAGAACTTGGTACAATGGTGAGTCATCTTGTCTGCAACGGAGGGAGAGACCACACAGGTGTTACTGCAGACACACATGCAAAGAAAATCAAACACACTGCTCAGAGATACATGAAAAACTCTGCATACAACAGCAGAGACCACCACCCCACTCCCTCCCCAGCTGAACTCTACACCACAGAAGAACATCATCTACATACTAATCCACAGTAGCATTTCAAACAGTTTACATCACAGCAGTACTCTAGCCTTGCACATTTAAAATTCAATAAACAAAGAAGAGAGAGAGTACTAAAGAAATAGCTATTAAAATATATCAAAAGGAACTCCTCATGGTCCACATCACAAAGTGTATAACAGTAGCCAGTAGCATCCTATACTGCCCCACTCCAAACCTATATGCATGTGTGAGCAAATTAAATCCCATTTCTGCTGAAATGCTTTTATATTTAAGCACAATGCCACACTGCATAGCATCCATTGATGTTCCCTGAGCAACTCTGAATAGCAAGTTAAGCTTGAATGCTAGAAACCATTACTGCTCTATTTTAAGACCTGGACACTGCATATAGCCAGCAGTGCCAGAAGCTACCAGCTGCTGCTGCTGCTGTTGTTACTGGTTACCGTACTGCTACCGCTAGTCCTGCTGCTGCTGTTGTTACTGGTTAGCCTACTGCTACTGCTAGTCCTGCTGCTGCTGTTGTTACTGGTTAGCCTACTGCTACCGCTAGTCCTGCTGCTGCTGGACTATCCTCATGCTCTCCATCCCCTCCAGAATCTGTGGACCCTGATGAGTGTGTGCATACGAGGGAGGTGGGGACAGAACGGTGGGGCTGTGCACCGAGTGAGTGAGGGCAGTCAGGTTTGGAGAGTAGTGGGAACTCACCTCGCTTTGATGCCCGGGGGACGTCCTGGCGTGAGAGTGAAACCTGGCACGCGTCTCTACCCTTTTAAAGCTTCCCCTGGCAAAGGGCCCGGCTAAAAGCCCGGGCTCAGCATGGGGGGAGGGGCCCGCCATTGTGACCCCAACAAAGGGGGAGTTAAATCTATAGAGATGTAGAAATGCAGACACCACAGTATCCCCCCTCAGGCCTCAGGGCCACAGCATGGCTGCTTTAACATGTCCACACGGCCCTGCGCATGTGGCCCCCCCCCCCCACACACACACACACACACACACACACACACACATGTATGTCAACATACACGCACTTATGTTAACCCTACTGGCTACTCCCCGTTTGAAGTTCAGGCCGTCCACTTTATTCCACTGTAGCTTTTCATTTCCACTTTAGCTCACTGTAGCAGAATCGCATATTTCCTCGACTGCATGGCATCATGGCTGTTTACTGTATCACTGAATACGTCATCAAAATACAACCCTGCATGAACCATACCTAACCTAAAAGGTAGTTAAATAAAATGTTCAGTTGTATTGACAATGAATTAATTAGATGAGCAATTTCTTTCACCCAGTTTATGTTACCTGGTTAATTTTATTAAGTCAGTAGTACCCAGTAATCCAGACAGTGCTATTCATGTGCATTACATGAGGGACAGGCCCCAGTGACAGGAATATCAACAAAACATCCCGAACGGTAAACTCTTTGGCCGATCTTATAGCTTGTTGATATGCTTGCAAACGGAGCAGAGTAGCTCAGATAAAGCTCTAGATAAAGGCTAAATCATGTTAGCCTAAAGGTGACAACGATACAAAGAATGTAAACACATGAGGTCTTCTCTCTACAGTAACCAACAACACATTTATGCTCCTCTGAATATTGCTCTCTCTGCCTACATCGGGGTAACACAGATGATTGAGGGAACAAGATGCTTTCCTACTAATCTTCTCAACACCCTGATCACAGTTAATTAATTCTATATTCTGTAAAATATATCAATACATATTTGATATATCAGTATTAGAATAAAAAAGACAAGGCTATAAAAACCCCATTCATTAATTCTGAGCACTCTGCAACAAACATACAGTGATGGGTCTATGAAACCCTGCAGAATGTGATATGTGCCATTGATATGTGATATGTGTGAAATGGCCATTTTTTCCCAAAGATTTCATATCCCTCCTTTTAAAATCTCATTTATGATTAAAATCAAATTGTACAAGTAGCCTACCAGCCATGGACTACTGGTTAGGGCTTCAGGCTTGGAACCGAAGGGTTGCTGGTCCAATCCCTGACCAGTGGTCCGTGGCTGAAGTGTCCTTGAGCAAGGCACCTAGCCCCTCAGTGCTCCCTGGGCACCGCTGTAGCAAGAAGCCCACAGCCCTGGGTTAGTGTGTGTTTCACCTCACTGTGTGCTGTGTTTTCACTGGTTCATATTTGGGCCACATTTCTTCAGTGTGTAAATACACTTGGCCAATAACACTGATTCTCTAGTCTATTCTCTACACTGATACATAACTGTCAGTTGTTTTTTTTATTTTTTAGGGTGTTTATTCTGTCTCTTTTATAAGCACTAAGGAGCTTCTCAATATGCATTAAAGATAATTTTTATGGATGAAATAGAGTTGACTTGGTATCACAGATACCCCAATAGTTAAATGGCAAGAGGTTGCACTAGTTGTAGTGTTGCAGTGCAGACTGGAGGAGGAGGAGATCAGTCACTTGAGCTCTAGCATGAGCTCTTTATGAACACCCCCAGTAGGGTGTGCTGTCTGCTGCCCTGATACCAAGCAAGCACTGTGCTACATTTCATCTCAGGTGACACTGGATTCTGGAGGATAAATAATGGCTACCTCCTCTTCATCCTCTTATCATCTGGGCAATGTCAACAACAGAGACTAAATCGCACTAATACTGGATTCACTGTCCAGTGATGTGATTCAGTGTCCAGTGATGTGGAATCTGACTGCACTAATAATGCATTTAGTGGAGCCTACACTAACGAACTAATGTGACCAATTATGACCGAAATAGTCATTCATGGAGTCATTTCTCCACCAGGTGACTGGAATGTCATCCTTAAAACTAAGGATGACAAGCTACAACACAATGACAATGACAAGCTACAACACAATGAAAGAACAAACATATGCACGAATATGCACTCCTTGTTCGTTCTTTCATTGTCTTGTAGCTTGAATGTTATCCTCTTTTGTAAGTCCCTTTGGATAAAAGCGTCTGCTAAATGCCTAAATGTAAATGTAAAACTACAGATATCATACTGGTAGAGATGTCGAGGGTGGCAGTGTTGCACCAAAGCATGCCCCATCACAGCCCCTGTTAGCCCTGATGTTATATGCTATGTGTCATAACAGCCCCTGTTAGCCCTGATGTTATATGCTATGTGTCATAACAGCCCCTGTTAGCCCTGATGTTATATGCTATGTGTCATAACAGCCCCTGTTAGCCCTGATGGTAGATGCTATTGGTTATGTTATATGTTATTGGTGGATATTTATGTCTTAAAAGAGTCACCCAGTGGCGCAAAGAGAATTTCAGTCTCTGACTGAAAATCAAGTACATGATCACTATCATCACCATAATCACCACCATCATCATCATCATCATCATCTGCCAGGCCAGCCTGCCTCCCTCAGGGGTGTTGGGTGTTTGGGTGTTTTCAGTGACAGATGGCTCTGTCCTCCCTGTTGTCCACAGAGTGAATGGGTCCTAACACCTCCTCAGAGCCCTGCTCTATACAAACACAATGGATTTGTTCACCTCTCTTTACCAGAATAACTTCCAGTGCCAGCTACCTTGGCCATAAGTCTATATAAGTCTAAAGGCAACCCACTCTGATTTTCTTCATACAAGTCAAGTAAAAAAAAACAAAAACAATATTAATAAATAAATCAATAATAACATTACATGAAGACACAAGGCCAACTGCAAAAATAGACTGCGTCAAATACCTGAGTGTAGCATAAAGTTAGCAAGATGTCCTCTAATTTAAATGACAGGTTTCATCATGTAATATTGTTTCCACAGATCCATAGTGTTAAAGTTTTTAAACCCAATGAGGGGAAGGTTTGCTTTTAACAAACTGATGTCTTTACACAAGCAAAACTCTTTTAGAGAATGACATGCAATATTGAAATGTTTACTGTAAACTAGTGTGAGATATAATGGCAAAGTAACAGAAATGGGTATAGCCAGAGACAGACACATAGCGTAAGAGTCAGGGAGAGAGTGAGAGTCACTACCAGAGGATTAGTGTGCTTCAACCTCTGGCCTGTACATTCCTGTGATGGCCACCAGTCCTGTGTCCAGCTATGCTGGGCCACAAGCCGAAACTGCCATTGTCAGGCCTTTCCATTGACAGCAAAGTGCTTACGGGGAAGTGGGGGGAGAGCATTCTGGGCGTTGCGATGACCCGGCGGCTTTGGCCCTGCTCAACACTGATGACAGGAGAGTTTCTATTGTGCGCCGAGCCCCTCCATATTCCCCTTGCCAGGGTATAAAAGCTGGCCACTGCGGTTGGGAGATCAGCACGAGCCAGCCAGCCACACAGGCATCTCAAGCTGTACTCATAGCAGGTAAGGGCCCAGCCCAGGAATCACGCATACACACCACACACACACACAAACACACATTCACACACTAGAACAAGTGATTATAGATGGGTGGAGGTCACTCCCAAATCTTTTCCATCATACCTGGGGTTGTCCAGTCTGCCTCAGCCCCAAATAACCTGCCTGCCTGCCCACCTCTCACTGGGTCCCTATAAAGCAGTTTTCAGCTGTTGCCTGGGATTCAGGCAGAGCCTTTAACTTGAAACATCTAGTAGCAAGTGGTGGAATGTGAATGGACTGAAAAGTGAAGGCAGTTTTCTAAAAAGATCAACATAGAGAGCACTGTTTTTCCACTGTCACCAGGACTAGGCTTTATTTGGGCTTCATTTGAGTCCATCTCATCTCTTGGGTTGCTGGGGTTATTTCTTGAAGCTTTCTCTCTCTCTCTCTCCCTCTCCCAGACTCTCTGAACTCCCTCATCATGTCTCAGACCGCCAAGTCCGCTTCCAGCCAGGGCACTGACGCCAAGGACAAGGGAGCTCCTGCCCCTGCTGCCACCAGCAAAGCCACCAAGACTGGAGACCCCGGAATGATGGGAAACTACAGAGTAAGTGCCCACCTCATACACACACACGAACACACACACATAACACACACACACACACACACGAACACACACACATAACACACATACACACAAACACACAAACAAACACACTTACACACAAAACACACACACACACACACACGAACACACACACATAACACACATACACACAAACACACAAACACACAAACAAACACACTTACACACAAAACACACACACACACACACACGAACACACAAACATAACACACATACACACAAACACACAAACAAACACACTTACACACAAAACGCACACACACACACACACCTACACACAAACACACACATACACCTACACATAAACACACACACACACACACACACAGGGCTCTGTTGCCTCTGGCGCACATCTGGCTCACATCCAGTGTAGAGTCAGCTGCCAATCTAGACAGCTGGATTGCAGAAAAAAGAGAAATGAATAGCTTCCAAACAGTGGAACACTCTGTAACCAATGAAAATAAGATCAAAGACATTTTACTAATGGGTTGAACTGTAACTCTGCAATGAATCATTTAATTAATGGTAAACTGAGACAGATTTTGCTCATGCAAGTATAGTTTGTGATGGGTGTCCTCTGGATAGGTCTTGAATAGTGTATTTCAACTGTTTCCACAGATCATGCTGTTTGAGCAGGAAAACTTCCAGGGCAGGATGATGGAGATTCAGAACGAGTGTGTGAACGTGTGTGAGCAGGGCATGGACAGAGTTCGCAGTCTTATCGTTGAGTGCGGCCCGTAAGTCAATCAGAGCAAAACTCCTACAGGATTATTTAAGTCAACTGTGATGGCCTCTACAGCAGTAATACATTTCATTTGAGGCTTTTAGTTTGTCTGTGCACGTGACTCTTGTCAACTTTCAATTGTCTTGTTTGTCCATGTGTACTCAACCTACCCCCTCCCTTTTTCTCTCCCCTTGATCTCAATCTCACTGCTTGATGGCGCCCCCTGGTGACCCCTGGCCCTCACTGCACTCTTCCTCTCCTCCTGCATCCCCATCTGCAGCTGGGTGGCCTGGGAGCAGTCTAACTTCCGTGGGGAGATGTTCATCCTGGAGAAGGGCGAGTATCCTCGCTGGGACACCTGGTCCAACAGCTACCGCAGTGACTGCCTCATGTCCCTTAGACCTGTCCGCATGGTAAGGGCTGCACCTGTACAACTTCACCTCAAATTTCTCATGCATGACCTGTCTGTCCTCAACGACCACAACACATTTATACATCATATACACTCACAGAGAAATGCCACTCACTCTTACATATTCACCTCCAGTATCAATAGGTAAAAAGTACTTAAATTGCAAAATGACTTCCCCAGAGTGACACACACTGCCATCCTTCCCTCAGAGTCGCTCCTCTCACTGTCTCTCTCCATGTCATGTCTCCTGCAGGACAACATGGAGCACAAGATCTGCCTGTTCGAGCTGTCCGACTTCAAGGGCAACAAGATGGAGATCCAGGAGGATGACGTCCCCACTCTCTGGGCTCACGGTTTCTGCGACAGAGTGGGCAGCGTGAGAGTGCCCGGTGGCGCGTAAGTCAACTCATCATACTACTATCATTATATTATACTCATCATACTTAGACATGGTAATACTCAGCTACATTATATTCAGTACACTTATGCTAATACACAATACACAGCAGTGTTATACTTAGTACACCTATAGTATACTAATACATAATACACAGCAGTGTTTTACTTAGTACACTTATAGTATACTAATACATAGACAACAGCATTACATATTTTCAAACATCTAGTCTAATAGGCGTACCATCATTAGTATTTTGGTCAAGAGCCATAACCAGATCCAAGTACTCCAAGTACACACTCTGGGCCAAGTGCCTAATCAGTACCAAGAAGGAAGGATTCCCCTGGGAGAAGGGAGGGTCGCCAACATCAGCTGAACTCTGACATGCTTCTGAGAATAGAAATGATCTCACCCTTCTGCTTAGCCAGTTGTTTCAGGGTCACATGGGACTAGAAGTCTACAAATACATAATTTTACTACAGCAAAGCAGTTGTAGATATACTAATAAGATGAGTATTTCATGGGTGTAAACAAGGATGAAATGTATTGTGAGTTTGTCCTGAAGTGAACTGTGCTCTTGTTTGCTTTTTAACCAAACTGTTGGCTTTCTCTCCACAGTTGGGTGGGCTACCAGTACCCTGGCTACAGAGGCTACCAGTACCTGTTTGAGTGCGGTGACTACAGACACTACAACGAGTTTTGTGCCTTCCAACCTCAGATTCAGTCCATGCGCCGTGTGAGGGACATGCAGTTCCACCAGCGCGGCTGCTTCAACTTCACCTCCTCCTCCAAGTGAGCCAGCCGTGCCGCACACCGGTGGCCTAGCAACCAGCCTTTCCCACGGGCGCTTTTTATCCCCCCTTCCTGACCTTTTCCCTCCATCCCACACCTCTCTCCCTACCCCTTTACTCACCCACAGAATAGCATGACATCATTGTAAACGGACATCTGACGTGACTTTTTATGATGCCAAATAATAAAAAATGTTTTGAAAAACCCCAATCTACAGATTTATTGATTTATTATGATTTATTTTATTATTATTTTTTAAACACACCCATTTGTTGATGTCAAGTAAATAAATGTATCTCTCTATACAATTTCCCACTGCATAAAAATATGAAGTCTGGCAGTAGCAACTCTAGTTGATGTAGATGCGACTCTAAATAAACAAAGAAAATTGTGAAAACAACAATGACTATTGTACTGATGAAATGCTTTAAATAAAGTAAAAAAAATAACTAACTTGACTAATCGTTTTATTCGTTTCATTTAACTATTTTGAGAACCTGCTTTATTTCGTTTTTGTGTGCGTAAAATACTACTATCTTTATGATGGGACAGACCTTGTGTAGAAACGTTGTCTTGACGAAACACTCGAATAGCCAATCAAATGTTCAGTTCATCGCTCTGTTTTGCTCTGACATCTAGGGTAGTTGCACAAACTAGCGGCAGTAGAGAGCCAAGATGGCAGCACTTTTTAAAGCTCGGAAAGGTCAGTATTAAAGTAACAGTTCCTCAACTGGCTGATTGTGTTTGGTGGTATTACAGCCTTGCGTTTTCATTGTTCTGTGGTATCAGCTAAATTCTACTGATCATCACGATATTTGACGCTAACACAATGCTAATGTTATTAAAGATCTCTTGCTAGTTAGTGCGAATCACATAGCGTTAGTAGCCTGACTTTCCACATAGGGCTTGCAGGGTATCCAGACTAGCTTGCTAGTCAGTAGCTAGCACTTGTTACGTGTTTTGGCAAATGTTGTCTAACAACAGTCGAGTACTAGAATATGATCATGTTGTGTAGCGACTTGCTAGATGTAATGTTAACAACGCTTATCATTTTCGTGAACCTTGTGGTAGATGCTTTCATCTATGAAGTTAAGTAATATATGACAGGCTCTTCCTCAATGGGTTAAATAAGGACTGACGTCAACATCTGTTTTACTGTCGAGTTAGCGTTAGGGACTCGCTTGAACATATTTAAACTGTAATGTGCAGTAGGAAGAATGATTTTGCGCACAAAGACATGTAAATTGATCTTGTTGTAACGAAAATTCACAGGATATTTCCTTGAAACATTCAGATAAGGCTCGCGTCTGTCAGTGGACGCGCGCCCTCACTAGGACAAAGGTGACGGCGCACTAAGGTTTTGTCACCTTTCACCTAGTTTCCGTCCTAGACTTGTGTATGAAAATGATCATAAGCACGACCCCTTTATTTGATTGTAGAGTAATTTCCTTTTGATTCCTAATAGCCTTATGCCACCACTTGATTACCCTGTCTCATTCTTAAGTTATTAGTTCAGAATCAGAATTACTTTGGATTAGCCAAACGGATGTCCAGCTACCTCACATAATGATGCTTTATCACGGTCAGAGTTCAGGCCAATGCCTGTTCATTTCTAGCTGCCTGTAAATGTGCTTTGTGCTATCGGCTGAGTCCCAATGTCCCCCTAACCATAAGCCCTGATCCCTTTAAGGCTTAATTGGCATCAATTAGCTACTTGATTGGCTGATTCGTAGCAGTTAAGTCTTTGAGGGTTCAGGTCTTGGAGTTAAGGAGGACGCTGGGATGTAGCTGTGATTTGTGGTGGTGTGGTTCTGACTCTGATGGTGCCATGCTGTGCCCATAGCATTGGGCCTGGCAGTGGGCTGCAGCAAACGCTACCTCACCCAACTGGCCGAGCTGCCAGAGATCCATCAGATGCTGAGGCAGACGTGCCGGGATTATGCCAACAGAGAGCTAGCCCCCATAGCAGGCACACTGGACAAGGAGCACACCTTTCCCAGCAAGCAGGTAGGACACTGGGTTGGGATGGGGTTTGTGCTCATGGAGAAGGGAACTAGTCTGAAATGCTAATGTCCCTCCTAAGCCCTGGGCCCTCAAAGACTTCACTGGCACGAAACAGCTCTGTGACAGGCTGATTTGTGCTCTGGTGTGGGGACATGTCTGCCTGTGTCACAGTAAGAGGAAGAGAAGAACGCAGGCCTGGCAAAGAGGAGTGGTGAATGATTGATCCAGTGATCATTCATTTTGTTGATAACGAGGTTATTAATCTTGTTTGTAATGGACAGTTTGTGTGTTTTGTTTGTTTTGTATTTTTATAGTTCAGGCAATCAATTAAAAAAAAAGGTAAAAAGAAGACAGTTCTCCTTGCCTGTTGTGTATAGTTTGTTTGTTTGTTATGAATTGTAAACTACATCAGGAGAGGCCGTGACCTGACGGAGATGGTGACTCACCTGGCTTTTGTGATCCTCAGGTGAGGGAGCTGGGGGAGATGGGCGTCATGGCGGTGGAGGTTCCAGAACACCTGGGCGGAGCCGGCCTGGACTACCTGGCGTACGCACTAGCTATGGAGGAAATCAGCAGGGGTTGCGCGTCTACAGGGGTCGTCGTCAGCGTCAACAATGTGAGTGTCGTCATGGAAGAACCCGTGATTGGGTTACTGGTGCTGTCATTTCACTGTGTGTTTGTGTGTGTGTGTGTGTGTGTGTGTGTGAGTGGATGTGAGTTGGATGTGATTTGTAGTTGGGCAATACAAGGAAGTTGTTGTTGTTGTCGCGGATGGATGGATGGATGGATGGATGAGAATGCAGACAGTCCTGTTCTTGTGGTGAATGTTTAAGAGTGTAGTGCAGTGCTTCTGGACGGGTGACGGGTGTGAGAGTGTTTGTGGAACAGTGTTAGATGAGGAAAGAGATGATTTTTTTTTTGAGGCGAGTGTATTAGAGTGTGTGTGTAGTACAGTGCTTCTGTGGAAGGAGGGAAGCGTTTTAGAGTGCGAGAAAGGGGAGAGTGTGTGTGTGTGTTGTGTTTTATCTGTATATTGACCTTATTCTAAAGTGTGTGTGTTTGTGTGTGTGTATTGTAGTGTTATCCTAATATGTGTGTGTTGTAGTCTATACATCAGCCCTATCCTAAAGTGTCGGTGTGTGTGTGTGCGTGTGTTAGTTTGATCCTGAAGTGTGTGTTGTGTGTTGAAATCTCTGTATATTGGCACCATCCTAAAGTTTGTGAGTGTGCGTGTGTGTATGTGTATGTGTATGTATTAGTTTCATCCTGAAGTGTGTGAGTGCGCGTGTGTGTACGTGTATGTATTCGTTTCATCCTGAAGTGTGTGTGTGTGTGTGTGTGTGTGTGTTGTAGTCTCTGTACATCGGCCCCATCCTGAAGTTTGGTACAGAGGAACAGAAGCTGCAGTGGATAAAGCCCTTCACCACTGGGGAGAAGGTGGGGTGCTTCGCCCTCAGTGAACCAGGTAACACCACCTGAACCACTGCAACATCACCTGAACACACACACAAACGCATGAATAACCCCACTGCCACTCAAGCATAAGGCCGAACACACAGTGTGTCGTGGTATGTCACCTGCACAGGTAATGGCAGTGACGCAGGTGCAGCCTCCATCACCTGAACACACACACACACACACACACACACACACGTGAACAACCCCACTGCACCTGTGGAACACCACACAAACATAAGACTAAACACACAGTGTGTTGTGGTGTGTCACCTGCACAGGTAACGGAAGCGACGCAGGTGCAGCCTCCACCACGGCCCGCCAGGATGGGGACGAGTGGGTCCTCAACGGAACCAAGGCCTGGATCACTAACAGCTGGGACGCGTCCGCTACAATCGTCTTTGCTACCACAGACAAGAGCCTTAAACACAAGGTAACGCAAACAAACACACACACTCACACATACTTCTTAGCTCTTTGTGATGTGCTGGGAAGCTGACTTAGTTTACTTGTCGACAGTAGAGGACGTGAAGTAGAGCTGCAAGAATATTCAGTTTTTAATCCAAACTGCAATTTCACCCAGCGCAAATTGCAAAGGCTTCTCCAGCTTGCGACTCTGATTGTTTGCAAATCTTGTGGGTTTATCAGAAATGATGTTCCAACAGAGAGGCACTAGGAACTGTGCAAAACCTGAGGCAGTCAAGTCACCGAGCATTTCCACTCTCATACATGCATGGTGTGTGTGTGTGTGTGTGTGTGTGTGTGTGTGTGTGTGTGTGTGTGTGTGTGTGTGTGTGTCTCGCCCCTCAGGGCATCAGTATTTTGACTACACTATGAGAACCTCATTCATCATGGTTTTGTATGTGTGTATGTGTGTGTCTGTCTGTCCAGGGCATCAGTGCCTTCCTGGTCCCCATGCCTCACCCTGGGCTGACCCTGGGCAAGAAGGAGGACAAGCTGGGCATCCGAGCCTCCTCCACCGCCAACCTGATCCTGGAGGACTGCCGCATCCCCCAGGGCAACCTGCTGGGACAGAGGGGCATGGGCTTCAAGATCGCCATGGTAGGTGGGCTCTCCCAGGCACCCGTACCCAGCACCTGCATCTGCACCCACTGCTAACAGTTTACTGCTGGATGCCCCTTCTGAAGTGGAGTCTGCCCTCAGGGGCACTCAGCACACTAAGGCTACGGCTCCATCCCACACATGACGGCATGTTCACTGTGGTTCCACACACATGACGGCATGTTCACTGTGGTTCCACACACATGACGGCATGTTCACTGTGGTTCTCCACACATGACGGCATGTTCACTGTGGTTCTCCACACATGACGGCATGTTCACTGTGGTTCTCCACACATGACGGCATGTTCACTGTGGTTCCCCACACATGACGGCATGTTCACTGTGGTTCTCCACACATGACGGCATGTTCACTGTGGTTCTCCACACATGACTGCATGTTCACTGTGGTTCTCCACACATGACGGCATGTTCACTGTGGTTCTCCACACATGACTGCATGTTCACTGTGGTTCCACACACATGACGGCATGTTCACTGTGGTTCTCTGCACAGTCGCTTCTGGTGTAATCAGTTCTATTGACTATAGTGGAAGCTAATTGTTACTGCAGATGCGATTAGGTGACATGAGCCCAGACCTTCAGCAGGAGGTGTGTGTGTGTGTGTGTGTGTGTGTGTGTGTGTGGGTGTATATATGTGTGTGTGTGTGACCCCGATGAATGCCCTGTCACACCATCACTGTTTCTCTCTGTGGCCCTATCATTGTAGTGAGAGACCCGCATCTACCACCTCACCTGTCCTCACCTGTCCGTACTTGTCCTCACCTGTCCTCACCTGTCCCCCCCATCCCCGCCCGTCCCCTCTGCCCCAACAGCAAACTCTGGACAGTGGTCGGATTGGCATTGCTGGCCAGGCGTTGGGCATCGGTCAGGCTGCTCTGGACTGTGCTGTTGACTACGCCCACAAGAGGACTGCCTTCGGGGTTCCCATTGGCAAGATGCAGGCCATCCAGGTGCCCTTCCGTGTGTGTGT
This sequence comes from Tenualosa thibaudeaui, assembly GCA_027481765.1. NCBI lineage: Eukaryota > Metazoa > Chordata > Actinopteri > Clupeiformes > Clupeidae > Tenualosa > Tenualosa thibaudeaui. Next base: position 1,254,095 of record JAIFZK010000014.1, read on the forward strand.
GTGTGTGTGTGTGTGTGTGTGTGTGTGTGTGTCTGTGTGTGTCTGTGCTTTGCCAGTTTAAGGGCCCATTGACACATATCTAGATATTTTCATAAACAGATTTTTAAAATTTTTAAGATTTTTAAAAGTTTGTTTTGCACGTAAATGGAGTTTGGAGTGTGTGTGTGTGTGTGTGTGTTCTTTGGAGTTTTAACCACCTCAGATATTTTTGAAAACGTACCACCAGTGGTGGAGATTTTTATGTGGGTTCCACTGGATACGTACCAACACAGTAAAATAAAAAGAAACTGGATGTGTGAACAAGCTCTAATTTAGGAGGCATGACTGTAGCTCTAGAGAGAGAGAGTGTGTGTGTGTGTGTGTGTGTGTGTGTGTGTGTGTGTGTGTGTGTGTATGCATATGCGTGCGTGTGTGTAACCAGTTCAAGTAAGCAGAGATGGCTCTAGGTCTAGAGTGTGTGTGTGTGTGTGTGTGTGTGTGTGTGTGTGTGTGTGTGTGTGTGTGTGTGTGTGCGTGTGTGTGCGCGCACGCATGCGTAACCTGTATGTCCTCACAGTTTAAGTTGGCAGACATGACTGTAGCTCTGGAGAGCGCTCGGCTTCTGACCTGGAAGGCTGCATTGCTGAAGGACGCCAAAAAACCCTACTCCAAGGCAAGTACACACACACACACACACACACACACACACACATACACAGAGAGAATCGTCATCCTTACCCAGAGGGTGTCCCCTCAGGGCTTTTATAGTGCACCCAGTCTGCCTCTACATCTCTTACTTTGTCTGCCACAGGAAGCTGCCATGGCCAAGCTGGCTGCCTCTGAAGCTGCAACCTTCATCTCCCATCAGGTAACACTGACGTTTGCCCTCTGTGTGTGTGTGTGTATGTGTGTGTGTGTGTGAGTCAGTCAGTTTTAGATATCAAAGTTTGTAAAAGGTGTGAAGGAAACAGCCCTCAGGCAGATGGTGCATCTGTGGTGTATTGATCAGTAGGAACATGAATTTCATGGGATAAAGATTGCTATGATGGCATGAGATAGATACTAAGGGATACTCCACACCTCATGTCCTGTGTGCTGCTGTCCCACTCCAGAAATTCAAGTGATGTGACTCTGGTTTGACTCTGCAGGCCATCCAGGTTCTGGGAGGGATGGGTTATGTTACGGACATGCCAGCGGAGAGACACTACCGTGACGCTCGCATCACAGAGATCTATGAGGGAACCAGCGAGATCCAGAGGCTCGTCATTGCCAGCCAGGTTCTCAAGGAGTACCAGTCATAGGACAGAGAGACCACAGAGGGACAGGAACCTCAGGAACTCATGACAGGAACCTCCTGAACTAATAGAACTAAAGATGGATTTCAGTGCTTGGGTGTTGACCCCCTGTAGACACACACACACACCACTCAGTGACCTCTGAACTCAATCAAACTGTGCTGTCTGCTGCATTCAGATGCCCAAGAGAATGATTGAAAAGGGGCTGACGCAACTTGATGAGCTAGATGGTCTGCTGCTCCGAATCCAAACTCTGGGTGTCGGCCGCGGAACATCCTTGAGTGGTTTGACTCGACCACAGTTCCTCTAGGTGTCCACAGGAGGGCAGCACACTTAGATCCTGCCTGCTGCCTTTTCTCTTGTGCCTGGAACCACACTCCGCCTCCTGATCCTTTGGATAAATAAACTCTGTCTTGTTCTGCTTTTTCAGGACATCATATGCTTGGCTGTACATATGTACGCTACCTTGTTTTGTAAAATAAATGACTAAGTGATGAATCATTATGCATTTGCTATTTCTCTTGCAACAAAGTACTGTATTTGAAGTATTTGAAGTACTGTAGCTTATACATGTAAAATTCATGGGAAGAATTCAACTGAATCATCATGTCCAAGAGTTAATGCTTGCAAAACTTAATCGTTTAAAAATAAATTTCTGTCTTTCTTAATAGTTGTTCATACATAAGCAAACACACACACACAGCCTTACAGAGACACGTGTACAGACACACACACTTGCATACACACACACACACATATGTATATATGGACACAAAAATACACACTCCCCCATACACGTGATGTGTCTGTTGACCCATAGAGCAGACACAGGAAAGGAAAAGTCCGGAATAAATCAATGAAGGAAACGCCTGAACGTGCTCATGCTCTTGTAGTGTGGGGAAGGAGCGGGTGCAGATGAAGAGGAGGGGGGTGCAGGAAGTGGGACCCTGGCCTGATTAGGGCGTTTCCCCCCTGCAGCGATGGTCCCCCCCCGCACCGTCTCATGGGGGAGAGGGGCCACGACGGGACCATCGTCCCCGAGTGTCCCACTTCGCGCCCGCACCCCAAATTGGGTCAGAGGTCGTCGGGCCCAGGCCTCACAGACCACACGTCAGATAGACCCCTCCCTGATGGCAGCCATATTAACTGAAATGATTGCTATCATGATTGCAGAGCATTGTTTTGTCATTCTCCTGAGGATAAAGCTGATTGTCATACCTTCATGCCTTCATGACCATAAAAATAATTGGCTCAGGCTTCAGTAGGCCACTAGCCAGCCCCCAATCTGAGTCAGTCTGACGCAGGTTTTGTCCAGAGGATGCAAGCTGTTTTGCCATCTGCATAGACGCTCAGCGGCTAATGTCACTTAGTCACGATGGTCATTGCTGACCTCTGGCCAACAACGGGTTTTAGCAGTGATCTTTAGTACTGCATCAAGCCTATCTGGTTTTAGAGCCCTAGAGGTGCTGCTGGGTTAGAACTAAAGATTCTTGAACATGCACTCCATGTAGCATTCTAGAATCTATAGAACCATTTTTGACAAATCACTCAGGTCTGCATGGAGGCGTCGTTGCATGTGACCGTTTTGTTGGACACTCCATAGATCTCTGGAAAAACACAATCAGCCTCCTAATGCTGGCAAGAATGAGCAGAAGGATGCAATCTGCAATCCTCAGGTTTTGTAGACGGGGACAATACTGCCAAGAAAGATGACAATTGTCAGTACGCACTGCGGGCACAGTACAGCACAGCACACCACACACACCATACTACACACTACACCACACACTACACTACACACACCTCATACCACACACCATAACACACCATACCCCATCACGCTCTCTGAATGAGCCAACCACTTGGTTTCTGGTTGTGCAATAGGCACTGGCAATTTTAATTATAGAATGAATTATATATTTTTGAATAGTCAATTTATAAGCCACTTTAATTGTATTTTTGACAAGTAATAGTAATGCATGGTCCAGTTTCTAATTTATCTAACTTGTCCGAACAGTGACTTGTGCTGTGGTTTGATTGTTTGCATGTAGCCCTCTGTGTTCATTCTGTTTATTTCTCCATTTCTTTTATATTATTTCTGTTTTTCATAAAAAGGACAGCTCTCTCTCACACATACACACACACTCTCACACACGCATACACACACACTCTCACACACGCATACACACATTTTCTTTGTCAATGATGAGTGCATAGAAGTACAAGAGGCACAAACCTTTGAAAAACATTTTGCAAATTTATTAAACAATGACTCTTTACAACTAATTTATACACAAAAATGGGTCAAACGAACCACACAAAACAATTTCTTTATCTGTTTTTTCCCCTTGACAAATACAAACGCTAAATGAAGGTATACATCACATCCTATTTACAATACCGTCGATTTGCTCGACTCATAAGTATAATTGGGCACTTGTTGTGAGTAAAGGCTTCGGATAAATATAGGCTACGCATAACTGGATGCGCTTGACTAACAATAGGAGCTATTCATATGGCTACGTGGAGCTGTCCGCGGAAGCAGACCGTGTCTAATTACTAGAGAAGAAAGTCTTAATGGGAATTTTAGGCTACAGGCAATTACGCTTGTAGTCTAATTGAAGTAATGCTCTAAAATATAAACATAACTCATACATTCTGTTTCAATTCTCGGCCAAAAATGAACCAAAGGGCGCATCCCTCATTGGACTAGACACAAGAATTTGACACAATATGGACACACTACACAACAATTGAACCAGACATGAATTCGAGACATGGGAGTGATTCTCCTAGTCGGCAACATGTAAGCTTAAGTACTGAGCCCATCATTGAAGTAATGCTTGAAGATGCCACGGAGACACCGAGCAACAGCTGTCCTCGTGCGCAAGCGACTGGGACGGGCGCTCGAGTAGCCCGCAGGGAGCTGCAGGTGCCGTCCGTTAAAGGTTCGCCAGGTAAAAAAATGAAACCTTTATCAGGTTCACCAAAACTTAAACGTAATTTCGCTTGTCGTAGTCTCCGTTTTGAGTGACGCTCTTTGTCGGGGCGTATTTTATGGGATATGAAGACTTGAAATGTTGGGGACATGAGCAACACAGAATCGTGCCTCCAATAAGCAGAAGTCCGGCAGCCGCCCATCCGATGTACAGCGCAGCCCCAATCTCCCGCTTCTTGGCCGGGGGTACTTGGGGGTTGTAGAAGTCCGAGATGATGCTATTGGCCATCCAACAGATCGGGATCAGCACGAACAAGCCGCTGATGATGTAGATGACCCCTCCGGCGTTCACCACCTTCGCTTTGATGGTCTCGGTTGTGATGCAGTTGGTGCACTGTGCGCCGGCGATGGTGAAAGTGAGCCCCATTACCCCCAGGACGGCGGAGATAATCGTGAGAGCTCGGGCCGTCTGCAGGTCCTTGGAGAGCGCAAGCACTGAGTCGTGCACCTTGCACTGCATCTGCCCGGTACTCTGCACAACGCAGGACATCCACAGTCCGTCCCAGATCGTCTGCGCCACCACGATGTTGCCCTCAATGAAGGCGGACACTTTCCACATCGGTAGCCCGCATGCCACCATCACCAGTAGGGTACCAGATACGCACAGCCCCAGGCCGAGGAATTCCAAACACGCGGAAATCATTTCACAGGGTCTGCAGAAAAGAGATCGGTTTGAGAAAAAGTCGGTTTTCAGTTGCGAAGCCCTCTCTCTCACAGCCACAACCAAGAGTACCGAATACTATTGTTGAACAAATTTAAAGCCCCGTTGAATTCTCTTGGGAATTTATACTGTGGTCTAACAAAGTGGTTTGGCGGCGACCAATGGCATCTTAGCCGCATCTCACAGCAGCCAATGAAAAGTCAGCAAAGTTGGAGGAAAACAGACAACGGGAAACAGCACGGGGATAGTATTTGTGGGGAGATAAGGCGACGATAACGGCAGGAAGACAATAGATATGTGATTTAAGTCTTCCTGCAATTCATTCCCCAAAAAATTTAAGAAAAAAACGCGGCATTGGTCGAGTGAGGTCACTCATGTCCGAAAACCTAGTGAGACTACACTGCCACATTTCAGGTATGAAAGGTAACCAACTTCAGACCGAGATGTATAGTCTTCAGATTTTTTTTATCAGTTGTGTCGTGTTCTAACCAGAATGCTTTATTATCAGCTTTATCGGTCATTATTTATTCTACATGTTTTTATTTACTGACTACTCATCTTTAGAGAAGCACAGAACACATTTGTTGAGTATACAAGACAACACACATTCCCTCTCAGTCATGGAGCTTAACCACACTTTGCCACAGTGTGAAATGTAAGTGATTAATCTCACAGACTGAACTCTACTCAAACACCAATTTACAACATAGACTATATGTACATATATGTAGGACTAGACCTATAGGCTTACATTAAATATTCAGAATGTGAGAATCAAACAGTGAGCTTTTTGTGGTCCAGATTTGTGTTTGGTTTGGTTCCATGTTTCCTGCCAGCACAGGATCCCTAGATTGATAGCATTCATCTTGGATGAGACAGTGAGTTCAGTCCACAATAAGGCTGATTATATCTATGGGGCCATACAGTATATAGGCCAACCATTCTTCTCTTCCAGTCAGTATTAATATTTTACAACATTAGACCTGTATCATTAGTGAAATGAAGCTGAATTCTGTGATTCTGTGTTGACTACTTTGATTACATTAGACCTGTATCATTAGTGAAATGAAGCTGAATTCTGTGATTCTGTTTTGACTACTTTGATTACATTAGACCTGTATCATTAGTGAAATGAAGCTGAATTCTGTGATTCTGTGTTGACTACTTTGATTATTACATTAGACCTGTATCATTAGTGTGAAATGAAGCTGAATTCTGTGATTCTGTTTTGACTACTTTGATTATTACATTAGACCTGTATCATTAGTGAAATGAAGCTGAATTCTGTGATTCTGTTTTGACTACTACTTTGATTATTACATTAGACCTGTATCATTAGTGTGAAATGAAGCAGAATTCTGTGATTCTGTTTTGACTACTACTTTGATTACATTAGACCTGTATCATTAGTGAAATGAAGCTGAATTCTGTGATTCTGTTTTGACTACTTTGATTACATTAGACCTGTATCATTAGTGAAATGAAGCAGAATTCTGTGATTCTGTTTTGACTACTTTGATTACATTAGACCTGTATCATTAGTGAAATGAAGCAGAATTCTGTGATTCTGTTTTGACTACTTTGATTACATTAGACCTGTATCATTAGTGAAATGAAGCTGAATTCTGTGATTCTGTTTTGACTACTTTGATTACATTAGACCTGTATCATTAGTGAAATGAAGCAGAATTCTGTGATTCTGTTTTGACTACTTTGATTACATTAGACCTGTATCATTAGTGAAATGAAGCAGAATTCTGTGATTCTGTTTTGACTACTTTGATTACATTAGACCTGTATCATTAGTGAAATGAAGCTGAATTCTGTGATTCTGTTTTGACTACTTTTGATTTTCTTCCCCATGCAGACATTTTTACTGTCACAATTCCCTCATGTGTAGAAATACATTTTAGAGCTACTCACATCTCTTATATTATCATTTCTAAAATTATATTTGAAAATATAGGCCTATAATTCAAATGGAGCACTTACACTGATCTAAATCCTATTAATCAATCAAAACACACTTTTAGTCTTTTTAGTAGAGAGATTCTGGAGGGTGTCATAAGGTTTTGGCACCAAACTCATCTTTTACTGTAAGTCTCAGCAAAAATTGGCTTAAATTTCGACTGTTTCTTATCAGTTCAGCTGGACTGGTGCTTTGTCCTGTTCCAGGAAGACATAGAAGCACCTGCTGGAGCATTTCAAGAGTTACTGTTAATTCGATTCTACACTGTAGTCTTAACAGGAATGTGTGTGTGTGTATGTGGGTGTTGCTGGGAAATGCTGGTGAGTGTCAGTATCAGTTTAAACACTTTGCTTTCACTAGCTTTAATCAGTGTCTCCATTAATAAAGTCAATCCTCCCAGCTTAACCTGAAAAATGTTTGTCCTGCAACTGCAACATGCAACTGGAAATGTGTTTTGAACAGTATTGAACGGTACATCAAACTTAGACAGTTCAGTCAAATTCCTGTAAATGTTTGTTCCTGTAAAAACATTCTCTGCCCCCTGCAAAAATCTCCTGGGTTCTGCTACTCAAGTGTTGGCCGGTATGAACAGCATGGAATGAAGGAGACATTTAAACACATCATTTAAAGTCTGTCAGAAGTGTGCAGAAAGACATTTAAACACATCATTTCAAGTCTGTCCTAAGTGTGATGTAGACGCTGGCACACAGACAGCTGGAGAGGGGTGATGCTGTGGAGACAGGTCAGCTCATGGTTAACATATCGCCTGAGGGAAGGCAAGCCAGTATCTGTCAGAAACTACAGACTTGACAAATATCTCCTGCATTGTACTGGTGGGACATGCCTTAGAGCTTGTTTACAGGGATCTTTCTTCCTACGGCTGTGAGACCATGCAATCAGCACCACACACACACACACGCACACTCACACATGCACACACACACACATGCAATCAGCACCACTCCAATGAGCATGCTCCACTTTAGAACTGTTTTATAGAACTTATTTATGCTTCTTTGATAACCTGTTGCTGTTGTTGTGGGTTGCTGTGCTACTCATATGCTTGACCAGGTATATGGTGTTTTTCTGTAGTGTGGGGCAGTGACAGTGGATACTGATGTTTGTGTGTGTGTGTGTGTGTGTGTGTGTGTGTGTGTTGCTGTGGCTGTTACATGAGTGCCTGTAAAGCTGGATGTCCTACTTGTGAGGTCTAATAACTGTCTCTTTTCTTATGGATGCTGTAATAATACAGATTTCTCCATAGTGAGACATTAACACACACACACACACACACACACACACACACATACATAGGGCTTTCTACCCTGCCTCAGCAGATCTGAACACCGCTGGCCAGCAATCAACTAGTCACCAAGAAGTTGAAATGATTTTATTTTGGCTCATGTGTGTTTATGTGTGTGTGTGTGTGTATGTGTGTGTGTGTGTGTGTGTGTGTATGTGTATGTGTATGTGTGTGTGTCTGTCTCTGTCTGCGTGACATAGGCCCATCAACACCCCACAGCAGCAAATAGCAGGATACTCAGTCCAGGGAAGGAAGACTGGTGGATGTGTGCTATTGTTCTATTGGGAGTAGTGATAATACACCATTAGTGTGTTTGCACTGCTGTGTTACGTTGTGCACCAGCATTAACTTGACTTGACAGCTCCAGCCCGAGACCCCTATCACCTTTGACCTTTCTGAAGCCTCGCGGCTTTAGATAGATAAATAGATAGATGGATAGTAAAGATAGATAGATAGATACTTTATTATCCTGTAGGAAATGTAGGCTTCTTGTGTATCCATGACATGACATACACAACATTCTGTCTACTATCACTGTTCATGTCCAGTCGCCACTCCAAATAAATCTTTAAAAGCACATTTAAAGTGCACCGTTCAAAAGAATCAGGTGTGTTTCAATGCACAACTCTGAGCTGGTTTTGTCAATAGCACTTAAGGCTCACATAAATGATGATCATGTAAGCAAACCTTCACTTCGTCAACGTGCGGAGTGACCTTAGAATTCCCTTGGGGAGGAAAAGATGCAAATGGATCCTGCTGTGTTTATTCCGAAGGCGTAGCCGTGCATTTGTGTTTATTCCGAAGACGCAGCCGTGCATTTGTGCGTGAAGGACCACACCAAATTGGTAAATTAGAATGTGGGAAACCTCACTCCCACTAAGTCATTTTAGTTTCCCTGTTTAGCATTGTTGGCGGGGTAATCACAGGGAGTCACCAGTGACGCTGCCCTCTGACCCACTTTAAAGGCCGGAGTGTCTGATAAGATGCTAAACAGCGCGGAGGAAGATGTGGATCCCCTGATAACACGGCGGATGAGGGCAACATCCAATCAAACAGCACAGCTATGGAAACAAGAAGTCATGTTTGTGTGTTCAGTTGTGTGAGTCAGCTCAGTCCTCTGTGACATAAAGGTTTAATAAGATGAAGAGAAATGGTCATGGTTTAATGGACAATGAGTTCAAACGCTTTGAATGAAGCCAGCTACATTTTTTTTCGATTTCAAATCCATGACTTTATTCTTGTAAATGTTCATAGTGTTTGCTTGTTGGAAGCACTTAAAATAGACTTGTTTTCCTTTAGCAATGTTAATATTTTATCCAAATAAACTCTCCATGCTTGATAAAGATTTGCTGGAGGAATGTAAGCAGTTCACATAAGCATGTAAGCTGTCTCAAAACAAAACTAAACAAAACAAAACCATCTTGTTTATTTTATTTATAGATGTTGATGTTCATGCAGCAGATGCATAGGCCTAGCTGTTGCCAGCATTCCACAGATCACAGAGCCAAAAAATGCAAGTAAGTATTTTATGAGAACAATTGATTCTCATACCCCCCTCCCCCTTACCCCCAACCAACCACATGCTTATGCAATTAGTTAGCTGGATAACATAAGACATCAGCGTGTGAAGTGTGATATCAGCAGCCTGGTGTGTTGGTTGCGGATGTGTAAGTCTGCTGGGGTCGGCCGATGCTCCTACGTGCAGCTGGGGTCTTGTTTGGCGGGCCAGATGAACAGCCAGAGAAACACCAGCACAGGCGTCATGCCACAGATGTTTCCTTCGGAGGCGTGCTTGTTGTGTGTGAACGTGTTGGAACCAGGTGGTTCTGTGTGTGTGTGTGTGTGTGTGTGTGTGTGTGTGTGTGTGTGGTCGAGCCCTCAGCCTCATCATGAGATGATTCTAATTTAGAGTTCTAATTTAAAATGCTATCAAGCTCTGAAAACCTCCAGAGATAAAGTGAAGAAAGTTACAATTCCACTAAATCTGTGGCTGAATCTGAACGCCCTCAGGCTCATCACGAGATGCCCACCACCTCACGGGCACCGTTAGCACTGCCCAAGTAAACACACACCAAGTCGTGTATACGGCTGCTGGCACTGACCAGAGGTGGACAGTGAGTGTGTGAGTGTGTGATTCTGTGGGCCAAACCACAGGGACCTCCTGAAGCTGCCACTCTGCAGTCTCCAGGCATGTGTCCAGTCAGTCTCCAGGCATGTGTCCAGTCAGGTGGAGTCTGAGTCTGGAGGATGAGGCTGTGATGCTCAGGATTTCCTGCCATCTCTCGCGTCACTGTGGGCTATTGTGTGTGTGTGTGTGTGTGTGGTGGGGGGTGTGGGGGGTGGGGGGGTGGTGGTATTGTTCCCCAACAGAGGATGAATCTGCTCCATCCCCCTCTCTCCTCTCTCCAAATCCCATCCACACTCCAACCGCCTGCTCGCTCACGTGGCAGACTACTAGATAAATCTGTGTGTCTGTGTGTGTGTGCGTGTGTGTGTGTGTGTGTGTTTGTGTGTGTGTGGTCACACAACATGCACAGCAGCCCTAATGATGTTTGGAACTCACCAGGGAAGTGCATGTATGTCTTAGTGTAAACAGCAGTCTGGAGACACAACTCTAATCTAAATGACTGTTATTACATGTAAATAACCTCAGTTACTGTTACTGTCCAGTGCTAACTTTGTGAAATGATTCAGAAAGTGATCCAGAAGGAGAAGTGTCTTTTATAGACTTGTGTAATGCACTGCAAATTTTCAAACCATGACAAAGGATTAGAAGAAGATTTAGAGACTCCCTTGGTGTATGATGCCCTGTAGCTAGTTAAAATAAAGTGAAATGACTTTAAATCTGAAACCACTCAGGGCTTCCGGACTACACATTTAGAGTGCTATCAAGCTCTGAAAACCTCCAGAGAGAAAGTGAAGAAAGTTACAATTCCACTAAATCTGTGGCTGAACCTGAACGCCAAATGAAGCAGCAACCTCACTGCTGCGCTGCTGGAGAGGAAGGCAGTGAAGGAAACGGGGACTTAAGGACGTGAGTCACTGCAAAGCAAACAAATACAAGGAGGCAGGATACACACCTCGGGGGCGGGGGGGGGGGGGGGGTATGGTTCCTGATGGAGGGCTGATGCGGGCGGAGAAAGAGAAGGAAGACGTGAGATGGGGGTGATGATGATGATGAGGTCCTATGTGAGGCACTCAGCACAGTGCAAAGCACTCAAGAATGTCTCTGTGCCTTTCTGACTCACATCCGAATATCCAGTAGATCTTTGTTCTCTACTCATGTACACACACACACACACACTGAACCCCACTGACTCAAACACTCATAGTAACCCCCCACCCACACCCACACCCACACTGAACTCCACTGACTTATACAAAACACTCATAGTAAACCCTCCCCACACACACACACACTTACTTTCACTTTCAGTGGCTGCCTAACATGTCATGCAAGTGTGTATAGGCTACTATATAATACTCTATTATGAACTATTATGAACCTTAGCTAAAACCATAGGCAACTTATAGTCTGTCATGGTTACTACTGATTGTAATTGTTCTCCATGACCCCTGGCAGTTGGGTTAGCCCCTTGAGTCGTGGATCTGCCCAAGGTTTCTTCCTAGATTAACTGAACATAAGGGAGTTTTTCCTTGCCCCTGTTGCTCTTGGGTGCTCCTTCTGTGAAGCGCCACGAGACAATACTATTGTAAAAGGCGCTGTAGAAATAAAACTGAATTGAATTGAATTGAATTGTTCACAGTAGTACAGTAATGAGTATCACCATTAGAGGAATGTGTAGTATACTTATTCACGGTAGTACAGTAATGAGTATCACCATTAGAGAAATGTGTAGTATACTTATTCACGGTAGTACAGTAATGAGTATCACCATTAGAGGAATGTGTAGTATACTCATTCATGGTAGTACAGTAATGAGTATCACCATTAGAGGAATGTTTAGTATACTCCCTCATGGTAGTACAGTAATGAGTATCACCATTAGAGGAATGTTTAGTATACTCCCTCATGGTAGTACAGACAACATGGCCATAAGAGTTTAGTGTTCCCTTTTATGGTGCCACAGAAATGAGTGTCATATTAATAGAGAAAGTATACTTGTTTATCACATTAGCAATGAAAGCCATGCTAACAGTACTGATTGACTGGTTCTGCTGAACACACCTCACTCCATGATGCCACAGAGATTTAATGGAGATGGCAACCTGCCAGTCCCACCTTTGCAAAGCATCATGGTATGACAGAGCTGCCGTTTGGGTAGTCCATCGCATCAAGAAGTTGGGTTCTGCTTAACTTTATGCAAATGAATCTGGTGAATGTGACAGGATTGTTCAACAACTGTGGAGGATTGAGGCTGTTTTGTTTAACTGGTTGGTGCCTCTGGTTGGGATTTATGATTGCACTAGTAATTCCATTGATGTAATATTTGGCAGTGGCTTCTATCATGTAGTCTACAGCCAATATTATTTTCTGATGAGTATCTAGGTGAATTGTAGACCTACATTTATAAACTAAAATTTCAAATGAAATGCCTACACATGTCCAAAATACAGGAGGCGTATCGGTTGCTGGCCAGAGAGAGTTTAGTATAATCAGTTATACTCGTACATAAAGGAATATTCTCTTTAGAATAAGTGTTCACTGTTCTCATTAAGGGTAGTGCAGAAATATGAAAGACAACAACCCAAGTCCGTTTTTTCCCCCATATTTGTTTATCTTGTTTTAATCCCTGAGGTCTTTTAATTTGTTTATCTTGGTAGAATCTGTTTTAATCCCTGAGGGCTTTAATCCCTCTTCCCTCTTGTCATTTCCTTTCTCCATCAAGGCCAATCAGGAAGATAGCTGATCCAGCCAGGCAAAGCTCTCAGCCCAGAGTCAGAGTTTTCCCAAAAGATCACTCACTGCACAGACACATTCATGACTGTTGGCCTCTTAAGTGGCACTGACCACAGGAGTTCTCTAAGAGGGTTTGTTTGTTTTTGAAGTCAGCTGTCCTCAAGTGCCTTGATTAAATGTTTTGTTATTCTCAGTCACTTCCAGCTGAAGGACAAAGAGAACAAAAATATTGCGTTTGTTATGTTTTGCAGGAAGTATGCTTAAAGTTGGGATTAGGGTTAGATTTGTGGTAAAACCAAAGGTCGAAAAATCCTCCATCCGAACGTCAAACTGGTCAAACTCGCCATATCAGGATTGGGTCTCCACAAGCATTAACTGTCCTCTGAGTCTCTGAGTTGTGTTTCCATTCTGGTGACATGATCTACCACACTTCAGCCTGCGGCTTTTGCCTTGAGTCGCCAACACAAGAGAAAACTCACAGCAGCTTTCCCACCCATCCTATTGTGGTTGCTTCAGAGGGACATGAGGACCAGTGCTCGGACAAAACAATAAAGGCTTCCTGCGCTGCTCTGAGGAGCTCAGGCTGAGGTGGCGTGAAAACACAAGTGTGGGAGCTTAATGAGCCATTGTACAGATGGCACGGCTCTTAAAACCGACGGCTTTCCTGAGTGCTCAGTTTCCCAGCGGCGCTGGTTGTGACCCTGTGGCGTAACCCTGGCCATCGGAGGAAACATTCAGAGGGCCTCTCTGGCCTGGCCGTGCATCCTGTGCCAACCTTCTTGTGTGTTTGATGGAGTGCTTTCCTTGGCTGGCCCGGGAAGCTGAGCAGAGGCTTTTATGTGTGTGTCTGCGGCGTTTGGAGCAGAAAATGACATTATTGTCCCTGGCTCTGCGCCACAGACCTCGACCAGCGCTTGCATCACCTCCGCGCTCGCCTCATAATGGGTGTCGGGCAGCGGCAGACGAGGGAACAACAGCGTTCGCAGAGCACGAATGCCAAGCGCCTGTGCCAAGAAACACAATCAGGGACAGGGCGAGACCACAAACCACTAATTCAGATAAATCTAAGCAGAGTAGCAACACTTATTTACTTCTTGACTGTTTTTTACAAATACGCATTTGCATTTGTGTTGTTTTACCCACAGCATATCTAACCCTAGGCACACGGGAATGGAAAACATGGCACTTATCTAAAACCCACAGAGTGCAGATGCCTTTCTCAATGACTAGTGCAGTGCTGGCTGTGGGGATGGAATGAAGGTGGACAGGCATATTAGGGGTGACTGACTCCTACCTGCCCCAGATGTTATTATTGCGACCTAATCTCCAAATGGCAGCCTGAATGCCCAACCCTCTCCTATGTGAGGAGTGGAAACTCGAGGAGGGACAAAGTCAATCACTGTTTTCATCTCTCAGGATGAGGTGGAGGAGTGTAGCTCACTGATTACCTTGACAATTCACAGTTAGATGTTGAATATTCAGTTAGATGTTGAATATCTTTTTTTTTAAGTATGTTTTTGGGATTTTATTTCTTTATTCAGAGAGGACAGTTCTGGGGAGAGAGAGGGAGAGGAATCAGGAAACAAACCTGAGCCTCTGAGTCTATGCTTAGCAAACTGTGCCACACCACGCACCCCCAGACACGCCACGCTCCCCCAGACACGCCACGCTCCCCCAGACACGCCACGCTCCCCCAGACACGCCACGCCACGCACCCCCAGACACGCCACGCTCCCCCAGACACGCCACGCTCCCCCAGACATGCCACGCACCCCCAGACACGCCACGCTCCCCCAGACACGCCACGCACCCCCAGACACGCCACGCACCCCAGACACGCCACGCACCCCAGACACGCCACGCTCCCCCAGACACGCCACGCACCCCCAGACATGCCACGCTCCCCCAGACACGCCACGCTCCCCCAGACACGCCACGCACCCCCAGACACGCCACGCTCCCCCAGACACGCCACGCTCCCCCAGACACGCCACGCACCCCCAGACACGCCACGCACCCCTAGAAATGACATGCCACTCACCCCCAGACTACCCACGCAACCCCAGACACGCCACGCTCCCCCAGACACGCCACGCCACGCACCCCCAGACACGCCACGCACCACAAGACATGCCACGCTCCCCCAGACACGCCACGCACCCCCAGACACGCCACGCTCCCCCAGACACGCCACGCACCCCCAGACACGCCACGCTCCCCCAGACATGCCACGCACCCCCAGACACGCCACGCCACGCACCCCCAGACACGCCACGCCCCCAGACACGCCACGCCCCAGACACACCACGCACCCCCAGACATGCCACGCTCCCCCAGACAAGCCACGCACCGCAACCCACTACACTCCACGCTCCCCCAGACACGCCACGCTCCCCCAGACACTCCACGCACCCCCAGACATGCCACGCTCCCCCAGACACGCCACGCCACGCACCCCCAGACACGCCACGCACCCCCAGACACGCCACGCACCCCCAGACACGCCACGCTCCCCCAGACACGCCACGCACCCCCAGACACGCCACGCACCCCCAGACACACCACGCCACGCACCCCCAGACACGCCACGCACCCCCAGACATGCCACGCACCCCCAGACACGCCACGCTCCCCCAGACATGCCACGCACCCCCAGACATGCCACGCACCCCCAGACATGCCACGCTCCCCCAGACATGCCAAGCACCCCAGACATGCCACGCACCCCCAGACACGCCACGCACCCCAGACATGCCACGCACCCCAGACATGCCACGCACCCCAGACATGCCACGCCCCCAGACACGCCACGCCACGCCCCCAGACATGCCACGCTCCCCAGACACGCCACGCTCCCCCTGACACGCCACGCACCCCCTGTCACGGCACGCTCCCCCAGACACGCCACGCACCCCCAGACACGCCACGCCACGCTCCCCCAGACACGCCACGCTCCCCCAGACACGCCACGCTCCCCCAGACATGCCACGCACCCCCAGACATGCCACGCACCCCAGACATGCCACGCCACGCACCCCCAGACATGCCACGCACCCCCAGACATGCCACGCTCCCCCAGACATGCCACGCTCCCCCAGACATGCCACGCACCCCCAGACATGCCACGCACCCCCAGACACACCACGCTCCCCCAGACACGCCACGCCACGCTCCCCCAGACATGCCACACCACGCACCCCCAGACATGCCACGCTCCCCCAGACACGCCCGAGCTGACTGCCAGCCCTACCACACACACCCCAGGAGAGACTTTTCTTGTAAGCGGCTCTGAGCAGAACAATGCACAATGCATATTTAACCATTATGTTGCACAGCTAGACATCAGGAAGTAGACGCATTACACCAAGACATAGATATGCAGTTATACATCACAAAATACAATCTGTGTTCACTGCTCATTTACCTTTAATATGTTTTTATGTAAATCTAAACATTTTACGTTTAGATTTACATTTACTTTTATATGTATAAATTTCTTTATGCATTTCTATTGACATTTATACTTACTTATACTTATATACATTTATACAGTGGCCAATCGGCCAATTTGCTCTGTGTGCCAAAGTTTCTCCTTCTTGTCCTCCCAACAGCACTCAGCACCCACGAACAACAGGACTGTGGGCTGACTATATTGACCCCAGACTATTGATTATATTGACTAATGACTATATGGACTCCAGACTATTGACTATATTGACTCCAGACTATCGACTATATTGAATCCAGACTATTGATTATATGAACTCCAGACTATTGACTATATGGACTCCAGACTATTGATTACATTGACTCCAGACTATTGATTTACATTACATCATTGTTTCACATGGAGGACATCCAAGCTTCCTTTTCATCTCCATGTATGCTACTACTTCTACTACCCTTCTACTGCTCTATACAGAGTTTCTATCAGTCCGTAAGGACAGGGGTTAAATGAACCTTTAGAAATGTGAATATCTACCAGTCACTGACAGGTCTATTTGTGCATTTCTCCGGCCAACAGGAAATCAGTATTTTTTGTCTGAAGTCACCTTAAAATGTACCAGTGGCAGGTGGCTGGTGCTAACTGAAGCCCTGCCAAAGGATAGACCACAAACAAATACTTTTGGGTTCATTTTTGGCAAGGGCCAAACCTAATCTGGGTCTCCCCCAGGGCTAGCTCTAGCCTTCCTGCTGCCCTAGGTCAGATTTGAGTTTTGCCCCCTCTTCTAGAAATAGATAGATAGACAGATACTTTTGCTGTCCTGTAAGAATTTCTGGTATCCGGAAGCTTCCATGAATTTCTGGCATCTGGAAGCTTCTGGATGGCATACACAACATACATGATAAAAATATAGAGATAAAAATCCTATTTTGTGCTAAAAGTTGTTTAGTGTGGAAGTAGTGTGGAATGTACTGGTACAGATGCTATGGTAACCATAGAACAAAGGTGTCAGTGCAAGTACATCTCCAGAAGTGAAAAGCTGTAGAAAATCAAAAAGAAATGCATTGTGATGCCCTCGGAAATGTAGCCCCCCCATGCCAGGAACTGTCGAGATTTCCCTGTCCAATCAGAGAGCTGATTGGCTGCATCCTCAGCTTCCTGTGCAAACTACCAGAACACAGTGCTGGGTCAGAGTGCCTCTCTCACTCTGCTGATCTCATCTAAAAGTGTGTTTACGTCTTACTATTCTGGCTTGTTTATGTTTAGAGTTCTTTGTCTTGACTGTTCTATTTTTAATGCAACTGAACAAAGAAAGCATTAGAGACGTGGAGAACAACAATTAAAGAAGCAAAGATGTCAGTATGACAAGCAACATATGATAGCGTGCAAAACATCAGTCACATTATCCACCAGTAAACATGTAGTGACATTCAGGTCATTAAAGAAAGCCTTAATGGGCTGCCTTACGTCTTATCTGAGATTCTGCACTTAGATTAGACAACTGTTGTTTGGGGAAATTTGGGTCTGCTTGAATAGGTGAAGAAATTCACTGATGCCCCCTCCCCTTCCCCCAAGGCATCAGTGAATTTCTTTTACATGAATTCCCTTTAGCTCCCTCCTGAAGCACAGGAAGGCACTGTGGGCCTTCTCCACTAGCAGCCTTACTGCACTTTGTTTGTGGACAGGATATTCCCATCATTGTTTTACTCTGGCTGCTGCTCGGACTTGCAGGCTTCGCACGGCTCTCAGGCTGTTCTGCTAGGTGTAGGGAAGCAGGAGGCAGGAGGCAGCAGGCAGCGGCTTCTCCTGTTTGTTTGCATGTTTTGAGGCGCTGTGCCATTGTTTACGGCTGGCCGCTAACCCACTCAGAACCTTGGAGCGAGCTGCTGAGCGCTGATTAGTTGGTGAATAAAGGGGAATAAAGGAGGCAATGGGCCGCTGGTGTGGATGACGCCATGATTATTGTGTGTGTGTGTTTCTTTGTGGCATGACTGCAGGACATGAAACTCCAAGGAGCGCTTGCCTCCCAAGCTAAACACACTGTTACAGCAGTGTCACACTGACAGGCCACAAACACACACACTCTCAAGAAGTGCTTGCCTCTCAAGGTAAACACACCACTGCAGCAGTCTCACACACACACACACACACACACACACATCTAAGGACCACTTGCCTCCCAAGTTAAGTATTGGACCACTGACTCAATGAAAGATCAATAAGACAGGGTCATTAGAGACGAGTCACCATTAAACCCTGAGGTGGTTGTGTAGTGACCCTAAGGTTGTGTAGCCTATGACCCTAAGCTGGCCTCCTTGTAATCCCAAGAATATACAAATCTACGATAGGAGGAAGAGCCTTTTGTTACCGTGCACCCATCCTGTGGAATAATCTCCCCCCCCACATTCGACAAGCGGACACTCTCAATACCTTTAAGTCTAGACTTAAAACCTTCCTCTTTACTGACCATCCCTGCAGTGGTGCTGGGTTGCCACGCATCATACCTTAGTTATGCTGCTATAGCCTAGTGCCGCCACAAAAGCTTCATGTGTCATGCCGTACAACTCTCTCTCTCAATATCTACATATATGTGTGTGTGTGTGTATGTATATGTATATATGTATGTATGTGTATGTGTGTGTGTATGTGTGTATATACATTCATATATGTATATATATATATATATATGTATATATATGTATATATATATATATATATATATATATATATATATATATATATATGCCCATATTACACATTTGCTCTCTGATGTGTGAACCTGGCCTAATTCACTTTCTTTCTCTGTCCACAATTATCTCTGCTGAGTGTCATCCCTGCCTCATTCCAGCGGACTCCTCTCACCCTCCCCTCCTGAGTGGACTACAACCAACACTAAGGCCCATGTCAGGAACTACTATCCATCATAGAGGCCCTTCCTGGACGCCGACGCTGGGCCCGTCTCCCCTTCCTTGAGGCTCTGTGATTGCCCCCCCCCCTCACAATGGCACTGTCAAATGGACCCTTACTGCTACCCCCATGACCCATCTCACTCCTTTGAGTTTGACACTATGTCTGGCCGCTGCTACATTGTCCAGCCATAATTCCTGATAACCACCTATAGTCTGACTACCATATAATGTAAAGTGGGATAATACTCTATTATGAACTATTATGAACCATAGGCAGCGTGTAGTCTGTCATGGTTACTACTGATTGTAATTTTTCTCCATGACCCCTGGCAGTTGGGTTAACCCCTTGAGTTGTGGATCTGCCCAAGGTTTCTTCCTAGATTAACTGAACATAAGGGAGTTTTTCCTTGCCCCTGTTGCTCTTGGGTGCTCCTTCTGTAAAGCGCCACGAGACAATACTATTGTAAAAGGTTCTGTAGAAATAAAATTGAATTGAATTTAAAAAGTTGAATAGTGTAGCATAGTGTGAGTCTGTCCCTAAGATCAGTCTGATCTGAGTGTGGAGTGTAGCATAGTATGAATCTGTCCCTAAGATCAGTCTGATCTGAGTGTGGAGTGTAGCATAGTATGAATCTGCCCCTAAGGTCCAGTCTGATCTGAGTGTGGAGTGTAGCATAGTATGAATCTGCCCCTAAGGTCCAGTCTGATCTGAGTGTGGAGTGTAGCATAGTATGAATCTGCCCCTAAGGTCCAGTCTGATCTGAGTGTGGAGTGTAGCATAGTATGAATCTGCCCCTAAGGTCCAGTCTGATCTGAGTGTGGAGTGTAGCATAGTATGAATCTGCCCCTAAGGTCCAGTCTCATCTGGTTGTGTAATGCGATGTAGTATGAATCTGCCCCTGAGGTCCAGTCTCATCTGTGTAAGGCCGGGACTTAATGCGTGTCCTCACCGCATGCTAATGGCGGCCGTTTTGAACCTTCAGGCGGCACTTATTGTTGCAGTCAGGTCCAATAAGCCCGATATATCATGTCATGCTTGTTGATATGTTCTTAATGGTGTGTGGTTAGTTTACATGTGTCTAAACAGGTGGGTGCACACATGCATTATAACCGCGTTAACATTTTTGATGAAACATGATTATATTGTTTTGTTTAAGCATTTTATTTAAGTGCTTTGTTGTGGCTGCACCAAGCTAGTTATTTTGTAAAGATATTTTCTATTTTTTTACCTTTTCTTTATTGTTTCACTATGTTTTGCGTTTGGATGCCTCATCACTTCTGGTGCTAAAGGAATAAATCATACTATTGTATACTATTTTACAATACTATTGTAAAAGGTTCTGTAGAAATAAAATTGAATTGAATTTAAAAAGTTGAATAGTGTAGCATAGTGTGAGTCTGTCCCTAAGATCAGTCTGATCTGAGTGTGGAGTGTAGCATAGTATGAATCTGTCCCTAAGATCAGTCTGATCTGAGTGTGGAGTGTAGCATAGTATGAATCTGCCCCTAAGGTCCAGTCTGATCTGAGTGTGGAGTGTAGCATAGTATGAATCTGCCCCTAAGGTCCAGTCTGATCTGAGTGTGGAGTGTAGCATAGTATGAATCTGCCCCTAAGGTCCAGTCTGATCTGAGTGTGGAGTGTAGCATAGTATGAATCTGCCCCTAAGGTCCAGTCTGATCTGAGTGTGGAGTGTAGCATAGTATGAATCTGCCCCTAAGGTCCAGTCTCATCTGGTTGTGTAATGCGATGTAGTATGAATCTGCCCCTGAGGTCCAGTCTCATCTGTGTAAGGCCGGGACTTAATGCGTGTCCTCACCGCATGCTAATGGCGGCCGTTTTGAACCTTCAGGCGGCACTTATTGTTGCAGTCAGGTCCAATAAGCCCGATATATCATGTCATGCTTGTTGATATGTTCTTAATGGTGTGTGGTTAGTTTACATGTGTCTAAACAGGTGGGTGCACACATGCATTATAACCGCGTTAACATTTTTGATGAAACATGATTATATTGTTTTGTTTAAGCATTTTATTTAAGTGCTTTGTTGTGGCTGCACCAAGCTAGTTATTTTGTAAAGATATTTTCTATTTTTTTTTTTTCCTTTTCTTTATTGTTTCACTATGTTTTGCGTTTGGATGCCTCATCACTTCTGGTGCTAAAGGAATAAATCACAAGTCTTGCCGCCTCTTTGTGCCAACAATAAAGACCCTCAACACAATCTGGTTGTGTAATCTGGTATAGTCTGCCCCTGAGATCCAGTTTGATCTGGTTTGCCTCCTGAGTCACTAGCTCTCTATACTCCAGATGTTTCCCTGCTGTGTCCCTGAAGTGATGATCAGGCCTCTGGAATGACCAGGCCTCTGGAATGACCAGGCCTCTGGAATGACCCTCTGACCGGAAACCAAAAGTGTTACTGTGTCGCACATCCGGCACGACATCAGAGACCCTGAAGTGCTTAAGATGCCAAAACAGCAGCAGGCAGGCAGCAACACACACACACACACACACACACACACACTAGATAGGAACAATTAAACCTCTCTAGATGAAACTGTGCCAAAGCTGACCTCAGGACAGCGGGCATTGGACACATGCAGCAGGTCTCTCAGGTGAAGTATTTGTACACAACACAAACAAACAGGACAGCTGGGTTGTTGCTTCCTGTCACATGACTATGAGAATAACAGGTTGGCAACTTCCTTGTGCTGTCAAATTCTGATAAGAATTTAAGTTTGGCTGTGCCAGACTACAAACGTAGCACTCCAGAAATCTTACATCAACCAGACCAACCAGAATAGTTTCATTTTCTTATGATTTTTATCTGGTATCATACCAGGCCAACATGAAAAGGAGATATTCCATAGTGTTTCATTCCAAAGGTTCAAGACCACAGAATGCTGTGGATCCAGGGCTATGAAGGGTTGACATCCATAGTAAACTGAGATGATCATAAGGGTGATGATATGCTCCTGTTTTCTCTGGAAGTGCAGTGCTATGTTATGATGGAGTTTCATGATGTTGTCCAGACTCCACATAGCTTCCTGTGGTCTCGTCGGTGAACTCTTCTTCAAGACTACTGGCACTCCAGACACACACACACACACACAATGGCACAAATACATCCAAGCAGACATATGGAGCCTTCTGTTTGTACCTGTAAGTTTTTCTACTCGTTTTACTTTTTCATCCAAGAAGTTGTAAATAAAACACCTGCTGAAGTTGTAGTCCTTAAACACCTGCTGAAGTTGTAGTCCTAAAACACCTGCTGAAGTTGTAGTCCTAAAACACCTGCTGAAGTAGATGTAGTCCTACTTAAATAAAACACCTGCTGAAGTTGTAGTCCTAAAACACCTGCTGAAGTTGTAGTCCTAAAACACCTGCTGAAGTAGATGTCGTCCTACTTAAATAAAACACCTGCTGAAGTTGTAGTCCTACCTAAATAAAACACCTGCTGAAGTTGTAGTCCTACTTAAATAAAACACCTGCTGAAGTAGATGTAGTCCTACTTGTTAGTTTGGATTACATTTCCAAGACGTGCCCCTGTGAAGGAAAAGAGACCCATAGTAGAAATGCCCTGTTCTGCAGTTTTGTTGTGCTCTGTCTTACTAAGTAAGTCTTGCAAACAATAATGTCCAACCTGTATCAGTCTGTTGCTATGGCAATGCTGAATTCTCCATTTGTTTTGCTATATCTGGATCCAATCACTAACAACACAACTGCTGACACTTTGTTCTGACAACTTGTTAACAGCTGAAACAC
The DNA here is from genome assembly GCA_027481765.1 of Tenualosa thibaudeaui. Lineage (NCBI taxonomy): Eukaryota > Metazoa > Chordata > Actinopteri > Clupeiformes > Clupeidae > Tenualosa > Tenualosa thibaudeaui. Next base: position 1,277,274 of record JAIFZK010000014.1, read on the forward strand.
ATTCAACTTGTTTTTTACACAGACATAATGCCATCTGCAGTTGCCAGTTACCATTTACCAGACAAATGGAACATAGGAACACACACACACACACACCACACACAGTTGTTGCTCTAAGCCCTAGAAACCTTCTCCATCCTGGAAATGTGCTCAGAGACCATTCTGGCTGCGAACAATGAGCCTCATTCACCCACTCTTTTCCTAGGAATATTCTTACATTTGCTCAA
>JAIFZK010000014.1:1285000-1287500 GCA_027481765.1 Tenualosa thibaudeaui
GGCCAGTGACTATGACTGCAGTACTGGAGGAGAAGCATTTGCTAGTCTTCCTTTCAGAGAAACATTATGAGCTGGACTATGAGCAGATGCTAACCCTTCACATCCTGTGCTTTGCCACAGAAATAACAGACAGAGTTCATGCCTCAGAGTTCAAATGGGAGGCCAAGGTCTTGTTGGTTGGTCACAGTTTTGTTTTTCACAGAAAGAAGCTAAAGACAAATGTGTTACACAGTAACCCTTGGAGACCCATAGTCTCAAGTTATTAGAATGAGAGATTAAGTCATCATGACACCCACTTAGTTTCAAGTTCCAAAAGTGAGAAGTGTTAATGTTAATGTTAATGATAATGTCCAGTTCTTGAGATCAGCACAGATGAAGTGCATTCCCTTCTCTGCTGGCAGCTGGAGGACGATCACAGACTACATTGACCAGCAGTTTGAGCAGTACTTCAGAGATGAGAGTGGCCTAAACAGGAAGAACATCCAGGACAACCGCGTTCACTGCTGCCTCTACTTCATCCCCCCATTTGGGCACGGGTAGGTATGCCACACTAACGCCACACTCCCCTGGGCACGGGTAGGTATGCCACACTAACGCCACACTCCCCTGGGCACGGGTAGGTATGCCACACTAACGCCACACTCCCCTGGGCACGGGTAGGGATGCCACACTAACGCCACACTGCCGTCTAACTGTCTCCATAGACCATAGTAATGCTGTGTCTGTGGCTGCTTCCGTTCCATAGCACTGATAATGTCAGTGGAGGCAGCTGTGTCCTGTGTCCTGTGTCCTGACTGCAGCTCTTTTGGAAACACTTTTGCCTCTCTCTCTCTCTCCCCTCCTTTCTCTCTCTCTCTCTCCTCCTCTCCTCTCCCCTCCTCTCCACCTCTCTCTCTCCCCTCCTCTCTCCCTCTCTCCTCCTCTCCTCTCCCCTCCTCTCCTCCTCTCTCTCTCCTCTCTCTCTCTCTCCTCCTCTCCTCTCCTCTCCCCTCCTCTCCTCCTCTCTCTCTCCTCCTCTCTCTCTCCCCTCCTCTCTCTCTCTCTCTCTCTCTCTCCCCTCCTCTCCTCCCCTCTCTCCCTCCTCCTCTGTCGTACAGCCTGCGTCCCGTGGATGTGGAGTTCATGAAGGCCCTTGGTCAGAAGGTCAATGTGGTGCCCCTCATTGCCAAGGCTGATTGCCTGACGCCAGCTGAGATACGCAAGCTGAAGGACAGGGTGAGCAAGGCGGGCATCACCCAAGGCTCCTCTGAGTCCTCGCTCATGGCACTAAGGGACACGGGGAAATGCACAGTGCAAAGAGGACATTCATCCAGAGATTACAGAAAACACATATCTTTCACACAAAGTGTAATCACACTGACTTAACACACTTTAATTACATGATCTTTAATATAGTGTAGATTCACATTTAGATGTTTGTTATTGATACAATCTGCTTATTAGTGTGTTGTACTTGTTTACAAACCCAGGAGCAGGTTCAGAGACTTGGACTCAGGTTGGAATAAACTGATCATTTGGAGTTCTCGTGTTTTAGACATTTTTTAGACAAGCTTCTAAGCCGTCTGAGACGCACCTCCCCATAAGCGCCCTGGTGTGTTTCTGTGTAATTACGTCTCTGTTCATTCCCCAGTGTCAGTGCTGCACTGTCACGGCTGTCCTTATTGGCTGACGTACAGCACTGAGCTCAAAGCTACTTTAGACCTCAGCGGAACACTGTCTGATTAACTGCTGTTTTCTCTCCTCCACTTGCTCTCTCTCTCTGTCTCTCTCTCCCTCTCTCTCTGTCTCTCTCTCCCTTTCTCTCTGTTGTTCCCAAGGTGAGGGAGGAAATTGAGGCATTCGGGATCAAAGTGTACCAGTTTCCTGATTGTGACTCTGATGAGGATGAAGAGTTTAAACAGCAGGACCGGGAACTCAAGGCAAGAGAAATACCTGTCCTTGATTTACCTCACTTTACCAACACATTGAAACAAACCAGTACACACTCCGTGTGTAGCGTTCCATGTGAGTACACACTCTGTCTGTAGTGTGCTATGTGAGTACACACTCTGTCTGTAGTGTTCTATATGAGTACACACTCTGAACACCCTTACCTCTAAAATGTAAGACATGAAGGTGTATAACACGTCCCCAAGATGGGCAGTTCCAGCTGAGCTGATATGTTTTGACAGGCAGCATCATAGAAAGGTGTGAAAGTGGGGGATAGAAAACTTTATTTCCCAGACGGACTTATGAATCACTGATAAAACCCTACAGTGAAAAATGATTTCACTACAAAATCACAACATTTGTCCCTTGAGAAACAATGCGACTCTTGCATGCACTGTTGCACTTTTAAAAACTGAATTATTCATTGATATGAACTGTTACGCATTCCTGGCTGCTTGAAGGACCATTATGTAGAAGAACAGGCAACATTTAAGAAAGAGTATGAGTAGTTTTGTCCAATAAGGCTGCATTTCATGAATAGACCTAGAACTCTGAATGTCACAGTTCTCTC
>JAIFZK010000014.1:1292500-1295000 GCA_027481765.1 Tenualosa thibaudeaui
TTCCCCGTGTGGAGATGTTCCTGCTCCCGTCTCCTCTGCAGTCTTACAGTGTGTGTGTACATATCACACTTGGTCACACACTCCTCTTAGATAGAATATGATACACTTTTAGATGTTCTTTTGTGATTTAACAACAATAGCTGTGTGTGTTTGTGTGTGTGTATGTGTGTGTTTGAATGAAATATTAGGAGTGTGCACTTGTTGAAGAGAGTGGAGGTGTAAAAGCAACCGAGGAGGGTTTTCCAAATTCAGCCTGCAGCCCAACTGAAGCAACCAGGCATGGAGCAGAAAGCTCTCTGGTCAAGAGCATATACGTCATCGTTTTATACTTGAGTAATTTAATTTGTGTGTGTGTGTGTGTGTGTAACCTTTGGTACCTGGTCCTTCTCTAAACTGAATAATAACCTGGTTTATTCTAGTCTGCTCTTCATGTATAGTAAGTACATGTAACATATGATTAGATCCATTTCACCAGACATCTGCTTCACCTCCAGTGCAGTGCGCTGACTATACAAACGGGGGCACTATAATGAATGAGTGTTTGATGCATATTCTGGCACAAAGACTTCTAAGTAAATGTGTGTAATCAATACTTGTGCTTAGGTAATGTGATATTGGAGTCAACCTCTTGACTGTTTGTTGAGGTATGCAAGGCAAAATGTCAGATCAATCTAATGCTCAAAGCCAAACCATTGAAGATGACCTTCTAACATTTTCTTTCTTAGTTTCTGTCTTTGCCCTGCTTTTGTGATAGATGGCCTTTGAGAAGCCAGTCTTTAGTTCGGTTTTGTACTGCATTTGCATTGCTGTGATGTTATCAAGCTACTTTTCCACTCTGTCTTCATCATGTTAACATATTTCAGTTGCACCACCAGAGAGTGTGGAGAAGTTTTCTTGGAAAAACCCAAAGTAGCAGAGAAGTTTGTCTTGTTCAACCAAGTCTTTATTACGTTCAGAGAGAATGGTTACAACAGTGGTAATCCTCAACCATTCTATCCACTCTAACCATTCTAACCTTATACTGTATACCTTATACTTCTCTATCTATCTTAAATACTCCTGCCAGTAGATGGTGTAGCTGGCACAGAGCCAGTCCTCTACGAGACCTCAGTCTCTGTCCTTTTACGATGATGCTCCAAACATGGTTTAAACAGAGTTTTCAGAAGGAGTCTACTGTCATGCACATAAATCTATTATACTTTCTTTTTATAGCACACACTCTGCTGCATGCTCTATTCTATTTCTGTATACACACACACACATATATTACTTACAGAAATCATGTAGTACTTTGAGTTGTTTTAGGCTTGTCTGTAATCTGGGACAGCTGTTCTCTTCTCTGTCAGATCACAACAACCATGTGTGCAAACTCACTGGTACACATGATGCAATCTTCACTTGCAAGTTCCCTTTTACTCCAACTTGTTGTGAGGCCTGAATTCACTGCTTAATGTTTTGGTACACTGTCTCCATCCCTTGTTTTTAGAATCTCTCACTAAAGACTATCTTGCAATATCAACAAGTGTCCTTGTCAATTCATTCTTTGCAAAGTAGAAAAAGAGTTTATTCTCTGAAGGTATACTAAAGGCTATAGACGTTGGGCTCAACACAGAGAGGTATTGGTGAAGTATCTGTAGCACTTGTGTAATTGAGCGCCTTCAAGGGTCGCTTGAAACGGCGATAAATGAAGCTGAGTTATTAAGCCTTGGTTTTGGGTTTTGGGGTGTCTGGTGGATACATCAAACACAGATGCATTTCACACGGTTTAACACTGCTCACCTATTTACAGGATTTTCATAAGAGCTCAATTCAGCGCAACTATAGACATCATCACCAAATATTTTAGTAATATCCTCGAAAGCATCCCCCCCCTAAATTTAATAAACACATGATTTGTTTTAGATTATCTGACACACATAACTTTAACTTCTTACTGTTTACGGTCGTAACTGCCGCATGGTTGGAGACAGTAAGTCAAGGCTCAGGGTGCGTAGTTTAACTAGACAGCGCCCTAACTTCCTGTGTAGTAAAGAAAACAAGCTTATTTCAGAGCTCTGTGATTCCACTACCTATGCCCATTCAGAACATAGCGGTGGGCGGAGCTTTTACAACATTGCCACTGCAGGTAATAGAGCTGCGATTACTGTAAACTTGCGCACTAACTGGGCAGTAACATCTGGAAGTTGCTTCCTGGCTCTGTTGCTGAGACTGCTGTTGCTACTTCCGGAAGAGTAAGCATAAAAAGAGACAATAGTTAGCAGATGCCCATTGCGATTACAGAAGCGCACGCAGAGAGAACCCTTCCGCGACCCCATTGCTCTTTGCAGGAGTGTAAGCGCCGCTGGGGCATTCTTGTCGGTTCTGCAGTGTCTAACAAGCTGTTGCCAACAGAGCATGGAAATGGGACCCGAAGAGGGTGAGTTTGGGGGGGGCAGTGACTCGCTGTCCTATCAGAAAAGAATGTGGAGGCAATTCCAGGCGAGATCTAAACCTTTTATGA
>JAIFZK010000014.1:1300000-1312500 GCA_027481765.1 Tenualosa thibaudeaui
TTCCTCTATTCAGAAAGCATTCTATACAGCATTTCAGTATCTCACATAGGCCCCTAATATGACCACAAGGGTAGCAGCTTATTAGAATGAAGTAAACCATGCAGAACTGTGGTATATATTTAAATTTTGTATTCTGACAGAGCCATTGACCATTGTCTGAGAAACATTGATAAGAGGAAGTGATAATGTCAGGGTTGGACGATTCCAGTGAATTGAAGCATTCAGTTCTCACTAGTGCCTAGTGCTCTGGGTCTATGTTCTCTTGGTTCTTATGTCTTGGTTCCCATGTAATGGTTCACATATAATCCTCTATAGGTATCATGGCATGTCTTTAACTAGTTGTTGTTTGGATCAGCATTTTCCTGTAAGTTGCCGTTTCCTCTGTATTTCTGCTGTGTATCGGAGCAGTGGGACTGAAGTATCCACGCTGTAGTTTCCAGTCACAAAGTCTGTATATTGAATTTCATTTTGGCACAAACTCAAAGCAGCCATCGAAAGACTTTCGGCTGCCAGTACAATGGAACTGAATCCAGAACATTGGATCCCCGTGCTCTCTGAACAGCCATGCTGTACTCTCTGATACTCCCTTGGGAAATGACATTCAAATCACCATCGCTGCTCTTAGTGGATTTGGATTCTTTGCTGCTCAAATTGCCAAAGATACAAATCAAGGCGTCTCACACTACAAGGTGTCCCACAGCCAGCTTGGTGCACGCTTACTTTCAAAGCGGCCCACCATAGTCTAATTTGGACGACCATAGTCTAAATATCAACCAAAAATATTTCTGCTATATTTGACACACGTATAGTTCTGTACATTTAGTCATTTCTCCAAAGCAGCCTTTTTTAGATATCCATCCCTTGGTGGGTGTGCTTTAAGAGAGTGTGTGTGTTTTCCAGTAGCAAAGAGAGGATCCCAGCACAGGACTTGTCTCTTCCCAGAATCCCCTGCTTATCAGCAAAGCTTATTCTCAAACATCATCATCATCGTCATCATCATGACCTTGTCCTGATGGGGTTGGAAACTGCATTAGTCTAAAACAATCTCTCCTCCCCCATTCGCCTCTCTACCTCTGCTCTCTTGTGGACCCCATAATTATACTGTCATTCTTTACCGTCACACACACACACCCCTGAAGAGGAACACACTCGGTTATAGTTCCTGTCTGTTAACTCACACTTTTGCCCCGTGTGGGCATAAGAGTGTGAAATTGCGTGTGTATATGTGTGTGTGTGTGTATGTATGAGAGCGAGAGACTGAGTGATTTATTTTCTGCAGCGTAGACAACTTCTTGTGGCTGCTGAGATAGAGAACTGGCACGTCCTCACATCCCTCTGCCCCCCCCACCCACCCACCCACCCCCACCCCCCACCCACCCCACATCCTCACATCTCTCCACGTCCTCACATCCCTCTGACCATTAGATGGCCTACAGGTTTTCTGATCTAAAACACAGTCACTCTTTCACTCTTTCACTTGAGACTGGTGCTCTTCATTTTGCACTGGCCCTTGGCAGCTTAGATTTTCAGTATGTCGCTAACAGAAAAGTTTGGCCACCCCTGTTAGACACAGTGTGTGTGTGTGTGTGTGTGTGTGTGTGTGTGTGTGTGTGTATGTGTCTGACACAATTCCTGTCTTACCATATGATGGAAGTCAGTGTAAAGCTCCGTTCAAGGCGACTCAGAACAAAGTTCACTCCACTCCATGAAAACGGCCCATTGCAGCTTTAATATGAGCAATCCTTTGCTGACACAGGAACAGAGAATGGAGCAGTGACTGCATGTAGATGGAAAAATACTCAGTCCTGATTACACCAGGCCTTTGTGTTTATGTCCTGGAAGCCTGTGGTTGTGGCTGCATGTAGACGTAGAAATACTCAGTCCTGTTTACATCCTGGCAGCCTGTGGAGCTGTGCCTGTCAGCAGTGAAGGCTGCTAGATGTTGCTCATGTGCTTATGGGCCCATCAGACGCGTTACGGCTGAGTTACAGCTGGCCTGCATCAAGAGAGGAGTCATAAATTATACACACACTGCCTTGTGTGATCTGCATGGTGAGGAGAGATAATGTCTGTGTCTGTGTGTGTGTGTGTGTGAGCATGTGTCAGTGTGTGTGTGTGTGTGTGTATGTTAGTGTTTGTGTGTGTTAGTGGTGTGAGAGTGTGAGAGAGAGAGAGAGTGTGTCTGTGTGAGTGTGTGAGCGTGAGTCAGTGTGTGTATATGTGTGTGTGTGTGTATGTTTGGGGGGTGGGGTTTGACAACAACACATCTAGGCTCTCAGTGGTTGATCATATCGTCCACAGGACAGCCTTCCTTCCTGTTTGTAAGATTATCAACAATGTCTTAGCATATCTAGAAAATATTAGCACATTATATTATAAGAGAAACTATACACCTGCGTTGTCAGTGGATCTCTGAATGGGCCACATCTGCAACTGATGGCATTTGAGCTCTGGAAACACTGATCACAACAGACCACAGGAATAGAGGGTAAAAGAAGTTAGTATTCAATGATCTTTGCCACTCAGGTCATTTAGATTCCCTGTTGCCATGGTTACTATTGCCATTGCCTCTTCTGTGGTGGCCGGTTGGGGACCAGAAGCTCAGCTGTGTTCATTTGTCTAGCAGAGGAAGTATGCAGTTTCCTGTTCTCTTTTAGACTGGTAAAGAGCTAAGCCATTGACTGTATCTGACCCAATGATTACTCACTTCTGAAATAGCGCTAGCATGCTAACGTCCTCTGGCTGATTGGATTTAGTGGCTAGGGTACTAAATAAGTAGCTGCTCCACTACTGCTTTTAGCTCAGTGTCTTAAAGGAGCTTGCCTTAGAAACACACCAGTAGGCTAGCAGTACTTGACTTTATAGGGTTGTTCTGTTGGGGGCTAAGTAGTTAGCCTACAAAGCTACACACTCACCCACTATGAATCCACCTGTGATATCTGGTTTGTGCTCAAGTTTGTGCTCAAGTTTGTGGTTGTGCTATTGTAGTAATTTGCACTGAAGTTTATGGAATGCTACTAATTAATTTGCATATATGTTTGTGGAAATGCTATTAATTAATTTCCACTGGAGTTTGTGGAACACTATTAATTAATTGCCGATGGAGTCTGTGGAAAATGAATTCCAGTCTGGCTGCTCGCTGGTGTTTTGTCCACACTAATGGCTATTGACTGTCTGTGGGATCCAGTCAAATCCAGGACTTGTTATGAAACCATGACCTTAGCTGCCACCTCATTCAGATTGGCTGACATTCATGTGTGTGTGTCTGTGTGTGTGTATGTATGTGTGTGTGTGTGTGAGAAAGAGAGAGAGAGAGTCTGTGTGTGTATGTGTGAGTGTGTGTGTGTGTGTGTGTGTGTAGCCATACTTTAGCTATATTCTAGCACCACTCCTCTCCTCTGCCTCATCTCTATGTGTGTATGTGTGTGTGTATTCTGTCTCACATTTCACTGTAACTCTGCTCCACCCTGCCTGTGTGTGTGTGTGTGTGTGTGTGTGTGTGTGTGTGTGCTGTAAAAGTTTGAATCTCATTTGACTATTGTGTCTGCCTTGAGCCTCGAGTACAGCTCTCTACAGCTGCTTGTTAGGGTTAACACATGTCTCAGGGTGGCTTCAAACACACACACTCACAGACATACCACTGTGTGTACAGGTGTGTATGTATAGGTTTGTGTGTGTGTGAGAGAATGTGTGTATATGTGTGTGTGTGTATATGTGTGTGCGTGTGTGAGAGAGAGAGGGAGAGAGAGAGAGAGGGAGAGAGAAAGAGGAGAGGATTTATCATGACAGACTGACAGACATACACTCCTAAAGTGGTTTTGTCCTTTCCAGATTTACGCTTCAATCAGAAATGCTTTGAACACGTCTCCATAGAGCATGACTCTGTGTGTGTGTGTGTGTGTGTGTGTCAGAGCAGGGCCAGCTCGCTCCACTCCTGGCTGTGTGTTGTAAAAGTGTTTTATGGCCTGACATTGGCTGTTGTGTTGAAAATTGCCATAAACACAAAAGGTCTCATCTACATGGACCAAGGCACACACTGAGGTTCTGTCTATATGCCAGAATAAGTGTGTGTGTGTGTGTGTGCGTGCGGGTGTTTGTGCGTGCGTGTGTGTGTGTGGGTGTGTGTGGGCAGGGGTGGAAAGTAACAAATTACATTTACTCACATTACTGTAATTGAGTAGTTTTTATGAGTACTTCAAATAGGTCATTTTACTTTTACTCGAGTACATTTTAAGGCAAATATTTTACTTCCTTACATTTGAAGCCTCCCACGTTACTGAGTAAAATAATATTGATATATAATAATATTTATAATATCGAAAAAATAAAATGTGTCTGAACTGAAAGGAAATTGCAATGTGCGGGTTTACATTGTTTCACTCAATCTGGATGAAGGCGTTGGAACAAGATGGCTAGTGCGGAGCCAGATATGGAGGTCATGGAGGATGAAAGACCAGAAGAAGATGCATTAAATTCTGGAGAGGAAAGCCATAGTAACCCTTGGCCAAACCTCCATGAGCTACTCGCGTTTAAATGCAAAAAAGGCAACAACATAATCATGCAATGTAAAATGTGTCTGCCCGGCCGAACCGATCTTTCAGCGTACAAGACCTCAACACCGAATCTACGAAAGCATGTGGCGGTAAGTAGGCTACAAATATAGGCCTATATGTTTTGCCTCTTATACCCGAACGGTATATTTATTGTTGTTGGGTTGACACCTTACGCTGTTAAACACAATCTGGCGTCATGATATCAATTATTTTCCATCCTGATCACTAACGTCTCAAGTGAAGTAGCCGAAGGTAGGGGAAATTAATCACCTCACGAAATGAATCACCTTGGAGGGCAGTCAGAAATAATAAGAATGCAGAACTTTAGTTTGCGATTAGTGTCTTAATAAATCATCTTAAATCATCGGCCATAGGATAACTTGTCACTTGACTCGTCCTTTTTTACATCAAATAACTGAAAGTAACTAAGTAACTTTTACTTTTTTTCAAAGTACATTTGAAATTAAGTCATTTTTTACTTTTACTCGAGTGCATTTTCAGATGGGTACTTTTACTTTTACTTGAGTAGTATTTAAGCAAAGTAGATACTTTTACTTCATTACAATTTTTCAGTACTTTTTCCACCTCTGTGTGTGGGTGTGCGCGCATGTGTACAGTGTGTGCATGTGTGTGTGTGCAGTGTGTGCATGTGTGTGTCTGTGTGTGTGTCTGTGAGTGTATTCCCACATCTCCACTCTGTAGTCTTTCTGGGGTTGTGTTCTGTGGGCTCCATGTTATTTCATCTCTAAATCATTCCAGTTTAGGTGTGTGTGTGTATGTGTGTATGTGTGTGTGTGTGTGTGTGTGCTCAGAGCTGATCCCTCCCTGGTGATTAGTATCGGCTCCTTGTAGGGAGCGCTGTCACAATGACTGGACTCCAGGTGTGTGTGTGTGTGTGTGTGTGTGGGTGTATGTGTGTGAGAGTGTGTGTGTGTGTGTCTCCCCCTGCCACAGGATCATTCAGGACCACCTGACTATGCAGATGCTGTAGATTGGTTCTGCTTTGGTTAATATTTGGTTACTGTCGTGTTGCAGGGATCCTTTTTCAGAATGCAAATGCTGTATTTTGGTTTCATTTTGGTTATTGTGTTGCAATACTGAGGATTGCTTGAGGGTTGCCTCTGTGTGTGTGTGTGTGTGTGTGTGTGTGTGTGTGTGTGTGTGTGCTCAGAGCTGATCCCTCCTTGGTGATTAGTATCGGCTCCTTGTAGGGAGCGCTGTCAATGACAATGACTGGACTCCAGGTGGGTGTGTGTGTCTGTGTGTGTGTGCGTGTGTGTGTGTGTGTGTGTGTGTGTGTGTGTGGGTGTGTCAGACACCCTCTATTCATGTGTCTGTGGGATGAATTCTTCTACTTGTTGTCCTTAGATAAACATAGAGTCATCTGAAACAAAATAAATGCTTTTGTGGAATACTGTGTGTGTGTGTGTGTGTGGAACATCTCCCCGTTGATTCTTTAGTTTCTGCGCTACTAATAGGAAACATCTTCTCATTAACTCTCTACTCTCCTCGTTTACCCTCCACCTCTTTCTTGTCATTTACTCTCCACCTCTTTTTTCTCATTTATCCACTCGTTTTCCTCTACCTCTTTCTCTCTGCCTCTGGCCTGTCAAGGGGGTGCATTAAAGTCAATGTCTTCCCTCTCTCTCTCTCTCCTCCAGAGTGTCCATGCCCCTGAGCAGCCCAATGTGGTGCCCGCTCTGCCCCCCTCTGGCCTGTTCCAGCTGGACATCGTGCTCAAGAAGGGCAACAGTCTGGCAGTACGAGACCGAGGAGGTGAGACTCCTGACCCACACAGGCATCAAATGAGCTTATTGTTGGAATGAAATGCTTATTGTTTGAATAGAATAGAATAGAATAGAAACAAATAGAATAGAACAGAACAGCATAGAACAGAACAGAATAGAAACAATAGAATAGAATAGAATAGAATAGAACAGAACAGAACAGAATAGAACAGAACAGAACAGAATAGAATAGAACAGAACAGAACAGAACAAAATAGAATAGAACAGAACAGAATAGAAAAAATAGAACAGAATAGAACAGAACAGAATAGAATAGAATAGAACAGAACAGAACAGAACAGAACAGAACAGAATAGAATAGAATAGAACAGAGGGCTTGAACAAAGATCAATGACTACGTTTACAAGTACTTCAGTATTCCAAATATGAGGCTTATCATGGTTTTGATAATGTTCGGGATAGAGTGTTTACGTGAATGCAAAAAAATCAATCAATCCCTGTTTACATGATAAATACTAATGTTCTGGTTACTGATTATAGCATTCTATGCAGTGTTCTCACCAAGGATTCTAAAGAGCGCCGCTTGATTTTCTTGGTGCTTATCAGCATTCCATCTCACATGTCACACTCTAGAATCTTTCTACTCCAGAATCTTTCTCCGCAACTGTCAGAAATCAGGATAAGGTGTTTACATGCTACAGTATCCTGGCTTCTTTTGGAGTACTCCACCTAGCATATCCTGATTTCTCAGAAACCAGGAGAAGGGCTTATTTTGAATACTGAATTCAGGAAAAGGTGTTTACAAGCGCAAATGCAAAGCCAGGATACTTAATATCCCGATTATATATGGGATACGTAAATGCATGTAAACGTAGTCATTGAATACTGACCAAGAGCGAGCAACATAATGCGTTACAATGGGAGCAAATGTGAATTGTTCCAGTCTGCATAAGTGGGTGTGTCACAAAACGTCACAATTTAAACGTTCACCCTTTATAAAACTGTTACCCCTCTCTAGCTTGAGTACTACAGATGAGGTGAATGTCATGATAAGGGTGTATTTAGCGGAAGTGTGTGAGGAGTGGATATGGGAGAATGAAGAGTTGGATATGAGAGTTGAATATGAGTTGAATATGAGACTTGAATATGAGTGTTGGATATGAGTTGGATATGAGAGTTGAATATGAGTTGGATATGAGAGTTGAATATGAGTTGAATATGAGAGTTGAATATAAGTGTTGAATATGAGTGTTCAATATGAGTTGGATTTGAGAGTTGAATATGAGTTGGATATGAGAGTTGGATATGAGTTGGATATGAGAGTTGAATATGAGTTGGATATGAGAGTTGGATATGAGTTGGATATGAGAGTTGAATATGAGTTGAATATGAGAGTTGAATATAAGTGTTGAATATGAGTGTTCAATATGAGTTGGATATGAGAGTTGAATATGAGTTGGATATGAGAGTTGGATATGAGTTGGATATGAGAGTTGAATATGAGTTGGATATGAGAGTTGGATATGAGTTGGATATGAGAGTTGAATATGAGTTGGATATGAGAGTTGGATATGAGAGTTGGATATGAGTTGGATATGAGTGAACTATGAGTATCATGGGTCTTTCAGTATTGCTGCACTATAAAAGCCGTGAAACTGAGTGTGATTATAATCATAATAATATATACAGTCAACCATGAAATCACATGAGCAATGCTTCACACAAAGGAGTAATGGTGTCTCAGTGACTGTGTAGGAACTCATAGTTTTGTATCATGTAACCCAGTGGCTTTTGCTCATAAAATATCTCTGTATTATATATTGGCATTAATCCAGTCACTTCTTTAAGTACATCAAATCAATTGACTGGAATTAATGGCTGCATAATGATGGTTCAGAGTAAATGAGGACCTGAAGAAACAAATACTGCACTCAGTATCTCTGCAGTCAGTCAGTAGTAAGTTGGAAATTTTCCACAGGAATTACTGGGAATTAATGGGAATTTGAAATAGAATGTTGGGGGCAGATATAGATATAGATAATAAAAACATGCCATAGTGTATGTATAATTAATCATTATATAATATAATAATTTATAATATATAAGCTGAAACAATAAGATCTGATGCAAAAAAAGTTTAGTTTAGCGGGTCGAGTGGCCACCGTGTCAGTCAGTGTGAACGGAGCAAGCGACACGCTAAATTGGGGTATTAAACATGAGATATTCAGCAGTGTGAAAGGGGCTTATGTCATTCCTCAAGGGGTAAGTGAGTTCATTGTTCAGTTATAGATGAGAGCCCAGGTTGTGTTTGTGTGTGTGTGTGTGTGTGTGTGTGTGTGTGTGTTTCATGTAGTTCCTATTGGAACCAGTGATGTGAGTGTGGGGTTAGTCCGATTCCATTTCATCCTGTGCTCTTTGTTCCCACAGCAACCAGTGATCCAAACTTTGATTGCATGGGTTAAATACAATTGTGTGTGTGTGTGTGTGTTCTCCTTTTCTCTGTGTTATTACAGGAACCAGTGATCCGTATGTGAAGTTTAAATTGGCTGGTAAAGAAGTGTATCGCAGCAGAACCATTTACAAGAACCTCAACCCTGTATGGGATGATAGAGTGTGTCTCATAGTGGATAATCTGAATGAGCCACTCTATATCAAGGTAAGACACACACACACACACATGCACACACACACACACACACACACACAAGCACCTCAACCCTGTATGGGATGATAGAGTGTGTCTCATAGTGGATAATCTGAATGAGCCACTCTATATCAAGGTAAGACACACACACACACACATGCACACACACACACACACAAGCACCTCAACCCTGTATGGGATGATAGAGTGTGTCTCATAGTGGATAATCTGAATGAGCCACTCTATATAAAAGTAAGACACACACACACACACACACACACACACACACACACACACACACACACACACACACACACACACAGACTCCCACCTTGCTGACATGGTTCATTTTTGCAGGTGTTTGACTATGACTTTGGTTTGCATGATGACTTCATGGGCTCAGCTCACCTGTACCTGGAGTCGCTGGAACAAAACAGGTAGCTTTCATCATTGTGTGTGTGTGTGTGTGTGTGTGTGTGGTTGTATGTGTGTTTTATGTTACATTATGTTGTGTTATGTTGTGTCATCATGTGTCAATGTCTTCCTGCCAACCAAAACTCTGTGTGTGTGTGTGTGTGTGTGTGTGTGTGTGTGTGTTCCCCAGGCCTCTGGAGGTGTCCCTGGACCTAAAGGACCCCCATCACCCCCAGCAGGACTTGGGTTCCCTGGACTTCACTGTTACACTGACCCCTAAAGACAGGCCGAACAACCAAGCGGTGTGCACACACTCTCATTCACTGATAACACACACTCTCATTCACTGATAACACACACTCTCATTCACTGACAACACACACTCTCATTCACTGACAACACACACTCTCATTCACTGACAACACACACTCTCATTCACTGACAACACACACTCTCATTCACTGACAACACACACTCTCATTCACTGACAACACACACTCTTATTCACTGACAACACACACTCTCATTCACTGACAACACACACTCTCATTCACTGATAACACACACTCTCATTCACTGACAACACACACTCTCATTCACTGACAACACACACTCTCATTCACTGACAACACACACTCTCATTCACTGACAACACACACTCTCATTCACTGACAACACACACTCTCATTCACTGACAACACACACTCTCATTCACTGATAACACACACTCTCATTCACTGACAACACACACTCTCATTCACTGACAACACACGCTCTCATTCACTGACAACACACACTCTCATTCACTGATAACACACACTCTCATTCACTGATAACACACGCTCTAATTCACTGATAACACACACTCTCATTCACTGATAACACACACTCTCATTTACTGATAACACACACTCACGGCGTGTCTCATTCTCGAGCTTTCTGCACTGTTTCACACTAACATATAGAAGTGTCTAACTGTCTAACATGCTAACACAGAAAACTGTTTGTGTAAATTGTGATGCTTATAACACACATAAATGTCTATTTGTCCTGTGGTGCTTGTAACACATGGAGCTGTTGTCTATTTAACCGCTGCACTAACATTGTGTGAGTGTGTGATGAGTGATCGTGTTACTTTATGGTCTGTGCGATGAGCCCAGCCAAGTGAGAAAGTAACCTGGTGTCTTGAGCTTAGCATTGCTATTAACAGTAATGCACTGTACCAGACTTAGCCTTGGGCTAGTTTACATCTGTAGTGGCCTGACAGGATACATCAGTGCAGGGTGCATCTGCACTTAATGTCTCTCCCTCTGGAAATCTTAAATACAGATTCACGTAGAACTCTTCAGTTAGTCACAATCTTAAACTCAAAGTTTGCTAGCATGCTTATAATCACATTATTATAATACAGATTCACGTAGAACTCTTCAGTTAGTCACAATCTTAAACTCAAAGTTTGCTAGCATGCTCAGCTCCCAATGTGATTTTACTGGGAGGTCGCAGGTTCGAGCCTGGGGCTGGACCACGTGGGATGACCTTGGTTACACTCGCAGTGTTGCAGAAAAACCTCCAGCTGACAGCTTTTAATGGATTACAAACCCAGGCCATTACATACCCGTGTCCTCACATCTCCCTGTACAGAAATGGCAGTTCTACTGACAAGATCTTTGCTGACTCACACCGCAGTAGAAACCACTGCATTTACTGTCAGGTCATATATGCATACTGTAAAAGCAGATGCTAGGCGTTTAGTTTGATGCTTGGCTAAAGTCTGTGTACTCTAAAAGCAGATGCTAGGTGTTTAGTTTAATGCTTGGCTAAAGTCTGTGTACTGTAACTGTGCTTTCGCACCAGGAGCTACTAAAGCTATAAAATCGCTCATAAAAAATAGCCGCTAAATATTTGTGTTTGCTGTTGTCACGCTAATTGCTCATGACATGCCCATTGACATTCCATTTACAGCTGAAACACATCATAGGTAATTTGCATAAAGTTGAGCAGTTTTTAACGTCTTTTAGTCG
This sequence comes from Tenualosa thibaudeaui, assembly GCA_027481765.1. Classification (NCBI taxonomy): domain Eukaryota; kingdom Metazoa; phylum Chordata; class Actinopteri; order Clupeiformes; family Clupeidae; genus Tenualosa; species Tenualosa thibaudeaui. The sequence goes on from JAIFZK010000014.1 coordinate 1,311,381, forward strand.
CTCTAGCCGCTAGTTTTGACGCTTGTCGCTAGTCTAGTCGCTGAAGTGAATTACTTCCAGAGATTTTACAGCTTTGGTAGCTCTTGGTGTGAACGCACAGTAACACTAGGCGCTCAGTTTTATGGTTAAAGGCCACTGTAGATAAGGCAGTTAGCAATAAATTAGCATAGATGGACAGGAAGAAGGATTATGTCAGACAGGGAACAGGAGTGGGGCTCTAGAAGCTTTTTAAAAAGATCTTTGAATTTTTCCATAATAGTGTTCACTTTCTGTTTATCTGTTATCCATTTCTCATGACTGTTGTTTAATTTTGAATTAAGTTTCTGTCACTAACACTATTCTTTAGTTCAATAATAGTGTTCATTTTCTAACGCTATTGTTTAGTTTATTGTCTGTCTACAAACCAGCTTAGTTTAGGGACACTGTAGTGCTGAAGCTTATTCAGGTATTACAGTATTAGTGTGAATATGAGACTAAAAAGGGGGGTTGTCTTATGTTCTCATACTAGATAACAATAGTGAAAGAATGCTTGTATTAAATAAACAGTGTCTCATTGGCCTACAACTGTCACACACATTGGAGTGGTATCTTATATTCAGGATCGTCATATATTCAGGCCAATACGGTAATCAGGCCAGTTGGTGTCGTCTGCACCCTAGAAATCTATGGCTGTGAGATGATGTTGGCTTCTGTTCTGACGAGTCTGGCATGGCCCTCGTCTCATTTTGGACACAGAGGAGACACTGAGAGGAAGAAAAAAACATTTGACCTTTGACCTCTGAACTCTAACCTCTGCCCCCCCCCCCCCCCCCCCAACAGAGAGTGGAAGTGAAAGCTCATCGGTGGAGGCCCTACGTATCCACAGTGAGTCAGGTGGTGCGAGGCGTGGCAAGCCAAAGATGACTAACCTCCTCCAGCTCCTCTATCCCTTCCTCTGCAATGAGTTTGGCCCCACCCTCCCTCCTTTCACTGATGCCATTGGCTCTTTAGAGGTCATGTGACTTACTGGGGCTTACCTGTGGAGACTCTATGCCACCTCTACCTATAGGTGCCACCAACTGGACTTCTGCAATTACTGTAACTGGGATCCAGATCCCAGACTGAGATCCAGTCTAGCTTT
>JAIFZK010000014.1:1317500-1320000 GCA_027481765.1 Tenualosa thibaudeaui
CTTGCACACCAGTACACACACACACACACTTGCACACCAGTACACTCTCACACACACACAAACACACACACACACACACACACATACATACACACATACAAAAACACACAGAGATATAAAGAGAGTCTCTGTGTGTGTGTGTGTGTGGTTGTGGTTGTGTGTGTGTGTGTGTGTGTGCAAAGCTAGCACCCTATTTAGATCTGTCATTGATTCATCCCTCGCTGTCTCTCTTTCTGACCCCCCCCCCCATTCCATAGGGTCTTCTGTGGTCCTTTTCAAACCTGAAGGATGTTGGGATTGTCCAAGTGAAGGTGCTTCGGGCAGAGGGACTGCTGGCTGCTGATGTCACAGGTGCTGAACCCTACTGTAGATGAAACTATTACTACTGCACTACAATACTCCTATACTAAGAGTACTAGGAGCTACATACTACCCTACTGCACTACACTACAATACTACTTACTACCCTACTGCACTACAATACTCCTATACTAAGAGTACTAGGAGCTGCATACTACCCTACTGCACTACAATAGCCCTTTACTAGTACTAGGAGTGCTACCACACTACCCAACTCTGCACTTCTCAAGTGTACAAACACTCACTGCCTTGCTGAGCACCAACCAATCATGGCCATAGTATAGACCTGTGCATTGGCTAAAAGTCTAAGTCTAAAGGCTATAAGTTATGAGTTTTGATCAGTGCATGACAATATTGCAAATACGCACACACACACACACACACAGAAACTTTATTTAGAAAAATCAGCTTATGGCATATGGTGATCAATATTTTTTCTTGTGTGGGAGAATATTTGGGAAAAGATAAGCTATTTTGTTCACTTTAATACTTTATAGGTTAAAAGTTTTCTCTTCAGACTGTACAAACTGATTACAGATGGGAGTGTTTTAAGTTCAGAGCAATAGAGTGTACATGCTATATACAGCACATGAATGTAGAATTATGATGAAAGTATTTACAAAGTGAGACAAAAGCTTGCTTTTGAGACATGCTCATCATTTTTTACACAAAGTGCTTTGTTTTGCAGGAGACCTGACATTTGGCATTTTGTGTGAGCAATTAATGGATTTGTGTGCATGGTACTGGGAAAAGAGACTAGGCTTTATGTAAGCAGTTTGAAAAAAAAACTGAGTTTTACACACAGAAAACCTCACACACAATGTAACACACACCTTTTAGTTGGTGTGATGTGTGTGCTAAGCATGTGATTTCATTCTCCTGCTGTCTCTGTGTTAAAGATCCCTCCCCCCTCTCAGGGCCCTACTGGGCATGCCCAGTAACACACACATTAAGAGTAACAGGGTGGGATTGGCCAAGTGCTAAAGAAGGCACTTTGCTTAAACATGTCTGTGGTGTGTGTGTGTGTCTGTGGTGTGTGTGTGTGTCTGTAGTGTGTGTGTGTGTGTGTGTCTGTGGTGTGTGTGTGTGTCTGTGGTGTGTGTGTGTGTGTCTGTGGTGTGTGTGTGTGTGTGTCTGTGGTGTGTGTGTGTGTCTGTGGTGTGTGTGTGTGTCTGTGGTGTGTGTGTGTCTGTGGTGTGTGTACGCATTTGTGTGTGTGTGGCACAGCTGATACGAGTCCGTTGTGTATATGTGTGTGTGTTAGTTTAACTAATACTGTCTACAATAATGTCTGTGGTAGATTTTAAATGCTTGTGGCTTTTTTTAAAATTATAATCTTCCTTAGGCGACAATGTTTTTTTTTGTTTTTTTGTTTTGCCAAGAACTATTTCAGACATAATTTTTCTGCATCTTAGTTCAGTCAAATCATATTTCATGTTTCATGTTTCAGTCAAGTCTTTGTTACTATCTCTGTCTCTTTTTTATGTTTTTCCTCTACTCGACTCTCTCACTCTTTAACTTAAAATACATTTTTCTCTCTTTTTTCTGAACATTTCAATTTTCATCTCTCTGTCTTCATGTGCCAGTCTTTGAAATATGATGAAAATACGGTTTTCTCTCTTTTTCCTGAACATGCTTGTATCTCTTTCTTCACGCACCAGTCTTTAAAATCACATTTAGACTTTTCTTTCAGTCCTGGTTTTGCTCTCCTCCTCTGAACAACCCTTCAGGGAAACGTTTTTATTTCTCACCCTTTTTTATGTCTTTCAATCCTTCTTTTTATCCTTCTTTCACACACTCTCTCTCCTTCTCTCTGAATAGAAAAGAGTTCTCTGTCCTTTCTTTGCTTTCTGAGGAGGATATGGAGAATGTATTCTTGTATTTTATTTCTTCTTCTTTGTGTGTGTGTGTGTGTGTGTGTGTGTATGTGTGTGTGTGTGTGTGTGTGTGTGTGTGAGAGAGAGAGAGAGAGAGAGAGAGAGAATATTGTCATGAGTCTAATTTCATTGATTTCATGATCATGTATTTTGCTTAGGAAAATAATCATGAAGTTGCTACATTGATTTTACTCCTCAAGTTTAGTTCAAACACAGCATCAGGTTGAACGATGCTAAAAACCTGCATCAGTACAGTAACAGTA
>JAIFZK010000014.1:1335000-1340000 GCA_027481765.1 Tenualosa thibaudeaui
GTGAGGTTCAGCACAAGTGCTGTGTGACTGTAGTTTAGTGAGGTTCAGCACAAGTGCTGTGTGACTGTAGTTTAGTGAGGTTCAGCACAAGTGCTGTGTGACTGTAGTTTAGTGAGGTTCAGCACAAGTGCTGTGTGACTGTAGTTTAGTGAGGTTTAGCACTAGTGCTGTGTGCAGTAGCCAGGCAATCACACTGGCTGAGATTAGTAGCCAGTCACACAGGTTGTGGAGATCAGTAGCCAATCACACAGGTTGTGGAGATCAGTAGCCAATCACACAGGTTGTGGAGATCAGTAGCCAATCACACAGGCTGTGGAGATCAGTAGCCAATCACACAGGCTGTGGAGATCAGTAGCCAATCACACAGGTTGTGGAGATCAGTAGCCAATCACACAGGTTGTGGAGATCAGTAGCCAATCACACAGGTTGTGGAGATCAGTAGCCAATCACACAGGTTGTGGAGATCAGTAGCCAATCACACAGGCTGTGGAGATCAGTAGCCAATCACACAGGCTGTGGAGACTGCAAATCTCAGGCAGTTGTCTGAAACTCTTCTTATTGCTTTTTAATGCTGGTCTTGGTGTTGCTGTTGCTGCTGTGTTGGTCTCCTACTGCCCTGCTGAAGCGTAGGGGGGGTAACAGGGGGGTGGGCATCACCTCCAGTGAGCCCCCATCAAGGGCGCGAGGTGTAACTGCGTGTGTGTTTGCTTTGCAGGTGTCAGCAAGTTTACGCGTAAGCTTCGTGACCCCTACATGATTGACAACAACGAGCTGTTGGACTTCCTGTCCCGAGTGCCCTCCGACGTGCAAGTGGTGTGTGACCTTTGACCTCTCTTCTAATTTGTTTACACCTGTTGAGATTTGACATTGCCTAACCAGTCTGCTGCCAACCCCTGCTGTCTGGGCTAATCTGACAGACTGCTGAGGCACTCACATCACTGCCTCCTGTTTTTCTCTTGGTTTGTTTGTTTGTGTGTGTGTGTGTTTGTGTTTGTGTTTGTGTGTTTGTGCAGATTCAGTATCGAGAGCTAAAACCAGATTCGTCCCAGAGCCCCAGCAAGCGCAAACGGAACAACCCCAGCTAGGCTTCCATGGCGGGGAAACACCTGAGTGTGGAAGCTTTTTTTGTGTTGTTTCTTCTAAAAACTCAGAGCACAAATTATGTAAATTCACATGTAAATATTGTAAATACATTTGTACAATTGTACAATTGTACACAACTGTGAAAATACTGGTAACTAGTAGCACACCAGGCATTGCACAGGGAACAGACCAAGGCAACTCTTCCATAATGTTGAATACAATATACCTCTTAGTCCCTGGGTTTCCATCACACACACACACACACAAAGCAGGGATTACCTTTGTAATTTTTTTATGTTACTCCAGTTGTCACACACACACACACACACACACACACACACACACACACACACACACTGTGTTACATATTGGCATGAGCAGAATGTTATGTGACAATTACGACGGCTGGGTGAAAGAGAAACTGCTGCTGTGGCCACTATTATGTGCCATTACAAACCAGAGGCACCGGATAGTCAACTTCTTGATTTCATTCTTCTTACCAAACGATCCTCTTTCTTAAGGTTAGCAGCATGTCTGAATGCCTGTGGGACACAATCTCACATAAGGCTGAGGCACATACGGCTTCACAGATCCTGAAGCTTGACCCAGTTAGCTAATTAGAATATAATTTCAGACAGATATATAATATCATTTCTGTCCGATAAATTCATTTTCATCATTTTAGTCTGATCCTTATTTCTTGTGCCGCCCACCATAGGAGACCTGTTGTATTAATTCTGCCAATCCACTGTCCCTGTGCATTTTTGCCATGCATAGACAGTGCTTGTGTGCATGCTGCTCAGTAGCTGTTGTTTGCATGACACTCTTTAAGAAAAAGTTCTTCCGCTGCAAAAGATCGCTGGGAGGGGAGCAAATCGATCCCCGACGTCTGTCTCCCTGCCCCCCCCACGATTGCTGCCCTGTGCCTGCGTGTGTAACCTGTGTTTGTAAAGATGAAGTTGTGTCGACCGTGAGCATGTCTCTGTTTGATCTCAAACGCCCTCTCTGTCATCACAGGAGGAGTGAACTCTGGACGTCTGCCTGCAACACACTGACATGCCGTTGTCTTAAAACCTCTTTCTGTGGGAGATGTGCTTGTCTGTCTGTAAACCTCTCGAACAATCTCAGTTGTCAGTGCAGTTGTCAGTTGTCATGGCCACAAGTTTGACATATTCTTAACTTCTGTTCATTAAATTATTGTATAAACCTCTCTAAAACACACTGTTCATTTACTGATTGTATAAACCTCTCTAAAACACACTGTTCATTTACTGATTGTATAAACCTCTCTAAAACACACTGTTCATTTACTGATTGTATAAACCTTTCTAAAAAAACATTCATTAATGTTCATTAAATGACCTCTCTGCAAACACCTTGTTCATGAAATAATTGTATGAACCTGTAAGAACAAAGTGGACATCTAGTTTGCTACATGTGGTCTTGCTGTGGTCTTGCTGTGGTCTTGTCTTGGAGGTCACAGTATCTGTAGGCCTGTTGCATTCTGAAATATTACAGTAAAAAAGCTTTTTTAAATCAGTTTACTCTTCTGAATGATTTTACAGATTGATTTTCATTGTCACCACTGTGGCCCCATCATCCGTGTGGAAAACAGCAAATGAAATCTGCTCAATGCCTTATAAGTGAGCAATTAACTGTGTGTGTGAGTCTGTGTGTATTTAATGCATGTCTGTGTGAGTGTGTGTTTGTAGGTTTTTTTATGGTTGTGTGAGAATAATAATAATGAGAGGATCGTTTGATAAGCCGCTTGTCAACACTGACATGGTGCATATGGGATGTTGCCAAGTGCCGTCGCTAAGGGAACCAGAGGAGGGGTCTGACTCCCCCGCACAAATAAGGGGCTTATAATTAGGCCCTTTAATCCCCCCCCCCCCCCCCCCCATTAATAAACCAGTCTGTGGGACTCTCCACTCTGTCATTGACTGATGAAGGGCATCTTTTAAGGGAAATAAAACAAACACTCACTCATGTTTGTCTTATGGAAACTCAGATGGAAACATAAAAGAATTTACCCCCCCCCCACACACACACACACACACACCCATCCCTGTAGATGATTTGTATTTCTGGTCTTTGCACCAAAAATGTCCCCCCCGCACACACACCTCCGTGCCCCCCAAAAGGCCCCCATCTTTTGAAAGAGTGAATCACAGATAAGGAGATGAAGAGGGAGGCTGGAGATTTATTGAGATGAGTCTATTAGAGTCATGTGTCCAGGCTGGGGAGGAGCACTGAGACACAGAGACTTGTAACACACAGAGGGCTGAAGGGCTGTAAATCACTCCAAAGCCACAACACATTTAGACATGTGGAATGGAGAAATCATGTGAATATTAAATCTTGTCTCAGTGTCACCATCAGACCAGTCTGGTTTTATATTTCCTGTCAAGTGCTTCAGAGACATGGGCTCAGGACTGCCTCATGTCAGACTGGCCTCCAGTGATTGAAAGCACATCACAAAGACAATGGATCCAAAGCAAAACAGACTGTCAATGAAGCCAAGGAGTGTGTGCGTGTGTGTGTGTGGTGTGTGTGTGTGTGTGTTGGGGGAGGGCATACACTAATAACAGTGTACAATGAGTATACTGTACTAGATATACTATACTATACTACTGTACTATACTGTACTACTATACTATATTATTTTTTGAAAATGCCATGAAGGTTTGAGAAATTTGACAGTGACAGTGTAATTTCAGTATGACACGAAAGGAACACACACATTCACACAGAATTGAGTGTTGATAAATCACACAGAATTGAGTGTTGATAAATCACACAGAATTGAGTGTTGATAAATCACACAGAATTGAGTGTTGATAAATCCTGAGGCAGGACTGTCAGCAAAGACCTCTCCTCACCTCAGGCAGTTTGAATTGTTTAGAAACACAGGTGTAGAAATGGGAAACACAAGAAAAAGGAACTAACTTACAGCACTGTGCAGAGTTTTTAATACACTTTCATAGCCCTGTGGTCTCTGATACACACACACACACACACACACACACACACACACACACACACACACAGAGGAAAGAGGATGTATGTTGCTAATAGTTAAGGTGCACAATCCACCACTAACATAAAGTGTTAATTTTGCTACAGAATTACAGCAAAATCTATCTATCTGTCTATCTATCTATCTGTCTATCTATCTATCTATCTATCTATCTATCTATCTATCTATCTATCTGTCTATCTATCTATCTATCTATCTATCTATCTATCTATCTATCTATCTATCTGTCTATCTATCTATCTATCTATCTATCTATCTATCTATCTGTCTATCTATCTATCTATCTATCTATCTATCTATCTATCTATCTATCTATCTATCTATCTATCTATCTATCTATCTATCTATCTATCTATCTATCTATCTATCTATCTATCTATCTATCTATCTATCTATCTATCTATCTATCTATCTATCTATCTATCTATCTATCTGTCTATCTATCTATCTATCTATCTATCTATCTATCTATCTATCTATCTATCTATCTATCTATCTATCTATCTATCTATCTATCTATCTATCTATCTATCTATCTATCTATCTATCTGTGTATCTATCTATCTATCTGTCTATCTATCTATCTGTGTATCTATCTATCTATCTGTCAATCTATCTATCTGTGTATCTATCTATCTATCTGTCAATCTATCTATCTATCTATCTATCTATCTATCTGTCTATCTATCTGTCTATCTGTCTATTTATCTATCTATCTATCTATCTATCTATCTATCTATATATATATCTGTCTGTCTGTCTGTCTATCTATCTATCTATCTATCTATCTATCTATCTATCTATCTATCTAACTATCTATCTATCTATCTATCTATCTATCTATACATAAGGGTTTTCTACTGGGGAGGTGTAATAG
>JAIFZK010000014.1:1345000-1350000 GCA_027481765.1 Tenualosa thibaudeaui
GAAGTGACACTGAAACTCCCACAGTTCCATAGTGTGCACTGTGTCAAGACAAAACAGTAGCTACTCTCCGTCTGAAAGAAAGTAAGTTTAGATTTTTATATAATATAGATCTATGGATGGCTTAGCAGTAAAGTAGCTTAGCTTGAAGTTTTACTGTTCGTTTGAGTTTATTTGTATATTACATATGTATATTATATATATCATATTATTTGTCTATCTATGTGCTGCTTTAAGATTCCACATCTAAGTTGGCCTTTTGTATTTTGATGAAATCAAAACATTTTAAAGACAGGTGAGGCAAAGACAGACTAAGCAGCAACTTTTGTCTTTGAAATAATTTTGTTGTCTATAAATCCACTTCTTCCACTTGCAGGTTCTCTTTCTTCACACCTAGAACCATGATATTGATTTTGTTCTTGGTTCTTTGCTCGATGGTCTCTCCACATCATCATATCACAAAGTGGCGTTGTTCTGTGACGAGCCTCAATACTTCAGTGCTTGTGGACTGTTCCATGAGGAACTTGAAAGACATCCCAGATAAATTCCCTCATAATGTTACGGAACTCAACCTTTCTGTGAATCAAATCAAATATTTGCCAGCAACCCCTTTTAAACATTTATTAAATGTGACTTTTATTGATCTAAATCAGAACTTAATTAGCTACTTGGACCCAAAGCAGCCTCCATTTTCATACTGTAAAAGGTTAAAAACACTCCTTCTTTGCCGGAACAATCTTTCCAAAGTGCCAAGGAACCTGCCCTTGACGCTAACTAATCTGTCTTTGGCATCCAATCAAATAAATTCTGTAAGGCCAGAAGACTTTTGGGAACTTCCCCACATTGAATCCATCAACCTGGACAACAACTGTTATTTTCATAGCAACTGTAACAAAACTTTGGAAATTGTAAATGGGACGTTTGTTAACCTGCACCATCTGACCAATCTGTCCTTGACTAAAAACAGATTAGAAAAGGTCCCGCAGCACCTACCCAAGTCCTTAGTGTTTCTGAAACTACTCCTCAACACAATTGGACACATAGGCAGGCATGACTTCAGCGGACTGACGTCGCTACAGTTCCTCGACCTGTCTGGGAACTGTCCCTTCTGCCCCAACACCCCTTTTCCATGTAGGCCTTGTGGAGACGGAGGCCTGGTGATCCATCCTCAGGCCTTTGCCCACCTGGCCCAGCTGAAGGAGCTGCGTTTGTCTGGAAACTCCCTTGAGACCGTGAACCCCGCCTGGTTTGAGGGTCTCCCTCGTCTCCAGTTCCTTTTTATGTCCTTCAACTTCCTGATTGGTGAGATACAGAGCGGTCACTTCCTGTCTATGCTGCCACATGTTGAGGTCCTTGAACTGTCCTACAACAACCTTAACAAAGCTCTGTCTCCGAGGTTAAAGATTTCACCGCATTTTGCAAACATGAGTTCTCTGAGGTCCTTACACCTTGAGGGTTACTATTTCTCAAGTCTTTACAGCGAGGACCTTAAACCCCTGTACAACTTAAAAAATCTTATTGTGCTAAATATGGGGGTCAATTTTGTCCAACCAATTGATTTCTCCTTCATGAGCCAGTTTAATAACTTGTCTGTTTTTACGTTAGTTGATAATCAAGTCAATCTACTTTCGACACCAGAGCAGGGATGTTGTCTCACTTGTGGGCAGGTTGGGACTTCTGCACACAGTGACCCACCAATCCTGTTCAGGCCATTCATTCATCGTGATGAGGACTACCGTATATACCCCCCTGCCATTAAGCCCGAGTGCATAAGGACGGGCAATGTGCTTGACCTCAGCCGAAACTCTATCTCTTCTATAAGTCCAAAGTTTTTTGGAAATATGGAAAATGTCACCTGTCTCAATCTCTCCTCAAACTTGATCGGAGGGAATTTTAAAGACTCTGAGTTTAGGAATTTTACCAAACTGAAATATCTGGATTTGTCCCGCAACAAAATTTATCTGTCCTCTGATCAGGCTTTCAGGGAATTACGAGACCTGGAGATTTTAGATCTAAATCACAACAAACACTACTTCCAGGTGGTCGGGTTAAACCACACTTTGACATTCATCCGATATCTAAAGTCACTGAAAGTCCTTCATCTAAGTTGGAACGAGATTAGTTCCCTGACAGACCCACACATGGACAGCAGCTCTCTGCAGAAGTTGTTTTTTTCAGGGAACCGACTGGACATGATGTGGCACAATAACCAAGGATTTGACTTATTTAAAAACCTTACGAGTTTACAGTCTCTTGATCTCTCCTTCAATATGCTGAAAAGCATACCACGCAGTGTGTATGAGAACCTTCCGGAAACTTTAATGTTCCTCAGTCTGAATCAGAACGCACTGTTTTTTTTTAACTGGACGGTGCTCATGCGCCTGCCTTGGCTTGAGGAACTGCATCTAAGCAAAAACCAACTGACTTACATCCCCAGTTGCCTCTCCACACTGACTCGACAGTTAAAGTTGTTGGATTTGAGCCACAACAAGATAACACACCTGTCTGGCTCCTTGCTTGCGGGGACCGTGAGTCTGAGGCTTCTGGACCTCAGCTTTAACAGTTTGACTGTCCTCAATGACTCCACCTTTCATACAGCTCAGCCTACCTCCCTGCAAACACTCAAACTGGACAACAACCCCTTCCACTGCACATGTGACCTCTTGGACTTCATCCTCTGGGTGCACACCAGCCCCGTGACCCTGCCACACCTAATGACCCGAGTGCAGTGCTTCCTGCCCGAGCCCAAGAGAGGCAATTCCATCATGCTCTCGCAGATGTACATCTGCATCAACAACGACATCGCCCAAATCATCTACGCCGTCTCCTCCAGTGTGGTGGTCCTATTGCTCTCCGTGGCCATCTGCGCTCACCTCTTTTACTGGGACATGTCCTACATCTTCAGTTTCTTGAGTGCCAAGGTGAGGAGTCGGCATCCACAGTCCGCCCAGTATGTGTACAACGCCTTTGTGATGTATGACACCAAAGACCCGCTCGTAGCCGATTGGGTGCTGCAACACCTGCGGGTTGAGCTTGAGGAACACAGCGGTGGTGAGAAGGTCCGCCCTCTTTGCCTGGAAGAGCGTGATTGGATACCCGGCATGCCCATCATGGACAACCTATCACAGAGTGTGCGCCTGAGCAGGAAGACGGTATTTGTGCTGACCGAGGCCTTTCTGGGTAGCAGCCTGTTCAAGATGGCTGCTTTCCTAGTGCACCAGCGCCTCCTGGAGGAGGGAGTGGACACCATGGTGCTCCTGCTCCTGCAGCCGGTGCTGAGACGCTCCCGCATTCTGGGCCTGCGTCGGTGCCTAAGCCAACAGAGCGTGCTCCAGTGGCCCGCCAACCCCGCCGCACACGGGTGGTTCTGGCAGCAGCTACGAATCGCTGTGCGCACCGAGAGACAGGCCAAACACAGCGCACTGCACAGGAAGTACTTCTCTGGACGCTAGCTAGACACAGTGCACTGCACAGGAAGTACTTCTCTGGACGCTAGCTAGAGACAGTGCACTGCACAGAAAGTACTTCTCTGGACGCTAGCTAGAGACAGTGCACTGCACAGGAAGTACTTCTCTGGACGCTAGCTAGAGACAGTGCACTGCACAGGAAGTACTTCTCTGGACGCTAGCTAGAGACAGTGCACTGCACAGGAAGTACTTCTCTGGACGCTAGCTAGAGACAGTGCACTGCACAGGAAGTACTTCTCTGGACGCTAGCTAGAGACAGTGCACTGCACAGGAAGTACTTCTCTGGACGCTAGCTAGAGACAGTGCACTGCACAGGAAGTACTCTGCTGTACCTGCTTCAACAGCCCGCAGACTGCATGATGAACACACTGCACTTCTTAAAACACAATCCAGAGAGGCTCAGAGAGAGTGATGTGGAAACGCACACAGACACACACACACACACACACACACACACACAGACACACACACACACACACACACACACAGACACACACACACACACACAGAGACACACACGCGCACACACACACACACAGACACACACACAGAGACACAGTCACCAAACCACTATCCACCGTCACCCACGGTCACCATTTCGCTTTACTTTATGCACACACACACACACACACACACACAGTCACACATACACACACACACACAGTCACCAAACCATTAGCCATCCTCATCCACAGCCCACACCCACCACTTTGCTTCACTTTATGCAAATAGACACACACACACACACACACACACACACATACACACACACACAGAGACCACAGTCACCACTTTACATCACTGGGGCAAAGAAACTGTCCACTCTCAGTAGGCTTGGATGGGCACTTTGTTTGAACTTTAAACCTATTGATTCTGCCTTCTGTTTCTATTCGCTGATTGGTTGCTAGAAAATCTAGTTGGGGAAACTGAAGCCTTAGGAGAGTACCCTGATGTACTGTAGTGGAATACAATATTGAGCGGATGTAAAATGGCAGCGTTAATCAGATGCATCTTTATTAAATCAAAAGATGTAATCATTGCACTGTGTATGGCTTTTGATGGGCTTGGTACTGTGCTTTTGATGGGCCTGGTACTGTGTGTGTCCTCTACTGGTTGAATTATGCATGACCTTGCCTGTACTGTATCTGTTATGAAAATGTACTGCAAGATGTTTGGACTTGTTTGGATGGTTAATTACATTCATTTTTTTATTTTTAGATTTAGACATCTGCTAGTTTTGTTTTTAATGTTTGAGGAACTTGCCCATGCAGACACACACACACACACACACACACAGACTCAGCACTTTTTCCGTGTATGAATGAATAATTAGCTTGCTGTGGATTTGCAGTTAGCACACAAGAGGAGAACAGTGGTTTGCGGGGGGGTCACACAATTACAATAAAATCCCCCTCAGCGCTGAAGGAGGCCACAGAGAATGGTGACACGGACACACAGATGAATCCATCTCGCCAGCAGATGACTTTTATCTGGAGAATGTGCATTACATATTCAACTGCATTATATATATTTGGT
>JAIFZK010000014.1:1357500-1360000 GCA_027481765.1 Tenualosa thibaudeaui
AGAAATAAGACTCAAAATGGGAAATGAACTGTGGGGTTCATTACGTTGTAAATATTTTTAATGTATTTAAAAATGGAATTATACACTAAAGCAAACAAGAAACTGGACACCTGCAAGATACAATTTGAATGGAAAGACAGACAAGTGTGTAAAACGTTGGTGAGTGGTTACACCATCCCTGTATTTTCTTTCGTTAGAACCTCGCCATAATTCCATTCTTGCTTTAGGGGAATTTAATGCATTTAAAGCATGCATTACTGTAAGGGTAGAGCACATAAGAGTGCGTCTGAGAGAGAGAGCGAGAGAGAGAGAGATTGGTCTGTCTCTACATTTAGTCTGTATGTTGAGGATAGGACCCAAAATAGGACACGTTATAGCCCAGAGCTTTTCGTAATTATCTGTGATGGTGGAGCCAAATGTGTTTCACCGCGTGGAGCCAGGGGGCAGCAGAGCGCGAGACTGGAGAGCCGTGGACTCGGAGGCCTCTCGTGCTTTGCGGAGCGGTGTGGGGTAGTGGAGCTGTCGCTCCAGGCCGTCGCTGACTGTTTGACTGTTTGAATAAGCAGCACTGAGCTAAAAATTGTGGCGCAGCGCGGGAATTTCCTTCACTGCGAGGCGATGAGTGAATTAACAAACGCCATGTAATACCTGCATCAGCGCCGCGGCTTCTCATGGCGGCCAAACGATCAAACTGGAGGAGGCGCGTAGCTCAAGCGGAGACGACCGACGCGCCACCTCAAGCTTCTATGACTAGCGTCAATATAAAAGTTGTGTTGAGCGTTACTGTAGTATCAAGACAATTTGCGTGATGCGCTATTCACGAGGAGGGCCACTGTATAATGTATTTTTCTTGCCCTGCTCTTCACCTGACCTAATCCTTAGATCTCCGTGGTTACCCCCACCCCCCCCCCACCCCCCAAAAAAAAAATCATATTAGTTTTGGAAAGTTGAGTTGAGTTGAGAGTTGTTTTACAGACTGCATTAATTAAACGCTGAAAGTCAACCTGCGTTGATCTGGATTTCCCCCTGTGAAGACAAAATGTTTCAAATATTAATCTGATTTATGATCTGGTGTAACAGATCAACAGATTAATGTAAATAAAATTAATTCATATTTATGTAGGGATACAAACTTTGTTTTATTATTGCAAAATAACAAAAATGACCTAGTTAGGAACTGATTTTTTTGGACCAAAACAACACAAATGTAGATTTTTATTTCTATACACTGTCTGGCCACATGTCTGCAGGTAACTCATTTATTGTGCTCTTACATTTATGCATTTAGCAGATGCTTTTATCCAAAGCGACTTACATTTTTTGTCAACTATCAATTGTTCAGGGCCAGTCTCCCCTAGAGCAACTTAGGGTTAAGTACCTTGCTCAGGGGCACAACGGTGGCAGCTGGGATTCAAACCCACAACTTTTCAGGCTACTAGCATGCTAGCCAGGTTCTTTTACCGCTACACCACCATCCAGCTGAAAGTGAAGGAGCCATTGATGTTTCTGACACTGATGCTTGGTGGAGTACTAAGCAGTGTGGTGCAACTCCATGTTTCTGTCACTGATGCTTGGTGGAGTACTAAGCAGTGTGGTGCAACTCCATGTTTCTGTCACTGATGCTTGGTGGAGTACTAAGCAGTGTGGTGCAACTCCATGTTTCTGTCACTGATGCTTGGTGGAGTACTAAGCAGTGTGGTGCAACTCCATGTTTCTGTCACTGATGCTTGGTGGAGTACTAAGCAGTGTGGTGCAACTCCATGTTTCTGTCACTGATGCTTGGTGGAGTACTAAGCAGTGTGGTGCAACTCCATGTTTCTGTCACTGATGCTTGGTGGAGTACTAAGCAGTGTGGTGCAACTCCATGTTTCTGTCACTGATGCTTGGTGGAGTACTAAGCAGTGTGGTGCAACTCCATGTTTCTGTCACTGATGCTTGGTGGAGTACTAAGCAGTGTGGTGCAACTCCATGTTTCTGTCACTGATGCTTGGTGGAGTACTAAGCAGTGTGGTGCAACTCCATGTTTCTGTCACTGATGCTTGGTGGAGTACTAAGCAGTGTGGTGCAACTCCATGTTTCTGTCACTGATGCTTGGTGGAGTACTAAGCAGTGTGGTGCAACTCCATGTTTCTGTCACTGATGCTTGGTGGAGTACTAAGCAGTGTGGTGCAACTCCATGTTTCTGTCACTGATGCTTGGTGGAGTACTAAACAGTGTGGTGCAACTCCATGTTTCTGTCACTGATGCTTGGTGGAGTACTAAACAGTGTGGTGCAACTCCATGTTTCTGTCACTGATGCTTGGTGGAGTACTAAGCAGTGTGGTGCAACTCCATGTTTCTGTCACTGATGCTTGGTGGAGTACTAAGCAGTGTGGTGCAACTCCATGTTTCTGTCACTGATGCTTGGTGGAGTACTAAGCAGTGTGGTGCAACTCCATGTTTCTGTCACTGATGCTTGGTGGAGTACTAAGCAGTGTGGTGCAACTCCATGTGTGCCTCA
>JAIFZK010000014.1:1367500-1402500 GCA_027481765.1 Tenualosa thibaudeaui
TGCTTGTGTTCAAGACGGGGAGCATTATGAGCAGATTCGTGTGTCATTCATTACGGGGATTAGGACACAGGACACACTAATAACGCTAACACTAGCACTAGCCATGGGTCCCGTTCATACTGTGTGTGTGTGTGTGTGTGTGTGTGTGTGTGTGTGTGTGTGTGTGTGTGTAGCCATGCGAGACTCAGGACAAGTCAATCAGTGACGGAACAAACACACACAAACACACACACACACTTCAGTGGAAAAACACATACACAAAACAGTTCTTAAGACCACCAAAAATCTCAATGACTATTCCAACACTGAGCACTGATCTGGTCATCTCCACAACAGTACTATCCCCACAACCACAAACTGACCTCTAATATCATCACAGCCATCATCCACCATCAATGCACAAGTCACCAATACACAGTAAACTATTTTTACACCGGTCGCATTCCTAGTCAATGTAACAATGTAACAAAACAAACTAAAAAAGACAATAGTATGACATCACATCCGGCGCAGAATGAGTGTGTTATTTATTAATTTATTTACTTACTAACTTACTCACACAGGCAACTATCCTACCACTAAACAACCCAGACTTTCTTTATTTTATATTGATTTATTTTATATTGGTTTATTTCCTTGCTCTCGTCCAAGCAGCTATGCCTCATGACCATGCGTCCTGGCCCTTATTTTATTTCATTAGATGTTATTCTATTTCATTAAGATGTTTCTAAGAACAATGAGTCTCATTCATCAACCATTCTTACAAAGAAACTTTGTAACACAGTTTTCTAGATTCACTAATGCAGTTTTTTAAATGGGACCTTAAAAACAACTTTAAGAAAACTCTTATATTGGTGAATAAGGTCCATTGTTAATTCATTACAAATATGGCCTGTTCCCAAGGACTCCTTGGGCAGTATACTAGAACAAAACAACAATCCATCACTTATGTCTTATTAATGATTTAAAACACATGACTGATTTATTACTGAAGTCAAAGCTGAGAACTCATGTAGACACATGGATTTGAGTTCACCTCTGAGACGGTGCTTAACTCCTTCTGATGGACTCTGTGATGTTTTTCACGCGGCTTTTAGATGAACAGAGATTAATCACGGCCGCTTCAGCGCTGGCGTACGCTGCAATTAGAGTGCCGGCCTGGCGTCGGGGGCCGGCTAATTGAATCAGAAAATGAGAGTCCACGATGCTACGCTACGTAATTGGCAGAGAAGCAGGTGCCAGTCTGTTCATCTAACAACCACCAGCAAATTAGAAGCATCATGAAAGAAAAAAAAACAGGGAAAAAGGAGTGTGTGTGTGTGTGTATGTGTGTGTGTGTGTATGTGTGTGCGCGTGGTGTTGGGGGTGGGGGTTGGATGCTCATTCTCAAAGTGACAGCAAACACAGAGTGAGTCCTTATGGGTTTCCTCTCCTGTGGGCTCTCTATTGGATCTCTCTCCATCAGACCGAATCAAGCAGGAAAAACTGCTGAAAGAAATAAAAAGAGAGAGAGAGAGAGACTGTTTCAACTTTGTTTTGAATTCCTCTCAGGGAAAAATTAATTATAGACGAAACACTTTCTCAGTCAGTTTGGCCACTTCCATGTTAAACCTGCCTTGCAACCTACGTAAACTGAAAGTAAACATCAGTTCACTCCACACAACTCCACAGAACTCTACACACCTCAGACAATGGAACTGCATGAAGATGTACTTCTGATGGTTCTCAGGGTTCTTCTGAGGGTTCAAGAATCAACAAACAGTAATACGTTTATTGCTTTTATCCTTTTGTAGTGTGTGTTCGCATGGTTGGACGGTGGAGGAGTGTGTTTTCGCTAGGCTGGGGATTGGAGTGGTGAAACCGCTGTGACTGGCAAGGCACTTAACCCTAAGTTGCTCTAGGGGAGACGGGCCCTTAACAATTGATAGTTGAGAAATTGTAAGTCGCTTTGGATAAAAGCGTCTGCTAAATGCATACATGTTAATATAAATGTAAATGTCAAATGGAGCAGCTGTGCTAAGACAGACGTGTGCTAAGAGATGATTGAATGTGCATCCGGAGAGAGAGAGACAGGGAGAGAAAGAGACAGACAGATAGACACAGAGAGAGAGAGACACAGAGAGAGAGAGAGACAGGCAGAGAGAGAGAGACAGACTGAGAGAGCTGTCTAATGAGACAATAGCCAACCTGTCACTGTTATTATTACCACCAAAGCTAAGAAAATCTGCCTGGTTTGTGTTAACATGATTTCAATTAGCCAAGAGTGGCGACTCCCCCAGCCCTAATCCCCAACCACCCCACCCCACCCCACTCACATACTCAATTCCCCCCCCAACACACACACTCACACCCCACCTAAGAGTTCACTAGCCCGGCTCTAAGTCTAATCTAACCTCCACATTATAATCCGAGCCTAACTGTGTGATTAGACTCAGCAATCTAAGCCGCACCAGAGCCACTTTAAGATGATCAATAGAAATGATCTAATTTGGCCGCTCTGGGGTCCCAGCAGTGTTTCCTGCGGCTGAGTTACACACATACACACACCTGGATGAAGTAGAGGAAGAGAGTCGCACTGTGAGACTGGCTTTTATCCACTGAGTATGACTGAGCCACAGCACACACACACACACACACACACACACCCACTCACTCACACTCACGTCTCATGGAGGAATTGCTGCAAAGTAGAGTTTCCTTCATAGTGCATAGAACTCAAGAATATCTCTCAGTCTTTCTCTGAATGCGGACACACACACACACACACACACACACACACACACACACAGATACAGACTCACTGTAACAACATTAAACTGTCAAACACAAAAAAACTACCCTACCAACAATGCACATAAAACTAACAAAGTACATATACACATACTCCCACTTGTATGCACGCACACACACACACACATACACACACATGCAGACACACATATACAACAAAGTACACGTGAAGTATCCTCTCAAGCCCTGTCATCTTGTAATTAAAATACATCCATTAAACATGAAATAAACTGGTCCTCATTAGCAAAGCTCTTTTAATTGGTGCCATCCAGCAGAAAAAACATAATTATTTTTGGCCCTGTGCCTTTTTGGTGTGTAAATGTTGAACAAAAGCTGTTTAGAAGAATATGCAACATTTCAAAGGAGAACTATTACGAATAAACGGAGAGAAGATCTGTAGATGAAAGAGAGAGAGACTGAGGGACAGAGAGAGAGAGAATAAAGGAGGAGATACTTCCTCCTCCTCCTCTCCCGTTTTACCCTGATGAAGAGGATGGGTCCTCTTCATCCTGTCTGGCTGCTGTGATTCCACTGCTCTTGTCTGGAGCAGCCTGCTCTCCCAATCCAACACGCCCTCCAGGAGTTCATGACACTCCACTGTAACAAAGAGTACTCTCTCAGCAACACAAATCCCCAGTGAGTGTGTGTGTGTGTGTGTGTTTCTATCTGTCTGTGTTTTGTGTGTGTTCATGTATGGCCAAGGGAGAAAGTGAAAGAAATGGAAAGTGTGTGTGTGTGTATGTGTGCATGCAGTGTGATCCCACTCAGTCCCTGATCTGTGTGTATATAGCAGGGTCACCACTAACCCGTGTGTGGTGTCACAGGCCTGTCAGGAAACCGCCTGAGGACTGCCAGAGTTCGCAATCCACCTAGGGAGGTGTCCTCTCCTCTACAACCACACACACACAAACCCCCTCCCCAACTCACACACACACACAAATCCCCTCCCCAACTCACAGGCCGGGCTGCCCAAACCCCCCCCCCACACACACACACACACTGGAGATGAAAGCGAGTGATTGGGGGGGTGGAGCAGGGCATTGGGGAGGAGGAGGGAGGGGGGGGGTCGCTAACCTTCCAGAGGGCGAGCGTGGCCAGGAGTTCAAACTGTCAGCTACGAAGACAAAGACAAAGAGGAGGTTTACTGGGTTCCTTCAGCCTGTCAGTCCAATTGGGAAAAGTAGCTCTTCACTTTTGGAATATCAAATATCTGTAAAAAGCTGAAATGCTAAAATGTTCACACATGTCATGTTCATAAAATAATGTCAATAGTAACTTAATGCTTAATTCATATCTTTAATTGCATATGCATATACCTGCTTCTGTCTGAAAACTAATTCCAAACTAAAATAAGCTGTACAGGAGCATTTCCATAAAACTGGTCTGTCTCGCAGCATATTCCCTATGCGTTGCCCATCTCGAGACAGCGGAGATGTGTCACCGTTTCATGGCCGTTTTCATATAGTACAACTCACTATATGCATTACAAGCATTAACTAAACGTAAACAACTCTGTTAGTAACAATACCAATAAGTATTAACTATATGTAAACAACTCAGTCACAGTTTTAAACATTTTACATTTTTCTCGACAATAAATGAGTTTCGTAACGAACGAGTTTTCATTGAATTATTTAATGTGTTGCGAATAATAATAATAATAATAATAATAATAATAATAATACCCAGCGGGTGAAACATGCGACATTATAAAAGGAAGTAAAAGCTCCTTGTTGATCCATCATTTAAACTGATACATTTCAGCCTAATCAGTGTTTAATATTTTGTGAATTTGAGTCCAAAAAGCCGAGAACTTTTAAGACTTTTAAAGACTTTCCGAGACTCAGTTTTGGGGGACTTTTGTATTTGTTATTGCTGTTATTTTCTCCTAAGGTGTTGTCGTGCGTGCCTATTTAATCTCCGTTACATTAGGCCTGTTGGGGGATAACCCTGGCAGTCTTCATCGGTAGCCTTGGCCAATCCAAAGACAACATCGGCTTTTTTGATTTAGCTTCCTTTTGCATTTAGTTTTTTCGTGGTGCTTATTTAAACATTTTGAATTTCACAATAAAACGTCATGCAATATCGGGGGCGATTTTAAAATATGATGCAAGTAAACGGCAAACACACCCAAACACACGCACGCACACACACAAACACACACACACACACACAGACAGAGAGAGAAATGAGGTAGGCCTGTGTATTTCATTTAATATCTCTGCTCAGCGTTAGCTTAGGGTAGAATTGATGGAGGGACCATGGACAGCGCTTTTCTCTAACCTATGACATGCAAACAGGCAGACTATTGAGTAAACAAAAATATGAAACACAGTTTGTGACGACAGGTTAGCAGAAACACTATTAATTGAATTACATGTAGTCAGTACAGTCAGTCGGCACTCTCCATAAAAGAATAATTTAATTACACCTAATTCCTTTATGCCCAGGCACTGGAGATAGCCGTTTTTCTATTGGTCCTAACGTAACTTCATTAAGCGATGAAAAACGTGTTTTCATGCCATGCCATGTGTAATATGCTTAAGATTTTAACAGTGAAATGCTTTTCCTCAAAAAGGCTTCCGGTACGCAAATACCTAATTTAGGAGGCAAAATAACCCATTTAGTTTTTAATTTTCTTTCTGTCCATGTTGTGTGATTGATAGTGCAATATTAATATTAATATTACTATAGTATAATAGCTCTATGGTACAAGTTCCTTTGCAAAGAAAAGCAGCTTTTTCATGCATAATCATTTTCTTAAGTAAAACTAAAAAAAGTAATATGTGCACATTAAATTTAATCTGCTCATGATGATTAATTAATTAGCAATCCAGTGTTATAATCCATATTGGACTACTTCAGTCTCTGCAATAATACAGCATATTATACCACACCATATTATGGGCTGTAACATAGTTGACATCATGAAAGCACAGTTGAGCTTGATGTCCAACCAACAGACCATCATCATTTATGTCATCCTCCACAGATTTTCCACAGCATTCCTTATTCTTTAATGCCAGAATTCCAGAATTATTATTCTTCATTTTCGCATAAATAATGTATTATACAATTTTGCAATCAGTACAGTATATCTGATATTGATTCTCTCTCTCTCTCTCTCTCTCTCTCTCTCTCTCTGTGTGTGTGTGTGATGCTGTGCTATAAGAAAATACAGTATGTCTGATGTGCTTGTGTGTGTGTGAGAGAGGGTGTAGTATAAGGAAGTCCAGTCATTTTCACCTCAGCTCAAATCCACACACAAGGACGGAACTTGAGTGTTTTCTCACACAGCAATGTTTTCTCTTTCTAACCAATATGAATGTCCACCACACACACACACACACACACACACACACACACACACACACACACACACACACACACACTCACACACACACAATTTCTCCCTTCCCTCTTGTTCCCTCTTTAGTCCAAACTATTCTCTGTTCTGTCCAATAGAAAAGCACCAAGACCAACAGGCTTCTGCGCGACTCGACCAATCTGAGTATCGTAACACAACCAACATCAGCAGCCTAGAAAAAATTACAGTGATGGCGATTAAGAAGTGTGTGTGTCTGGAGTATCCCTTGAAGACACACACAGACATCTCTATTTCTTTTTTGGGGAGGTAAGACACACAGACATCTCTCTCTCTTTTTTGGGGAGGTAAGACACACAGACATCTCTCTCTCTTTTTTGGGGAGGTAAGACACACAGACATCTCTCTCTCTTTTTTGGGGAGGTAAGACACACAGACATCTCTCTCTCTTTTTTGGGGGAGGTAAGACACACAGACATCTCTCTCTCTCTTTTTGGGGAGGTAAGACACGCAGACATCTCTCTCTCTCTTTTTTGGGGGAGGTAAGACACACAGACATCTCTCTCTCTCTTTTTGGGGAGGTAAGACACACAGACATCTCTCTCTCTCTTTTTGGGGAGGTAAGACACACAGACATCTCTCTCTCTTGGGGAGGTAAGACACACAGACATCTCTCTCTCTCTCTTGGGGAGGTAAGTCACACAGACATCTCTCTCTCTCTCTTGGGGAGGTAAGTCACACAGACATCTCTCTCTCTCTCTTGGGGAGGTAAGACACACAGACATCTCTCTCTCTCTCTTGGGGAGGTAAGACACACAGACATCTCTCTCTCTCTCTTGGGGAGGTAAGACACACAGACATCTCTCTCTCTCTCTTGGGGAGGTAAGACACACAGACATCTCTCAATGGCTGAAAGTTTTGGCTCGTGACTAGAACCCCTGAGAGATGTGCATATTTTAAAACAACAAAGCAGCCTCTGCCAAAGCTGGAGTGCAGGGCATGTGTGTATGTGTGTGTGTATGTATGTTTGTGTGTGTGTGTGTGTGTGTGTGTGTGTGTGTGTGTGTGTGTGTGTGATGGTGGTGGTGGTGGTGGGGGGGGGGGTGGGAGGTGACAGGGAGGGAGTGACAAAGTAATAGCCAAAACTGAGGCTCTTTGGCCTCAGACACACACACACTCTCTGCGTCCACTCCTCTAATTCAGACACACACACACTCTCTGCGTCCACTCCTCTAATTCAGACACACACACACTCTCTACGTCCACTCCTCTAATTCAGACACACACACACTCTCTAAGGCCCACTCCTCTAATTCAGACACACACACACTCTCTATGTCCACTCCTCTAATTCAGACACACACACACACTCTACATCCACTCCTCTAATTCAGACACACACACACTCTCTATGTCCACTCCTCTAATTCAGACACACACACACTCTCTACATCCACTCCTCTAATTCAGACACACACACACTCTCTGCGTCCACTCCTCTAATTCAGACACACACACACTCTCTACATCCACTCCTCTAATTCAGACACACACACACTCTCTACATCCACTCCTCTAATTCAGACACACACACACTCTCTGCGTCCACTCCTCTAATTCAGACACACACACACTCTCTGCGTCCACTCCTCTAATTCAGACACACACACACTCTCTGCGTCCACTCCTCTAATTCAGACACACACACACTCTCTGCGTCCACTCCTCTAATTCAGACACACACACACTCTCTCCGTGCCCTCTCCTCTAATTCAGACACACACACACTCTCTGCGTCCACTCCTCTAATTCAGACACACACACACTCTCTCGCCCACTCTCTAATTCAGACACACACACACTCTCTGCGCCCACTCCTCTAATTCAGACACACACACACTCTCAAGGCCCACTCCTCTAATTCAGACACACACACACTCTCAAGGCCCACTCTCTAATTCAGACACACACACACTCTCTCGCCCACTCCTCTAATTCAGACACACACACACTCTCAAGGCCCACTCCTCTAATTCAGACACACACACACTCTCAAGGCCCACTCCTCTAATTCAGACACACACACACTCTCTGCGTCCACTCCTCTAATTCAGACACACACACACTCTCTACATCCACTCCTCTAATTCAGACACACACACACTCTCTGCGTCCACTCCTCTAATTCAGACACACACACACTCTCTGCGTCCACTCCTCTAATTCAGACACACACACACTCTCTACATCCACTCCTCTAATTCAGACACACACACACTCTCTGCGTCCACTCCTCTAATTCAGACACACACACACTCTCTACATCCACTCCTCTAATTCAGACACACACACACACTCTACATCCACTCCTCTAATTCAGACACACACACACTCTCTATGTCCACTCCTCTAATTCAGACACACACACTCTCTGCGTCCACTCCTCTAATTCAGACACACACTCTCTCCGCGTCCACTCCTCTTATTCAGACACACACTCTCTCCGCGTCCACTCCTCTAATTCAGACACATAACACAGCCACTGCCAAGCCATCCAGCAGTTACTAGGCTTCTCCCATTTATTCTGCTCTAACTACAGGAAGGAACTCACTTAAGAAGAAGCAGGCCAGCATTAGTGCCTTCTGCATTGTTCCTGAATGAGTGGACAGCAAGTGTCATGTCCAGTCCTACCGACTGACACCAGAGACCAGGAGTGTGTCCTAGTTGACAGATCCTGAGGATACATCAGGGTTAGAATAGAGGCAGAACAACAGCTCCAAAACTCAACCGACAGATGACGGCCATATTGTGATCGTGGCTTAAGGCCCTGTGGTGCCCACATTCATTTACAACATCTCTGCAGTGGAATTAATCTGGTGAGCACCCTTCTTCATTTCAATCATCTTCTCTTTGCACATCACACACATCTCTCCCACTCGCACATCACACACATCTCTCCCACTCGCACATCACACACATCTCTCCCACTCGCACATCACACACATCTCTCCCACTCGCACATCACACACATCTCTCCCACTCGCACCCCCACCCCTAACCGCCAGAGACAGATTAGGGAGCAGTGTGTAGGTTACTGAACAAATTCTACAGTGCTTTTGCAGACTGGGTTTGTAACAGGGAACTCCTCAGGATACCAGCACAGTGTGTGTGTGTGTGTGTGTGAGAGAGAGAGAGAGAGAGAGAGGGTGAAAAAAAAGCGTCATCGGAAATTCAATAACATATTGAAAAAACATGAAACATCCAATGGACCCAAAAATCTGTTTAATCAAATGTTGTTCTGAACATCAAGCCAATGCAACTCAAACTGCTTGTCAAACCTGATTCCATCAATCAATTAATTACAGGACCTTTACATTTCAGGCACATAGTACTGTACATTGTTCAGCCACACATTATTGCAAACAGGAGTTAGCTGTAAGAAGATATCAAACATAAACAGATTGTAAAACAAAATGGGTTAATTGAAGAGACCACAAACAGCTGTTGCATATGCCACTGTGACTAGTCCTTCAAAAAATTTAAATACTCAAGGGGAGTTATCACTAAACATCTAAGCAAGGAAATAAATATACAAATCCTGACAAATAAATACACTGATGAATCCATTGTCCGCGCTTTTACACGTTAATGAGGTAAGTCTGGAGTTGCATGTTCAAACTAGTTTC
Organism: Tenualosa thibaudeaui; assembly: GCA_027481765.1. Lineage (NCBI taxonomy): Eukaryota > Metazoa > Chordata > Actinopteri > Clupeiformes > Clupeidae > Tenualosa > Tenualosa thibaudeaui. The sequence continues at coordinate 1,377,302 of JAIFZK010000014.1, forward strand.
AAACAAGTATATTTTCAAGCTCACGCAGTTTGTCCTTTTTGCTTTGATTTCAAAAAGTTTCGTTTGAAACTCTTTATTTATTTAACGTATGAAACAAGTTAATTAGGCTACATTAAAACATATGTACAACAATATTTTTTTTTGTTTGTTTGTTTTTTGTTTTTTTAAGACACTGACGAAGGACATTTTAGCGATTGACATGTATCCCATTTCGCATCGGAAATCTTTTGCACATTTTATTAAACTTTGTACAAAAAAGAAAGTGAACAAAACTGTATCATTACACGCAAACAAACAAACAAAAAACAAGTGCTTGTGTAAATTAAGACTTCGACAAAGGTCAAGTCCTTAAGAGTACACAATTATTCCACGAGAAAGCGGCAAAAATACTGCTATTGGATGTTGCCTTATCGACGGCTTACATTAAGTCCCACATAATTTGTAGTCCACTCTGGTAGATGTCACTGCATGGACATATACGGCCAACTGAAACTACTGCCCGACAGGAGCATGTCTCGGATAAGTGTCTCGATGGGTGTTTTACCTACCAACCGGACAAAGAAGAGTTGCTCGATTACCGACGAGGACACCATGCGCAGCGCAGGGAGGCGCAGTAAAAGTTTTCCAAAGCGTGTTGGCTGGTTGGGGTACTGGCTTCGCACGTACTCCTCCAGGGCACACTGAGACTTCTCTTGAAGCCCCTCGATGTGGGATACATCCGACAGGCCGCAAGCGTCTGTGCACAACCCAGAGAAAGAACAACATATGGCCAAGTGTCCACATCTCAGTTGTCACAGAAATACTACAGAACAGCTGAAAATATACCGAAGACCGCTGTTCCATAATTTTAGTTGTCTCAAAATAAATCTGTTCTAATTCAAAGTCTGCCTTTGTCAATACATGAAGAAAAAATAACTTTATGATGCTTGATTGTATGAATTGCATGTTTACTTTTAAAGTGATTGATTACGTTCACTCCAATAGCCCTGCTGAGGAGTCATACATGTCTAGCTAGGCTATATGGAAGTGCAGGAAATAAATGTTATTAGAAATGTATTTTTATGCATAGTAATCTTAATCTTTAGCTTTACATTCACATATCCGACATTTTAAATATGTACGCGATTTTTTCATTTCACGACAGAGTATAAATAACTAAATCAAAACATTATTGTTATTATTATTTGATTTAATAATAATACGAATTATTATTGTTGATAATAATAATAATAATAATAATAATAATAATAATAATAATAATAATAATACCCTAATGTTAATTTACAAAGTATCTGAAGTATCAGTAACACAAGTACAGAAGCAAAAGGAATATTTCCAGGATAAAGCTCAAGTGGAGGCCGCATGCGCAGACGCTAGTGCCGGTGACAAGGTAAAGGCAGGCCATCTGGGGCGCCTAACTTATTACATTAAGGTCAGTCAGGTCACAGTCTCTCTCGATATATCAGTGTTGATTTGGGGAATGATTTAAACAAGAACTGGGCCACCCGATCTCCAGAGAGCTACAGGAGAAGATGTTTATGAATCATGGGCCCTACATATAGGCTACCCTGCAGCACACACCATAATCATTGGCTGAGGGTCAGAATGAGATGTTAGAAGACCTAATGACATACGATTTATAAAACTCTTAGTGTTTCTGCACACATCGAAAAAAAGCCAACCTCTAGCCTTTCATTCACACGAAGCAGACTGACTTTCTCAGCCATGGTTTCTTTTTTTACCTGAAGTGAAGAGCACGATGGCTTTGGCACAGCTGAACTCGGCCGCGTCCACGTGAAGGGCCTTTAGCTTCTCCACCTGCTCCTGGAAGAAGCGGATGTGGTCCATGAAGGCAACGACTCGGTCCGCGGACATGGGCGAGGCATGCAGACCCGCCGCCGCCAAAAGCGGGGCCACGTGGAGGGGCATGGCGCACTGCGCCGCGTTCAGCACGAACAGCTCGCTCCATGTCAGTCTTAACAGAGACACCTGGTCCGTTATCTGCAGGTCCGGGAAAAACGGAATGTTTCTGGCCCACTCCACGGCGCTGAAGAGCAGTCGGGCCGCGAGCTCGCAGATGTTCTCGATGCCCATGATGTTCCCGGGCTGCATGCACTGGTTCCCGTACCGTGAGGTCGGGTAAGGCTCGGCGCGCAGCAGAAGAGAGATATATCCGGACAAATAGCAGTGGCCGCTCAGGGGCTCACCGTTGGCCAGCGCGTAGTGGCCTTGAGGGGGCTGGGTAGGAGGCAGTCTTCCTCTCTGAACCGCTGACAAAGAGAGAGAAAGAGAGGAAATCTACATCCACTGCTGACATCCCCAAACACTCAAATTACTAAGTGGAGTGTTTTCACAACAACATCAAAGACGAATCAGTAGCCTAAATGAAGGTGTGCTCACACACACACACACACTTGATGTAAAAAACACACACTTACAACATTAATAGCTACAACTTAATATTATGTAATATTAATTTCATTAAATAATTAATTTCATTATTTCATTGTTATTGGTAAACAAAAGATAAACAGTATGTCGCTGTATTTTCATAAAATCTATGCTGTGTAAATGGGACCATGAAAAACTACAAAACACACACTTGTGCTTGGTCTCTGATCGCGGAACAGTTTGTGTCTGCGTTTGAATACAGTTTATGAAGAGGCTAGGTAAAGAAAGAATTATAAATGAATTGTAGCTTAAATAATCACCTTCCCGTCTCATGCCAACTTTTAAGCATTTCTTTAGTCGGCAGTATTGGCACTGGTTCCGATGATGCTGGTCCACGGGGCAGCTTCTGTTGGCCCGGCACGTATAGGTCAAGTTTCTGCGCACACTCCTTTTGAAGAAACTTTTGCATCCCTCGCACGTAAACTGACCGTAGTGCTTTCCGCTGGACTTGTCTCCACACACCACGCATTCAATATGAGCTTGCCCAGAGCTCGGGGCCGAGAGCTTGTCCTCGGCGGCCCCTGGTGTTGATGGGGGTCCAGTTTGCGGGGTGAGTGGTGCCGTCGAGGCCGCCAAATGGGTGTCTCTCATCGGCGGGGCAAGTGGGTTGTGGCCGCCCAACGTCCCCCCCACTCCGTCGTCCTGTGGATCTCTCCACACGCTAACAACCATTGCCATGACGCGGTCTAACGCGAACTAGACTCTCCAGTAATTTGTGCAGCTTTAAGTGATTCAGAATGGATATGATCTGACAGTGAGATCGAACGCAATACAACGGCAGCGGTCAATACATACGGAAAACCAGCTGAAGGCCAATGCAAATTGCTGTCCGGCCATCCAGAGGATCGATTAAAGGTAGAAGCAGGGAGAACAGCTTGGAGTATGTGATCAGATATACCTCACAGGAGGGAAGAGACCCAGAAAACATTACAATCAATGAGTCGTTTCACATTGGCAAACTCCTGCGAAACTCCAGGAAAGGCGCGGTCGCCCCTAGTCAAAGGCAGAAAAATGCGGACAAAAATTCCATGTCTTTTTCACATCCCTACGTTGGCTGATCAATAGGGACTGGGGATGGTTGCTAGCTACGACCTCGCCGGCACTGCAGATTGAAATGCAAAGAGAGGACAGTGTATCTGTAGGAACATGCTCAAAACTCTTGCTTTTTCGTGTCGATGTATCCTCGTTTCGAGTATCCGTGTAAAAGTCCTTGGAGAGCGAACTTTGACATGACCGACAGCGAAGACTGTTTGTATAACGATAGCCGCACCTTCGCTTGTGGCTCTAGCAGACGCCCACTAGGAGGGCTACTGGTCCGCTCCACGAGAACTGTACGGTGGCAGGTAGGGTGGGAAGAGGGGGAGGCTCCGAGAAGCACATGCGCCCCTTCTGATTGGCTACATGACCGCCACATGCTCCACGGAGTCAGACGCGGGGCACCCATCATCTAGCGCGTTCAGTTCACACAGCCATGCTGCGTAGCGTCTGGGCTCGTTTTTATCTCTACACACATAGAACCACAGAACATTTCAGTCGCTACTTAAGACACTCACAACATTAGCTGGGGAAAAAAAATATTTTACACACATAAAACTTGGCTGGGAGTGTGCAAATTAGACATCAGGACTTGCATACTCCTCACATTATTTTACTAAAACAGATGTTTTGAAACTTTTTTATTGATATCATTCAGTATTTATTTCACAACCTGTAAGATAAATAAATCAATTTAATCTTACGTTATTAAAATATAATCAGCATAATATCTCATGACTCTTCAAATTCAGTTTTATGTATTAAAAATGATGTTTTCATATCTATGATTAATTTGCTTCCTCCTCCATGGGATGGCATGAGTCATGTGTAGGCAACAATGGACGACCAGGGCTGCCATCTAGCGTAGATGAATAAGGACATTTAGAGACTCCTGTCTTACGCGCTCCAGCGCAGTCACACATCGCATCTTCAGCAACAAGTCCACATCATTTCTTTTATTCTCTCTCTCTCCCTCTCTCTCTCTCTTCATTTTGAAACCTCAGGACTTGCTAGTGCAGTTTGTCCCCATTTGAATATGGTTTATAAAACTATTGTGTGTGTTCTTTCTTGAGGTTGTGTGGGGGGAGAAAAGAGGTGTTCTTCTTTGGTAATGATTGTGGGGTTCAGGACTGGAGGAAAATCTCATATTTAATTCAGTGAGTGAAGAGGTCAAAGGTTAAAGCTGGCTTTGAATTAGGTTGATCTCACAGACCCCCTGCCTTAGAACAGGAGAATGAGACTCACATAGCACAGCCCAGACGGGACCCAACTGGGGGGAGGACCAGGCCCTGATACAGCCCTGATCCTGGCGGCATGTCAGCCAGGCCTGGGCCAGCTCTGGCCCAAACTCTGCTGCTGTGTGGAAGACCAAGTGTTGTTACTTAAGAGCGAGATGACCACTGAGCAGCACAGGTTAACAGGTTTTAAAGGAACACAGTACACACACACACACACACAGGCATAGAGAATCAGTCAGTACAGACACACACACACACACACACACACAGGCCTAGAGAATCAGTCAGTACAGACACACACACACACAGGCCTAGAGAATCAGTCAGTACAGACACACACACACACACACACACACACACACAGGCCTAGAGAATCAGTGAGTACAGACACACACACACACAGGCCTAGAGAATCAGTCAGTACAGACACACACACACACTCACACACAGGCTTAGAGAATCAGTCAGTACAGACACACACACACACACACACACACACACACACACACACACACACAGGCCTAGAGAATCAGTCAGTACAGACACACACACACACACACACACACACACACACACACACACACACACACACAGGCCTAGAGAATCAGTCAGTACAGACACACACACACAGGCCTAGAGAATCAGTCAGTACAGACACACACACACACACACACAGGCCTAGAGAATCAGTCAGTACAGACACACACATATTTTTGGCTCTTTGCCTTTCTTGTGCTTGTACAGTGAGGAGAGACAGGAAGTGAGTGAGAGAGATGGGCTGGATGGGGAAATGGCTGCAGTTCGGAGTTAAAACTGGGTCTCCATAGAGACCTGTCAGTTTAAGGTACAGATGCTTTAGCGAACTGCACCACAGCGTCCCCTATGTTTCTGGAGGGTGCAGTTTCAAGTTATTATTACTCATCGAGTCTCAAGTATGTTATTATTACATAGCTGAGTCTCATGTACCTTAATGTTGCAAAGCCGGGTTTCACAGACATTATTATTATGTAGCTGAGTTTCACATTCCTTTATCTTAGCCTAAATAGCCAAGTTTCACATACCTTAATATTATATTGCAGTGTCTCACGTACCTCAATGTGAGTTTCACAAATGTTATTATTACATAGCTGAGTTTCACGTACCTTGATATTACATAGCCAAGTTTCTCAAATGCTATTATTACATAGCCAAGTTTCACGTACCTTAATATGACAAGTTTCACAAATGCTAATACATAGCTGAGTTTCAAGTATGTTATTATGACATAGCCAAGTTGTGCATACCTTGATATTCCAGAGCATACATAGCAGTTAACTGATTGATTGTAATTACATTGGGGTTTCACCAAAGATATCATTACATAGCCAAGTTTCAGGTCTCACAGGAGTTATTCTATGAGGAATTGGAGACAGGAGAGAATTAATGATGACTGTCTTGCGCTAATGAGACAGTATTCAAGAAGGTATTCAACAGGATTGTCTGAGTCAGGGCTTGTTGTTCTACTTCAGAGGAGGAGGATGAAGAGGAGGAAGAGGAGGATGTACAGAGGGTATTCAAGAAGATTGTCTAAATGAGGCTTGTTGCACCACTGAGGACCTTGCAAAGCTCTCTCAGACTCCATCCCAGACATGGAGGTGTTCAGACTGAGTGCTGCTCCGTCTGCTGATCGAGCCACATTGATCCAGAGGACTTTGTGTCCGGTCATGGCCATCTTGTGCCAGGACTCACCATCCGCCACCTTAAACACTCCTACAAGCCATCCAGTTTCAACAGCAGCGGATAGGGATTAAGTCATTATTCTGTAATTTAATAAAATCCCCTTACAATCCTGTTGCATCTACTGCATTCCCTTGACACTACCCCCGCCCTCTCTCTCTCACACACACACACACACACACACACACAGGAGATTCTCAGGAGAATGTTTCAATCTTTAAGTGCCTTTCCACTTGGACCCCTACATGTATGGGATTTCATCTTGTCTGAGGGGGGTGTTGGGATGCGTGTGCACGTGTATGTGTGTGTGTGTGTGTGTGCTTCACTGGGGCAGCTGGCTGATCATCTGAACGTAAGTCTCTAAATCAGCGGTCTTAAGGGCCAACGCTGACACTTTATGTAACAAAGGGTCTCGGAGCCAAGAGGGCAAGCTTGCTGTGTCAAAGGGCATCGCATCTCACATGCAGATGTGTGACCCTTTCGACCCTGCAGCCACTCCACGCCCTCTCTCTCCTGTGGCCCAAACACACACACACATACAGGGGGGCAGAAAGGGAATTGAATAGATAAAACACGATCACATACACACAGATTGCGTGTGTGTGTGTGTGTGTGTATATATGTGTGTGTGTAGGCCATCGTTTCTAGATTTGACCGCAGGTTCAGGGACTAGTCAGACTTATGAGCGATCAATGGAAGATTTCTAATTCATGTCCATGTTGATGGTGTTAAGCCTGTCTCTAAGGGTGGCCATTTAAAGGGACAGACACACATGGTTTTGCTGACAGAGAGGATGGGCTGTCATGTCATGGATGGCTTTTGGACGGCGGAATCTATAGAGTCTATATCTATAGTGGTCCTCCTCATGGATGTTCTGCAGTGGCCCTCCTCATGGATGTTCTGCAGTGGCTCTTCTCATGGACGTTCTGCAGTGGTCCTCCTCATGGACGTTCTGCAGTGGCCCTCCTCATGGACGTTCTGCAGTGGCCCTCCTCATGGACGTTCTGCAGTGGCCCTCCTCATGGACGTTCTGCAGTGGCCCTCCTCATGGACGTTCTGCAGTGGTCCTCCTCATGGACGTTCTGCAGTGGTCCTCCTCATGGACGTTCTGCAGCAGTTAAAGGTCTCTTGTTTCTGCTGAATCCCACTTTGCTTTAAACATCAGTCTTAGTTGATTGACAGCAGCTCTGGAACAGATTCGCCCTGGTTCTGACCCGACACCTGCCCAGCGCCAGCGTCTTTTCTGGAGCCCTGTCTCTGACCTCTGGAACAGACAGTGTGTCCAAGGGCCTGGCCCCTGTGTGGCCCGCTCCACTTTTTGAAGGTTTAGCATGCAGCGGTCTGAGCCTCATGCATGTTAATCTCTCTATCGCAGTCAGAGGGGGAGGAAGGCCACTTTGACTGATACGCACCGTATTGATCACTGATAAAATAGTAGCCCTTCTCCATCGACCAGGCTAGCACAGACGGAGGAGGCAGCTCTAAGAGAGTTTAGCTCACAGTGGAATATTTGCCTTATATGACCACACAACAGACAAAAGACATTTGATTGCAAATATAAAGTTCAAGTAGCCTGAAAATGATTGGGAAAATAAATATGAGCTCAGCTGCATCAAACCTGTCCTCCAAAACTGATACAAACTGGAAAATAAACAATCCCAAGGCTGCTATTTCCCATATAAAACCATATAAAACCTGCTCTTCCTGTCCAGAGGAGGTTGAGGGGTCAGTCCTGGGTCAAGATTCCTACCCAGTGCAATCAACCATCATTATGCTCTGTTAGCAGGGCCTTTAAGGCCATAAACTTCTGCCTAAACAACATGGACACCCACCACTCACCCCCTCTGCTTTGCCATCAAACACTAAGAACTAAGAACACTAAGGTTGATTCTCAGGAGTTAGTCAGGATGCTAGAAAACTCTATCTCAAGGTGCAATCAGGATGCTAGAGAACCCTACCTTAAGGTGCGGTTAGCAAAGAACCCTAGATCAAAGTATGGTCAGGCTGCTATAGAACCCTAGCTCAATTTACGTTCAGCAGAGAACTCTAGCTCAAGGTGCAATCAGGATGCTAGAGAACCCTACTTTAAGGTGTGGTCAGCAAAGAACCCTAGCCCAAGATGCAGTCAGGATGCTAGAGAACCCTACTTTAAGGTGTGGTCAGCAAAGAACCCTAGCCCAAGATGCAGTCAGGATGCTAGAGAACCCTACTTTAAGGTGTGGTCAGCAAAGAACCCTAGCCCAAGATGCAGTCAGGATGCTAGAGAACCCTACTTTAAGGTGTGGTCAGCAAAGAACCCTAGCCCAAGATGCAGTCAGGATGCTAGCTCAAACGGCGGTCAGGACACTGGAGAACCCTAGCACAGGTATTGGGTAACTTTCTGGCATGTCTGTGTGTTCTGTTTTAAACCACTAGGGTGATCTACACAGTAAGCTCTGAAGAGTCCTGCAAACAGAGTGCTGTCACTGGGTGTGTATGTGTGTGTGAGTGTGTGTGCAGGTGGGAGGTTTCCAGAGGCTTCTAGATTCCCAGGCTGTCATGACACACAGAATGTGTGTGTGTGTGTGTGACAGTGTGGGAAAACTGTCAAACCAGCTGCTGCTCTATAGTGGAAAGACCCCTTCTGTGTCCTGCGGTCCAAACACACTCTCCTTTTTGGATGCGCACACACACACACACACACGCTTAGAGGCCCCTCTGTCAGCCCTGTGTGCTGTGGGCCAGTTCTGTTTGCCTGGACTGAGGGGTTAAGACAGAAACATATGAGCGCTGGGATGTTACTGAGATTGTCCATAGCTGCACATTAGTGCACATTAGCTAGGACTAGTATACAGGGCCAGCGTTGGCCAGCGTTGGCCATCGGGCTGCCTGGAGAAAAATTGCTATTAGTAGAGTAAAGCAAAAAGCACAGTAGGTCCTGTGTTTGAGTGATCGGCTCAAAAGAAACCTGCTGATTACGGTATGCTGAAACATCGCTACTGATATGTAAACCTACATGGCATCCATATCAGCACAGAAGTCTGACGACGATGTACTGAAATAGATGCCGTTGGGAAAGTCTAGCGGGTTATATAGGAATGTCCTTGGATATTACACACATACACATATGTATATTTGTGGATATACACAAAACAGCTGTTTATTAAGTAGAAATATACACAAAAAACAGATTAATTGTTTATTAAGTAGAAATGATGCTCGATCACATCTGAAACAGGAGAGAGAGAGATAGACAGGAGAGAGAGATGGACAGGAGAGAGAGATGGATAGGAGAGAGGGACAGATAGAAGAGAGGGATAAACAGGAGAGAGAGATGACAGGAGAGAAAGATAGACAGGAGAGAGAGATAGATAGAAGAGAGGGATAGATAGCTTGGCAGCAGACAGTATCATTATTTAGACTTTGGTATCCTGTTGCTTGCAACACTAATGCATAAAGTCTAAGTTAATTAAAGAGGAAGTTACAGCAATAACTTAAAAGTAGAACAATTTGCACACGATCAGCATAATACAGCAAAGAACATGTCAGGGTGTACCCTTCCAAGAATGTAAGTGTGTGAATTCAGATTTAGAAGCAGGCTGATAACGCGCCATCTTCTGATATGATATATCAAGATAGATTGCAAAGGGAAACAATTAAACAGTCATTCCCCCTCAGCCTGCCTAAACCAACAATGCATCTGGTCTGAATAGGACCAGCAGTGACAGACAGGGCTAAATAGCCATTGTGGCCCTCTTTTATTCATGTGGATTTGGTCAACTTTCTCATTTGAATGGAGAGAATGACCTCTGAACCGGAGCCGTGACTCTTGACCCCTGGAGCTGCGGCCAGCTCGGACTGAAGGGGGTAAAATTGATAAGAGCGCTCTGAGTTAATTGCACAGAAAAGAGGAAGAGATGGATCCATCATCTCAGTCATGGCCAATGCGTCTCTTTGACCCCTTCTGCTCCCGAGAGGCTGCCGCCGTTCAGCCAATCTCCACATCGACACGGGAAATACAGCAGGGAACACAAAGAAGCTCTTGGAAACTGAACACAGACGATTTAACCCCAGGATCTGATTAAATACATACAACTAAATGGCACTGGCAAGAGAAGGAAATGAGAAATTATTTTGTGAATGTTAGACTCCAATTTAATGAACACATCCCAATGGAGTGCATTTGAAAGGATGTCATTTATGACAGGGAAAAGTATCTTATGATGGAATTATATAAGTAATGTCATTAATGTTTATACAATTATTTCAATATAATCTTAACATGTGAACATGTGATTAAGACTGACATTGATCTCAAGAACTATTCACACTGAGAATAGGCTAATTGATAATAAAATAATGAATATGAAATAATACAATCATGGCTGCAATACTCTTACTCAATAATCTTTTTCATACACTGTTCTGGGTCGATATTTCCTCCTAAAGAAATCCTCATATCTGTTTTTTATGCATTTAAGAAATTATTAAGAACATTTCCTGGAGTGTGAAAATCAAACCTAAAGCTTTCAGCTGAAAATCTTGTTTTTAAAAATATTTTTCCTCTCGTACCACCCTGTGTTGGTATGTGTGTGTGAATGTGTATGAGAGGGGAGGAGAGAGAAAGTGTCTATATGTGTGTGTGTGTGTGTGTGTGTTTGTGTCGGCGTGATTGATGCTGTTGAATAGGTGTCGGTGTCTCTGCTGAACCCATGTCTCTATGTGGACCTCTGGCTCAATCACTGCTGAAAAGGAACATTGGAGTCTTTGTAAGCACCTGTCAATCAAAAGCCCAAATGTCCCTCTCAGGCTGCCGTCAGCTGAATAGCCAAGGTCTTCCTCACATGGCTCCAGAACTAGAACGAATTGATGGAAATTTTCTGCATGTGTGAGCATGTGTGTATTTGTCATTGTGTGTAATAGGACTGTGCACCTCCAGAAGAGGCTCAATCTGGATGGACAGAGAACACAAAGCACTGGACTCCAGCAGTGTTCTTCAGAACAGCCATGTCAACAGGCTCACAGCCAAATTACTATACTGGCTATTGTGACAAGCTTACTGCTTTTTATTGAACATCACCACTAAGTAAGACAGCATTTCCGTTCAATGCGAAATGAATTGGTCCAAATATTTTAGAACAGTCTTTACACTCCCATGGTTTACAGAGTTAATATATAATGACAAAAGTGTTTGCAGTTGGCTATAGAATTAATATTATCAGTGCTGTTCCAAAACACTACACATTTTTATAACCTGGAACATTTAAATAAACAACTTAGGACAATAACATTAACTCTAAAAAAATTAAAAAATGTAAAATGTGGCAACGATATAATATTTATAGGAGGCTGATATCATTTGCAGGACTACAGGGAAAAGCCTAAAAAAAGGATAATATTGCTGGAAGTCCTTCATGAACATCAGCAGATAGATGCACATGAAAGTGTTCAGGAAACAAGCAGATTCTGTGGTGCAAGACTGCCACCTGCTGGACACAAGTGCACAAACACTACTCCTAAACAGAGCATGATGCCATGTCTACTGAAAGGCCAGCATTCTTCGCTACCCTTAATACAGTATAATAGGAAAGCTTTCCTGTGAGTCCACTGTAATATCACCGTCATTGTCAAATCATTCAAGTAGTCATTTCTGCATTACTTCAGCAGAATAGGGTAAAGCCGATTAAACATACAGCTCCAATTTACTCAGTGCAATAACAATATAATAACAATAATCTACACTCTTTTCATCCTGTGAGGGAATGTTGGTCTCTGCAAACACACACAGCACACAGTGAAGTCAAGTACACACTAACCCGAAGCAGTTGGCTGCCTGCTATAGTGGCCAGTGCCCAGGGTGCAGTAAGGGGTTAGGGGCCTTACTCAAGGGCTCTTCAGCCATGCTCCACTGGTTGGGGATCGAACCAGCAACCCTTCATTCCAAGCTCAAAGCCCTAACCAGTAGGCCATACCTGCCCCAAATACCAATACTAGTCAGCGCACATTAGACTAACAACATTCAAACAGCAAACATGTTTCAAAAACCCAAAGGTGTTGAAATCAGACATTGTGGTTGGCCAGGTCATAGTTGGCCAGGTCATAGTTATACTGTTGCCCAACAGCTGTTGTCTGCTTTGGATCGCCGTCATTCATGAACATTCCTCCTCTGCCAAGGTCCTGGAGAATAAGACTAAGAGAATAAGACTAAGACTTGTCTGGATCCCACCAAACTATTTCTCAGAGCCCAGCTGAGCTGGAGAATAGGCCTGGGCCTCCAGCAGTGAAATTAGACTTAACTCTTTGTAGGTCAGCCCATCTGTTTGGTAGAATACCTTTTAACTCATCATATTCTTATAAAAAACCCAAACCACCCCTAATTAAACCACATGCATCTCTACCGCTCAGATACTACACAGTAAACACAACTGAACACGATTGCTATAGGATCACCATTAGTATGGTGTTAACTAGGAGCGGATCATTTTGGTGAAAAAGCAGTGAAGGGTGCTTTATAATATGGAAAAATAAGCATAGATAGAATTTTGAATGAATTTCTTATCTGATTGTTTTATATGTTCACAGTGTTTCCTTCATATTTTAATGATTGTAGCCTTAAGGGGACGCAAGAGAGTGGCAAAATTAGCTGATTTGCAATCAGTCTATTTGGACTTGAAATAATCATTCATTCACATACTCAATAAAAAGAGATTTGGTTTGAAAGAGGTGCTCTTTCCACATTGATCAGTCAGATTCTACTGCTGAAAAGTAACACCCATTTTAGGACAAAATGGGGGGAATTGATTTGTGTTATTAGAGCTCACTAGAGCTGGAAAATCCAAAAAATCACTACTTTTGGGGGGGGGGGGTGACCTACAAAGGGTTAGATTAATACACTAAACTCTTTTCTCAAAAAGTACAACACTTGCATCTGTCCTATAAAAAAAAACATTAAAGTTGATTACTGGGTTCCAAGGAAATGGCCATTCAACACTAAATACCATCAGAAGAAGAGGCAGTGGTTGTGCTGAACAGCACTGTTAACTCTAGTGCTCCTTCCAGTCTGGCATTGGTTGTGTTGGTCATCACCACCCTTATGCCAGATAAGCACTTGTGGGGTTTGGCCTCAAGGGGAGGGTTTCCAGACAGACTTGCAGAGGTCATCGGGTTCGTCTGGGTTTACTTAGCATGTAAGCTCTCAGTGCCACATAACGAAAGGCTGAAAGGTTGAACGATGAAACTTACAGCACATTAAACACAACTAAACTGAAATATTGTACATTGCATAGATGTGTATATATACCACTGAGATAAGGGTGTGCATACCACTGAGATCTTCTATAACTTAAAACTTAAAACTTAATTTTAAAGTCTTTGGAAATCAGAGCTGCAATGCTAATAGCAGCCTTTATAACTAACCTGTCACTGACATGGAAGAAGTGTGCAACAACAAACCCATCCTTGATCTGGGTACTCAGCCAAACTGACCTATCAGGACTCTGGCTTGAGCTGGCTGCCAGGCCATGCTGACCAATCAGGACGCATCCTTGAGTTGGCAGCCAAACCTTGGTAGGAGATGTGACCAAGTCCTGCATCTAACCCTTCAGAAGAATAACCATTCTTGCTGTTGTAGCTGTGATCAGCTATGGTTTACATTTGGAATACGGATGTACGGATATACACAGAAGCCTTCAAGTAAACCTCCCTCCTGATGCCCCCGTACCCCAGCTATTGTTTTATTAATCTAACCCACAACGCTGTTTCAGGATCAGTGAATATCACCTTTTTCTGAGTCCACGTGCCATGAAGTATTTTCAATCAGTTTTGGTCAATTTGTTTCTGCTTGAAACAGAAACAAATATTTTTCCACGCGTGCCTAACGCACCTTTATATTTTTACCATGGGTGCAGTGGCTGGTTGAACGTGTTCCCCATAGACTTTAAACGAAAGCTTGGTTAGCAGGTTTGCGCAGGAGACACAGACGCACAAATAACGCAAATGGACAGCAACAGTTACGAACCGAAAACACACTGATTGCTATGTGAATGAGGCCTGAGCGTTTCCATCCAACCTGAAGTTAGGGGGATGTACAGAGACCAGCGCCAGAATAATCCAAAAGGCAGCAAAGCCTGTTACATCATATCCAGAAAGAGGACCTGAGATTCAGATCAAATTACTGAGTACGTCAATGTGATCTTTCAGGGCTTTTTTTTTTGCTGTCATTATGAGGTACTGAGGTATGTAGATAGGGGAAACTTTTAATGTAAACCACAACAAACATAATATGACAACTGAGCAGGGTTCGGCTGCATTTTGAATAGGCTCGCCTATTGTAAATGCATTAATTTTAGTAAATTAAATTAATTAAATAAATAAATCCTCATAAGCCTGGGATGCACCTATTGTTCACATATCGCTGTCTTTGGTGGAGGAGGTCGGCATTCTAGCAGATCTACAACATTTCCAGGTTTTACTTCTAATAACCCTATTTTGTAAATATGCACAGGCTCAAACGTTTGTCTTCATTGTCATGCAACACTTTCCGCAACAAACAATCTCTGTTGCCCCAACAACACAAATACTGAATCAGTTACCAATAGTTACCAGTACTAGCAGCATGTAGTCCCATTAGTACACAGCAGGCTCAGAAAATCCATGCTCTTCCATTTAAGGTGTTTAGCAGTGCCTTCCAGACGTTTCCATGTAAATTTCAGAGGAATTGTTTATCGTCATGTGCACAGCCTGTATGGCTGCTGTAAAATGCCACCTCTGACTGTGGGAGATAGGCCTAAATGAGCTGCCAAGAAACTTTTTTTCACTCCAACCCGTCCGGCGCAGTATGCAATACCACTTTTCACCAGCAGATGGCATGTGAACGTTTTGAGACAAACGTGAGGGCAATATCTGGCAATATCACACCATATTGCTCACAGATATCGAGGTTGTTTTTATAAACACTAGGCTTTATGCAGTTTACTGTGGGCTATTCTTATTTAGAACATGCTTATAGACTATCTCGTTTTGTCTGCTGAATGCCAAGGTGATACATTTTGGCTCACCTAAGGCCAACTGGGAGTTCAAACTATTTGGTGACCCATTTAATAGATCAAGCTTTGTCTTTCGGGTCTACTGGTGTTTTATCAGATGAAGTCTAGTCCAAGCAGAAAGACACTGCAAATTGCTGTCTGTGTGCTGACCAGCAATGAATTAGCCTTCTAAGACAAAGCATGTCTTGGTTACAGCCCAAATCCGTGCATTATTCCCTGCACGTAGACACAAATAAAGGCCTAAGATGGCAAAATGCAGATGTTGTTGACAACATTCAGTGGAAGCTTTATCACAGCCTTTCTCCGTCGACTGGGCTGAGTTATGTAGCCTACACTACTGTCGATGCTCACAACTGCAATGCCAACTCCCTTCACGTAGGGAAGGCGGAAGGGAGACAAACGCGCATGCTCACAAAGGTTGTTTTTTTACCAAGCGGGACTATAAGACTGCTGAGACACTCTCCTGTAAAGCCGTCTGTGAACAGAGACTGCTGAGAGTAGACGCTGTAGATAACAGCTATCCAAGCTGTTAGGAAAGCCTTGAAAACTAAATGACTTGCCATAGATTATAGCACTGATCCTGCCTGCAGCCTTCCTGCATGGCAAACTTACTGATCAGTGTTTGAAAGATCACGCTAATGTTCTAGTGAGGTCTAAGGTTTTTTAAGATCTTAATTACTGTTGAGGTCATTTCTTACCACCATGGTGCTGGGAAAGGTGAAGAGCTTCTTTGTGAGCTACGACTGTCTTAATGACAGCAATGTCCCTGTTTTTGCCAGTGGGGACTCAGTGTCAGGGAGAGTTATCATCGAGGTCACCGGAGAAATTCGTGTGAAATCCTTGAACATCCACGCCAAAGGACTGGCTAAAGTTCGATGGACTGAATCTCGTAATGCTGGATCCAACACTGCCTACACGCAAAATTACACCGAAGAAGTGGAGTATTTAAACCACAGAGACATCCTAATTGGACATGATCGAGGTAAGAAATGTTTAACATTTGTGCAGTTGTAGCCAGAAATAGTGCTCGCAATGTGCTGTCAGTCAAAGATGCTTCGTTTGCTCTGGTACTGTACTGGGATGTTGTTGACTGACCTGGAAAGATGGTTCATTATTGTCTACGATTAGATACGTTATTTTGCGTCTCACCCACGATATTATATACAGACGAGTCTGTCATTGTTATTGATTAGGAGCGAATTTTACATTATATTCAACTCAAAAAGTGGCCCTCACTTCTCAAGATGCTGCAGAGGCCAACCAGCATTGGGATGCTTGTAACATGTAGACTGTGCTAATGAATGAGACTCGGTAGAATAACAACGGAAAAGCACAAATACATCTAACATCTTATCAAAACTCATTCAAGAACTTCGAATTTGATCGAATATGACTAAGAATCGTATTCGGGACCACCCTGCTGCCCCACCAACACCACATCCTCAGTTGACACAAATGATGATAAAGTCGGTAAAATAAACGTTATTAAACTTAAAGTTATCTATGGCCAAACACATTGTTGTGTTTTGAGATTAAACCTTATATGTTCGGATAAAAGGGACACTTTGGAACGAGTCGAAAATGATATTTTCAGATGATTCCAGTAAGTTTGCACCTTTTGTTAGAAGCGGTTCAAACCTGTTCAGAAACTGGCTGGTTGGAAGGGAGGGGGGGGAGGCTGTGGGTGAAGCAGACTCTGCACGCTGATTGGCTGAAGTACTCGTGTGTCTTGGATGACCTCATGTCTTTGCAGAAAGTGACAGAGGACTCGACAACTTTGTTGGCGTATTTACTTGATTGCATTTGATAACTTGTTATTGAAGAATAACAACACAGAATTTCTTCATAATTATTTTCCTGTATCATATCTCAACTCGTTAAATAAACCACACAATATAGTTTGATGTATAACCTTAGAAGGTATTAGAAATATTCCATATTGTAGCCTACTACTGGTCTTTTTTCGCATGATGAAAAGACATATTTCTTAATTTTTGGTCGTTTATGTTACACTTGGCTGTGTTTGTTTTAGTTCATATTGCTGCATGCAGGTCTTCTTTGAAACGTTTTTGTACTGGAACTATTTGTATAAAGATCTGCAAAGGAAATAGGCTTGCATTTATATGTCGACATTTGCTTGCGATGTGTAATGATGTTTGATTTGTAATTTAATGGAAATGTTGGTCTGGTTTGAAGAAAGATTCTCTTTATTTCTTGTTGCTGAAGAATAATAAAAGAGATTTATTTTGGAACTTAAATCTTTTTGTCCTCGTTATTGATTGATGTGTTCAGTTCTTTCCTTCTTTCTGTATGGTTTTGCATGTCTTTTAAAAGGGATTTTCTCATCGTGTTTAGCTGAAATGAAAGTGGCTGGGTGGCTGAGCTAACGGGCTGAAACCCATGCTGCAGTACACATGTCCCTACAGAAGGGGCCGTACCAGACAGAGAACATGTTGGGCTGCGCCAACTGAAAGCCGACTCGTAATATATGCATGAGGAAATCCGGCTGAGTGAGGCTGCTTGCGCCGGTTTGGTCCGGTCTTCTCTGGCTGGAAGCTGCCTGACTGACAGCCGGGTGGTTGTTTACGGCGCTTCTGCTGCCGCTAAGACCATATGAGAATGCTGAGGTGGCAGGAAAAAGACCTTAATAAGGAACAGCCCGAAATAAATTCGAACAATAGAAAATGTGTTATAAAATCCTCCAAGGAAAAGTGTTTTTAACTGAAGACTTGAAAGGGTTTTAGAATTAAAAAAGGACTTTGTTTTCTTTGTTCTCAAGCCCTATGAGTCAAATAAATCAAATAATTTCATGGAAAAAAATAGTCAAATCAAGTTTAAACACACACACACACACAATTCACAAAAGCCAGGGTTAACGTATCCATTTTATTCTGGTATTCTTCAAGGGTTTATAAGATAAAACATTGTAAGAATGCCCCACCCTTTTATTACCTGTTTTTATGGTCTTCAGGCTGGTATGTGTTTACATTTGATATAAATATATAATATATGTGTATGTAAATGTGAAATGTGGAATTGTCTGTCCATTTATTTGTTTTGGAATATTTCATTGTGACATCATTTGAGGTTCTGGGGGACAATTGGCAAACTGTAGGCTTACCCCTCATACCTAAAGAACAAAAGAGAGCTTTCTTTCTTTCTCTTGTCTTTCTGTATCCTATCTTTTCTCTTTGTTTTAGGAGACTTGAAGTTAAGAGTGTACCAGGTATGGTATGCATGGATTTGGAATTTTCTTTTTCCTTTTTTTCAGATGATGAGAACCCTGAAGAAGGATTGACAACCCTTCACACTGGAAGACACGAGTACCCTTTCAGCTTCGAGCTCCCGCAGACGTGAGTCTCTCTCTTTCCCTACCTCAGTGCATGCTCTCTCTGCTGTTCTTCACTTCCTAGGAGTTAAAGTTGAAATCTTTTCAGATCATAACTGACTTAAGCTTTTGTGAATCATGCAGTTCTGTACTTGACTTTGACAACAGTCAAACACATTTATCAGGTTCAGAAATGTGACAAATACAGTTGTAGTGTATAACAGTGGTTTACCTTTAAAATGAAACATATTTATTTCAGATTTTTACCCTTAGCCTAGCCCAAAAAACAAAGCACGGGACAGCGCATCCTTTAAACACACAAACGTCTACTGAACATATTTCCGCCAAGCCGTGTTTAAAGCCCCCCTCTCTCTCCTCTGTCTCTCAGGGCCTTAGCCACCTCCTTCGAGGGGAAGCACGGGAGTGTTCGCTACTGGGTGAAGGCAGAGCTCCACAGACCTTGGCTTCTGCCCATGAAGGTGAAGAAGGAGTTCACTGTCTTTGAGCACATCGACATCAACACCCCACTCCTGCTGGTGAGCACTCATTCACATCTTGCATCTTACAGCGCACAGGAGTGTGTGTGTGTGTGTGTGTGTTTATTTTTAATTTTTTAATGTTTTTTTTTATATATACATTTATATTGTATTTATTTTTATTTATTAGTTTATTTTCTTAAAAGTGTTACTTGTGTTTTCATAGATTTCTTGTTAAATTTTCCATTTCTGCATGTTCTGCCATCAATGCAAATACAAACTTGATTCTCGGACCAAACAATAGAAATATGAGATCACCACTAAAATGAAGTATCTCCATAAGATGTTTATTATGAATAAGCAGTGGTAGTGATGGGGATGTGTTTTAACTGAGCTGTGTCCCTCTCTCGCTGCAGTCTCCCCAGGCAGGTACCAAGGACAAGACTCTGTGCTGCTGGTTCTGCACCTCTGGGCCCATCTCCCTAAGTGCCAAAATAGAGAGGAGAGGGTACACCCCTGGTCAGTCTCTCTCTCTCTCACACACACACATACACACACACACACACACACACACACACACACACACACACCAGTGAGCCTTTAATCTCTCATAAATAGGAAATACATCATGCACATATGATCTGAATTCGATTCGGTTGCTGATGATTTTTTGCTGTTGTTTGCTGCTGTCTTTGTATGTAGGTGAGTCAATCCAGATCTTTGCCGAGATGGAGAACTGCTCGTCACGCGTGATCGTGCCAAAAGCTGCCCTCTACCAAACGCAGACGTTCTACGCCAAAGGGAAGGTGAAGGAGATGAAGCAGCTGATTGCCAACCTGCGGGGAGAGCCTCTGCCCAGCGGCAGGACGGACACCTGGAACGGCAAGATGCTCAAGATCCCACCTGTGTCCCCCTCCATCCTGGACTGCAGCATCATCCGTGTGGAGTACTCACTCATGGTAAGCTCAGTGTTCTACTGTGTGTGTGTGTGTGTGTGTGTGTGTGTTGGTGGAGTACTCACTCATGGTAAGCTCAGTGTTCTACTGTGTGTGTGTGTGTGTGTGTGTGTGTGTGTGTGTGTGTGTGTGTGTGTGTGTGTGTGTGTGTGTGTACTGTGTGTGTGTGTGTGTGTGTGTGTGTGTGTGTGTGTGTGTGTGTGTGTGTGTGTGTGTGTGTGTGTGTGTTGGTGGAGTACTCACTCATGGTAAGCTCAGTGTTCTACTGTGTGTGTGTGTGTGTGTGTGTGTGTGTTGGTGGAATACTCACTCATGGTAAGCTCAGTGTTCTACTGTGTGTGTGTGTGTGTGTGTGTGTGTGTGTGTGTGTGTTGGTGGAATACTCACTCATGGTGAGCCTTAAGTCCTACATACGCCACCTGTGTGTGTGTGTGTGTGTGTGTGTGTGTGTGTGTGTGTGTTGGGGGGGGGGGGGGGTCAGAGAAGGTGTTAAGGGTGGCACCTTCCTGTGTCGGAACAGGCCTGAATGTTCACAAACAGGCTATTTATAAGCCAGGCTGATTTGGAATGGAAATTGCGCAGTGGTGCTCTTATACCGTTGGCCTTTTCCTTCTGCGGTGGCAGTGGGGGGGGAGGGAGGCAGGAAGGCTAAGAGGATCAACCAGTAAATATAGGTTACTGTGTCCTGTTTACGCCATCAGGCTTCCAGGCCCTGCTGTGGCGCAAGCCTCACCACACGCATCGCAATGGGACAGTCACTTCCTTTAGCAATTAGCATGATGCTAATCACGCCATCATTTAGCCTGGCAGTCGTGAGGCAGTGAAAGAATACAGACAAAGCCTCAGTATTGACCATAGAAAGTACAGGCTTAGCGGGATGGACCTAGTTTTGGAATTGTGACTAGGTTCACTTTTTGTTTCACTTTTTGTTTCAATGTTCATCACTGTGGCCTAATATACCTCCTGTTAGCACAGTTCTGTATTTAGCAAGCCTCCTAACAATGTGTGGTTGTGCGTGTGTTTTTGTGTGTGTGTGTGTGTGTGTGTGTGTGTGCAGGTCTATGTGGACATCCCCAGAGCCATCAACCTGTCTCTGAGCCTCCCGCTGGTGATTGGCACCATCCCCCTCCACCCCTTCGGCAGCAGAACATCCTCCGTCAGCAGCCAGTGCAGCATGGCCATGAGTTGGCTGGGCATGGCTCTGCCTGAGAGGCCAGAAGGTACGGAGACACACACACACACACACACTACACATATACTACGCTGCACTGCACAGCACATACCTACACAAGCACACACACACACACACACATGCATACACGCTCACTCAATTCGTATACACACTGCACAGCATACACTTGTGGACACTTACACAAGCACACACACACACACACACACACACACACATCAATACAGTTATACAAACACTTACACAAGCAGCAACCAGTACCAGTGTATACACAAATTAATGCGCATATCAACACACACTTACACACTTCATCAAGATACTCGTAGGTGACATAACTTGTGTTGGAACACACTGTTACATGAATGACTCATTTATCAGTGAGACCACAGTGATGTGTGTTATGTAGTCTAATTGTAATCTAATCTAATCTAACCTGTTGTTATCTAATCTGCCCCCCCTCTCCAGCTCCCCCTAGCTATTCAGAATGTACCAGCCAGGAGCAGAGACCCAGCCTGGACCTGACCGCTGCCCGTGATGACATGGATGGGCCGCTGTTCGCCTACATCCAGGAGTTCCGCTTCCAGCCTCCACCGCTGTACTCTGAGGTGAGACATGGGGCTCACGGACAGAAAAGAACACATTTTAAGATGAAGAGTTTGGTTTCAAAACACTATATTCACCATTTTAATGAATTTTCAGAAATCGGAAATTTTTATTTAGTTTTTCAGATATATCAGTGGATCTTCAGTTGGGTTGCTTTAACTTGATCTATTTTTGCATAATAAAATCAACATAATTGAGGTTTGATCAATAATTACTGAAATACACAATTTAAAAACATGACTTTTGAATATTTTCTGAAATGGATTTATAGTGTTTTGGAACCAAACTCTGATCACGTTGACTTTGCTAAAACATCCACTTGTACCGCAGGTGTTAGTGAGTAAGTGTGAACACTTGTGTCCTGATGGGGTGAATATTTCATGTTTTTTGCCTGTCCCACCTACAGATTGATCCCAATCCAGAGGCGGGGTGCTGGACAGAGGAGAGGCGTCCAGACTCGTGTCCGTCTCGTTGAATGACACCCGCCACCTGACCAGTGATGTCAGGCTGTTTTTCCTCCTCGAGACTGTGACGTGACGTGATGTGACGATACGATGCGATGTGACGCCTCACCCCACCACCACCCCCCAGCAATGACCGGGGGGGGCCAGATGGAGGTGAGACGCCCAAAGCTTCCTCTGCAGAGACAGTGTAGGAGTCTCCTCCCAACCCGAACAAGCCTACCTGCCCCGGCCCGGCCCGGTGAGACCAGAACCGCTCCAGAACTCTCTCCTGGGCTTCGACCCGTGTGCCCAAGCGCACACACACTCATACACACACATGGCTGGCATCCGCTAGGGCACCTGCTTGCCCACAGAGGGGTTTGCCCACTGATGGTTAAACTGTGGCACACACACGCTGAACATCCTCCTATGACTCTTGTTGTTGTCATTATTATTTTGACTTTATTATTATTTTTGATGTTGCCTGAGCAAAAAAAAAAAAAAATCAAGCAAAAACATGCCCTGGTCTCCTCCATCCTTCTCTTGCCCCCCTGTGACTGACTCCGCATCACCATGGACACCGTCATCGCGTTGCGCAGGGCAACAGGATTGGACACTCCTCCTGCCCCAAAAAACTATTTTGCACAACTGAGCTTTTCTCTCTTTTTTTTTTCCTGTTGTGGTGTACGTTGGTGATGTTGAGCAGCAGGGTGTGTGTGTGTGGTTCAGTCCTAGACACTGCCGCTTGTGTATCCCAGTTTGCGGACGCTCTTGAACAAGACGGCAGACTTTAGACTGGAGGGCCCTTTAGGAGCCTACGGCGAATGGCGGAAGCCAAACTAAAGACAATTCAGAGAACAAAGAAAGCTGAGAAAAGACAAGAGAAGAAGAAGAAGAAGAGGCTGTCTCCTCCTTGGATTGTTTTTTAATTGACCAGAGGACGAGACGAGAGAAGCAGTCGCTCTTCGACAGTGTGTAGTTTTTTTGTTTGTTTTCTGGAAGCCTCCCAGTTGGTTTTGTGTTTGTGTGTGTGTGTGTGTGTGTGTGTGATGAAGTACTGCAAGTGTTTGCAGAGCTGAACTTTGTGGTCAGGGATGAGAGGAGAGAGGCTGAAGGAAGAGTAAGACGCCTTCCTCCTTCTCCTCTTCCTCTTCCTCCTCTTCCTCCTGTCAAGGGGTGTGGGATGAGGCAAAAACACACCCTGTGCCTTTGACCTGTCCTCACACACCATGTTGCCTTTCCACAGGGCTCTCACACACACTTACTCACATTCACACACACAGACGCACACACACACACACATTACTGTCTCTTCAGTTTCTCCCTGTTTGTCTATCTCTCAGGAGTTATGCTCACTTGCCAAACTTTAAGACAAGAGGTGTAAAGCATTCACCTTTTCTCTCTCTCTCACTCTCTGTCTTGATCTGAACTGCTCTGTCAATCACTGCAAGGGCAGGATGCTGAGAGAAGAGTCAGGGAAAACCTGCAAAAAGATGCAAGATATTTGAAAAAAAAAAAAAAAAAGAATGACATTCCTCAATAATGCTTTTTTTTTGTGTTCCTCGACGAAATGACTCCTACATATAGTCATGGATGACGTCGAGTCCTTAGTGACCCCAAGATAAGTTGAACTCGACTGTACCGGGAAAGCACAGTTGACATGAACGAGTAACGGCAGCGGTGAAAGGCACTCCTCAATGAGTTCTACATTAGTTTCTCACACTCATTGGACGTGCAAAAGACAAGTTAGTCTCTGGCTTTTACGGCCTTAACTAGAAGAAGCACTTTTTTTTTTTTTGCTATAAGTTTGAGTGTGTGTGTGTGTGTGTGTGTGAAATGAATCGCACCATATGAAAGTAACTACGCGGGCATGATCTAGCAAAACAAATTACATAGAAAAATGTTCTTGTTTTGTTCATTTTTGAAAGTTTACAAGTTGTTTTTGTGTATTTTCTTTTTTTATGGCGACCATGTTTGTGCATTTTTTTTTTTTTTGATGAGCAAAATTTTCCTCAAGACAGTGCAGCTCCCTGCAGAGGTAGTCTGGTGTCTAACACACACCTGTGTGACCTGGCACTACACTGCTTCTCTAAACGACTACATGCTAATCAAACAGCTTTTCTTCTCTGGGCTGTTTTTGTCAGGCTATTGCAACTCTCTGTCAAAAAGGGAATAATTATTGTCTCGAAAACATTTATTTTGTGGCTTAAGTTTCGTCCTTTTGCATTTCTCCTCCCACGATCTGCAAGCATGTATGCATGGGTTGCCTGCTCTCTCCCGGGTGTTTAGTTTGTGACTGACACCTGATTAGCCTGGTGGCTTTGTTCTTTTGACATCCCATGTTGACTTGCACGCCCCTTGAGAACAGAAAAGCACCGTGTGTTTGTGTTTGTGTTTGTGTTTGTGTGTGTGTGTGTGTGCGCGCGCACTTCTCAATGACCGAGCTCCAGACCTGATGACACAAGCTTTTGTTTCTCTTACCTCCTTAGTGTCAATTAAGCTTATTCAAAGTTCTTATTCTAAGTTTTAGAAACAAAAAAGTGCAATATTATTTTAGTATCTGTTTTCACTATTTGTACAGTTTCATATCTTTTTTTTTTTTATTTCTGCATAATAATAATAATATTATCATATTTTGTCTGTATTATGCCAGTTGATGAATGTTTTATGTTATCATTTTGTTCTTGATCTTCCTTGTGTTCAAATAAATAAGCCATTTTCAAAAGCTTTTGTTGTAGATT
>JAIFZK010000014.1:1407500-1412500 GCA_027481765.1 Tenualosa thibaudeaui
GCCAGACACACCCCCTTGCACAGGGGATGTTACATTTGCACACACACACAAACACACACAAACACACTTCTACTGGGACTGTTACATATGCACATACACACACACACACACATGCACCCTGGTACTGGGACTGTTGCATATGCAGACACACACACGCACAAACACAAACACATGCACACACACACACACACACACACACACACACGTCCATGGAACCTATTACATGCGATGGTACACACCCATTAGCACATACACACACAAAACCCTGCAAACACACACACAAAGGACACACATACCTGCACAAATGCAGAAATATCAGCTGACTGCACTAACGTCATAGAGGCGGACACAAACAGATAAGACACATAAACACACACACACACACAGGCACACACACAGATATGACTCTCGCACACAAACACACAGGCACACACACAGATATGACTCTCACACACAAACACACAGGCACACACACAGATATGACTCTCGCACACAAACACACACGCACATGTACGGACACTTGCACACACCCTTGTTTTTGGCCTGCTGCCGCACAAACTAAGCGCTGGTGTGGAATCTTGGCCTGAACAAAATGGATGAGTTACGACTTCGGATCACCACAACAGAAGACTTATGAACTGTATCATCATGATAGTCATGGAAACATGTCATACACAGTGGGATACCTGACAATGCTACTGAGCTAGCCAGACGCCCCTTTCTCAGGGCAGACACAACGGCAGACGGCTCCGGTAAGACAAGAGACGGAGGATTGTGCATTTATGTCAGCAAGGCTTGGTGCACAAACTCTGTCATTGTTGGAAGGCACTGCTCAGTTAACCTAGAGTTTCTCATGGTTAAGTGTAGATCTTTCTATCTGCCAAGGGAGTTTACTTCTACAATGATTACAGCTGCATATATACCCCCGGATGCTAATGCCAATCTTGCTATGACTGAACGTCATGCGGCCATTGGCAAACAACAAACTGCACACCCAGAGGCGGCAGTCACTGTGGCGAGCGACTTTAACCACTCCAACCTCAAGACAGTGCTCCCAAAATTTAACCAACATGTCTCCTACCACACCAGAGGGAACAAAATCTTGGACCATGTCTATAGTAACATTGCTAGAGCCAACATGGCAAACACCCTCCCCTACCTGGGACAGTTGGATCACCTTTCTATGTTTCTCACCTCTGAATACCCTGAAGCCATCTGTGAAGACCATTAAGGTGTGGCCAGCAGGGGGTAGATTCTGTAGTCCAGGGGAGGTTCAAAGACACAGACTGGAGGAAGTTTGCCTCTCAGGCTACCTGTGGCACTCATTCAGACTTGGACTCTTACAGACTCTTGCTGAAGAATACAACAAAGCCTTCAGATCAGGTGAGGCACAGGCCTATAGTCCATCCAGGGCAGACCTGAAGAGGGGCATCAAGAAGGCCAAGCATGACCACAAGTTAAAGGTGAAGAAACACTTTGTCAACTCCAACCCTGAGGCATGTGGGAGGGTATCCAGGCCATCACAGACTACAAGACCAGCAACTCCACATCAACTGTCGTAGAGTGTGTGTGTCGTAGATGTGTCCTTCCTGAATGAGCTAAATTACTTTTATGCTCATTTTGACATTTTGATGAGTGATGAGTCTGACTACTCATCGGAGGTAAATCACTTCGCTGCATGGTGTGCTGACAATAACCTGCTCCTGAACACCAGCAGAACCAAGGAGCTCATTGTGGACTTCAGGAGGGAGAAGGGAGACACTCATGACCCCATCCATATCAACAGCATGGCTGTTAAACGTGTCTCGAGCTTCAAATTCCTGGGGACCCACATCTCAGAGAACCTGTCCTGGTCAACCAAAACCTCCAGCCCAGTCAAGAACACAGAAGAAGAACCACCTGTCAGCTGACATCCTGGGTAACTTCTACTGCTGTATGATAGAGAGCATCCTGATCAACTGTGTCACAGTCTGGTAAGGGAATTGTTGTCTCTGACTGCAAGTCACTGCAGCGGGTGGTGAAAACCACCAAACGCATCACAGGGACTCCACTCCCTGCTATTGAGGACGTCCACAAGAAGAGATGTCTACACCGGGTGCACAGCATTCTCAGGGACTCCACTCCCTGCTATTGAGGACGTCCACAAGAAGAGATGTCTACACCGGGTGCACAGCATTCTCAGGGACTCCACTCCCTGCTATTGAGGACGTCCACAAGAAGAGATGTCTACACCGGGTGCACAGCATTCACAGGGACTCCACTCCCTGCTATTGAGGACGTCCACAAGAAGAGATGTCTACACCGGGTGCACAGCATTCACAGGGACTCCACTCCCTGCTATTGAGGACGTCCACAAGAAGAGATGTCTACACCGGGTGCACAGCATTCTCAGGGACTCCACTCCCTGATACTGAGGACGTCCACAAGAAGAGATGTCCACGTCGGGTGCACAGCATTCACAGGGACTCCACTCCCTGCTATTGAGGACGTCCACAAGAAGAGATGTCTACACCGGGTGCACAGCATTCTCAGGGACTCCACTCCCTGATACTGAGGACGTCCACAAGAAGAGATGTCTACACCGGGTGCACAGCATTCTCAGGGACTCCACTCCCTGATACTGAGGACGTCCACAAGAAGAGATGTCCACGTCGGGTGCACAGCATTCACAGGGACTCCACTCCCTGCTATTGAGGACGTCCACAAGAAGAGATGTCTACACCGGGTGCACAGCATTCTCAGGGACTCCACTCCCTGATACTGAGGACGTCCACAAGAAGAGATGTCTACACCGGGTGCACAGCATTCTCAGGGACTCCACTCCCTGCTATTGAGGACGTCCACAAGAAGAGATGTCTACACCGGGTGCACAGCATTCTCAGGGACTCCACTCCCTGCTACTGAGGACGTCCACAAGAAGAGATGTCCACGTCGGGTGCACAGCATTCTCAGGGACTCCACTCCCTGATACTGAGGACGTCCACAAGAAGAGATGCCTACACTCCTCTCATCCAGCCAACAGACTCTTTCAGCTCCTCCCCTCCAGAAGGCACTTCAGGAGCCTTCAGACGAAAACCAGCAGGTTCAGGAACAGCTTCTTCCCCACACTGTCACCCCTCTGTCCCCTGCTGAACCTTCCTATTCTCTACACCATGGCATAATCTGTTCACAGCGCTTCTCTTCACTACTGTATATACATCCATAGCACTTTGCCTATCTTCTACTACACATCTGTATATACATATATTAACATATATACACACCTGTAGATTTGTCCATATTACATCTGTATATCTGTACATCTGTTTGTCTTATGTATAGTAGTATAGAACATTTGTATATTAACATACTTCATCTGCACATTTAATACTAATTTATCTGTAAATAACTGCTCCCATAACATATTTGTATATAATCTGCACATAACTATTCCCACCATAATTTATTTGTACATAATCTGCACATATCTATTCCCACTTTTACACTGCCCTTATCTGTGCATAACTGCTCTTAACTGTACATACGGCACATACTGTACATATTGCACTTTCTGCTATTTGCACTTCTAATTAGATGCTAAACTGTATTTTGTTACTCTATATACATATGTAATGACAAGAAATTGAATCTAAAAAATGCGACTGGGGGGGTGGGGTGGGGTGTGTGTGTGTGTGTGTATGTTTATGTGTGTATTGTAACACATGCCTGGCTCACAGCATGAGTCACATAAAGGGTGTATATAAGTAATAAAGAAATCTATACTGAAGAAGAGAAAAAGTCAGTGTGGTGAGATAAAGAACACACACACACACACTGAACACTACACCTCAGTGTGGTCAGATAAAGAACACACACACACACACACACAGGATAAAGTACAGTGAGTGCAAGAGTATGTAAGCACTGTGTCCAACACAAGGACACAGAGAGAAGGAGAGCGTCTTCCCAGTAAGAGAGCATCTTCCCAGTCTTTCCAGTAAGAGAGTGTCTTCCCAGTCTTCCCAGTAAGAGAGCATCTTCCCAGTCTTTCCAGTAAGAGAGTGTCTTCCCAGTCTTCCCAGTAAGAGAGCATCTTCCCAGTCTTCCCAGTAAAAGAGCGTCTTCCCAGTCTTCCCAGTAAGAGAGCATCTTCCCAGTCTTCCCAGTAAGAGAGTGTCTTCCCAGTCTTCCCAGTAAGAGAGCATCTTCCCAGTCTTCCCAGTGGGAGAGTGTCTTCCCAGTCTTCCCAGTAAGAGAGCGTCTTCCTAGTCTTTCCAGTAAGAGAGCGTCTTCCCAGTAAGAGAGTGTCTTCCCAGTCTTCCCAGTCTTCCCAGTAAGAGAGCATCTTCCCAGTCTTCCCAGTAAGAGAGCATCTTCCCAGTATTCCCAGTAAGAGAGTGTCTTCCCAGTCTTCCCAGTAAGAGACTGTAAGAGACACCTGCATATTCCCTTCACCTTCTGCAGGTGGAGAGACTGAGTGAGTGTTTGCATGTGCGGATGGTGTGTGTGTCCACGTGTGTGTGTATTTGTGTCAGTGAGTGTTTGTGTGTGTGTGTGTGTGTGTGTGAGTGAGTGAGTGCGAGATAAGAGGCTATTACAGTAAATGTTTATGTGTAACTCTAACTGGAACATGTCCCCAGTCAATGTTCTATCAGGGCGTCCTTAGGCCACTTTACAATAAGTAGTAGGAAGAACTCCATAACACACACATATCAAACACACACGCACACATACACACACATATACCAAACACACACACACATACACATACCAAACACACACGCACATACACACACACAAACATACACACACACACACACACAAGTCTTATGTCAGGTCTTAGAGGCACAGTCAGTCTCTACTGGTCTAGTTGGGCACACACCCTTCCTCTTGTTGATAAAATGATCAGCGCTGTGCCAACAAAAACTGGTTTAGTCCGGCTGGCTGGGAGCAGCTCAGGGCAGGCAGACAGGCAACCCAATAGGCCTGTGCAGTTTTTGACACAGATACTTGGGACGACT
>JAIFZK010000014.1:1432500-1497500 GCA_027481765.1 Tenualosa thibaudeaui
GTAGCATTTGTGGTAGCTCTCATTTAATGCCTGTTTATTCCTTATTCATCCCATTCAGCGCTGCTTTCATCTGAGCACTCTATCTGATCCTGATGTGTGTGTGTGTGTGTGTGTGTGTGTGTGTGTGCTGACATTGGAGTCTCTGTCTGGCTGGTAACTGCTAGCGTGCCTTAGTCAGCAGCCTAGAGGACACTGGACGCAGCCCCCACGGCATATGCCAGGAAGTGGCGCTCACCGTGACCTGCTCCTGCACTCCGTCAACTGGCACGCCTCCTGTCTGAGAAACCACCCGAGGGGCTTGCGGCTGGGAAACGAACTCCACTCACTGACTGACCAGCAGTGGAGCAGTGAGGCCGGGCAACAAAGCTGAAAACAGAAAGCCATGAGCTTTTATTTCTTCTTTCCTGTTTATTGCCTTTGCTCTCACCAAGAGCTTCAGGATGGCTGAGGTCACTAAAGCAGTTACATTTGCATCTCTTTAACTGCGTTGTTCTGATTTTGTTTGTGCTGGTCCAAACTGGCCCTCCTGATCAGCAGAAGTTTCTGCTGTTGTCTTGGCAACCATGCCAAGATGGCGAGCGACCACTGGCTGCTGGAGTGAAGCTTCAGCTGCACGATTCCCCTCGGTGTTGACACAACAATTGGCCCTTTCCCCCTGCGCCCAGCTTGAAAACCCCAATGCACACACACACACACACACACACACACACACACACACACACACACCACACACAAGCGTGAGCTCCCAGCATGAGAACCCCAACAGCAGGCTCCCACAAGCTCACACAGGCACACCACACACACACACACACACACACACAAGCGTGAGCTCCCAGCATGAGAACCCCAACAGCAGGCTCCCACAAGCTCACACACACATACACACACACACACACATACGCACACACACACACACACACAAGCGTGAGCTCCCAGCATGAGAACCCCAACAGCAGGCCCCCAAAGCTCACACACACACACACACACACACACACACACACACACACACACACACAAGCATGAGCTCCCGGCATGAGAACCCCAGTGCCAGGCCCCCAAAGCTCACACACACGCACACACACACACACACACACACACACACATAAGCATGAGCTCCTGGCATAAGAACCCCAGTGCCAGGCCCTCGCAAGCACACACACACACACACGCACACACAAGCATGAGAGGGGGCAGTATGAGGTAGACACACTTTTGTGATTCCAAGGGGGGAGTTACCCTGCACTCCTTAGTGAGAAAATCCAAACTGAGTCAATCCCCAGTCACGGGTATTTCCCAACAACTGTGACTGTAACTGTTCCCTCAGTGGCCAGCAGGTCAGCCTCTCAGTGAGCCTAGCTCTTGATCACGGCGAGCAGGTTTGGCCAGGTCTGTGTTACAGGAAGTATGCCATTAGATAATGGCAGGGAGCCTACATAGTTGAAGGTCATCTCAAATTCTCCAAATCACATGTGAATGCCAATGTGAATGCCAATGTGAATGCCAGTGTGTATGGAAAGCCCTTGAAGCATTTATTCTGATATGATGTGACCTGTGGCTTCCTGCACTTTTGACACATATGTCAAACTCATCCCTGAAGACACTGGATGGAGAATGAAGGGTAGGGAGAGAGACATGCAGAGAGAACAGAGAGAGAGAGAGAGAGAGTTCCAAACCCTCACTAGCACTAGTTTGATTAGCAGGTTTTTTGAGCATGTTATGACTCGAGGCCTTGTGGCCACAAAACAAGGATTAACGTCTAATTGCTGTGGAGTGCTGCCAGTTTTCCAGGAGCGAGTAACCGGGTGGAACTGCTTCACATGAGGGTCAGCACTGGAGCTCTTGGGGAAGTTATGTGTCACTGGGGGGCCAACACAGCCTGGGCCAGTCAGCCATGTGTTTGTTTGAGTTAGGCCTGTGGCATGGGCGTCCAGAGTGTGTAAGCATGACTCGGTAAGATGGCTGCCTAAACCAGTGCACACACTCTCTCTATCTATGGGGCTGTGTGTGTTTGGGAGAGGGAGAGAGAGAGAGAGAGAGAGAGACGGAGACCGAGCAAGTGTGAGTCAGAAACAAAGCACACACACACACATTCACACACACTTACCCCATCTAAGGGGTATGTGACTCATGCAGGATGTGAGTGCAATCTACATAACCACAGATTGGAATCACCTCCAAAATGTCAAAACTCCACTTTGTCTTGACTTCTAGCCTGCGTGGGTGGACTTTTCACATGGGTGGACTGCACAGCACACACACACACAGACGCATATGGCCTCCTCCATGATGGAATGACAGCATGTGGGTGTTGGCTCACAGAAGAGCAGAAGGGGAGGGGCCTGCCAATGTTGGAAGGGCGGAGTCAAGACATCACACCACCACTAAGAATGAGGAACCAGGGTGTGGGTGTGGTTAGCTGTCACCCAACAGCAAGTCTTCCCTCCATCTCAGCAGTGGAGTCATCATGCCAGAAGAGCTTGTGAGCTTATGACTGGCGCTGAAATAGTTTCCATCCCAAGGCCACATTTTCCGTAATCACTTTCAGAGACAGCAGTTGTACCTCGGAGTGCCTGCGATCAGCCAGGGGTCACTCTCTCTCTCCCTCACTTCCACATGTTCTTTCAGATGGAAACGAAAGATTGCGATTTTCAGGTCAGAGAATAAGGAGAGGAAAAAAGTACGCTCACGTGTCCAAAAATCTTTCAGTGCACTTGGTTGCGTCTTCCTGCTGGTGAGTTAAATCCACTGTTGGTGCTCCTGCCAGGCACCTCCAGGGCCGCTGGTTGTGTCCCAACCGTAAGGGAAGTGGACGGTTTTGATTTAATTAGCCGGACACTGGCAGGAAGCCGGGCTCAGCACTGCCTCTTAATTGGTTCTCTCTTGGGTTGGTTGCCATAAACAATAACCCCCTTTCTGTGCCGTGTGGCAGCCAAGGCTATGGGTGTCCTCTGTTACTCAACAAATATCAATTAGCAGCAGCTATCGCAAGGCCCATCATCAGCGCACACATAGCTTTGCAGCATCCTGGCTGGCTCACTCGATGACTGTCATCACAGCTATCAATATCTGATGTTGAAATGGCTTTTGGTAAAAGTGAAGGACAAAAACAAGGGCAGTGGGTTTCTAGAATTCAAACCTGCTGGTCCTTAGATGACCATAGTCAATAAGAGTGTGTTTCACCCTCAAGCCACTGGGCCATGGGATCTGTTTGTTACTTTTGAAACATGTAAAACTGTTTGAGACATGTTTGTTTTGACATGTGATATGAAAGGGGGAATGAAAGATCCAGTGTAGACAGAGAGAGAGAGTAAACTCCAAAGTAGTTTTTATTCTGAGAGAGTACAGAACAAGAACAAGAACAGAACAAGAATTCTGAAAAAAAAAAAACTTGCCAAATGTCCACAAATTCCCTTTCCATATGAACACTGGGATGTTCTCTTGCAGGTCACATGATGTTACATGGCCTTATGTCTACCATCACTTATTTGACTCATTGCTTATTTAAATATTACAAATCTCATACATGGACATTTGATGTCATAAACCCCAATAAAGAAGCACCCAGAAAAGGGACCTTTAAATGGCTGTAGTCAGACCATCTGAGCTTCATGCCCCTTGTGGGCCCATGCTGATGTATAGCATAGGGTCACTGACCTGCCTGACCTAAGCATCCTACAATAAACAAAAAGTAATTACTAAAAATAATTTTGTAATTAAA
The DNA here is from genome assembly GCA_027481765.1 of Tenualosa thibaudeaui. Lineage (NCBI taxonomy): Eukaryota > Metazoa > Chordata > Actinopteri > Clupeiformes > Clupeidae > Tenualosa > Tenualosa thibaudeaui. The sequence continues at coordinate 1,436,219 of JAIFZK010000014.1, forward strand.
ATTACTTGATTGTAATTATTCATCATAATTTACCCCCAGATTCCCCAGTAATAATAATAATAATAATAAGAAGAAGAAGAAGAAGAAGAAGAAGAAGAACAATAATAATAATTATAAGAAGGACAATAATAATAATAAGAAGAAGAATGTCTTAGTTTGTTCTATGAGGACTAGTATTTTTTGACATCCAAGCCTTTTTTTGGATTACGAGTGGTGACATCAAACTGAGTCTTTCAGATTTGAGGATGTCCAGTGAATCAGCATCACTGGGGATCAGTGATAGTGATGAAATAAAGTGTTTGGCACCTGGCCAGTTGTTAGTAACTATAGGTGCTTCCCCATCACTTCTTTAACACTTGAGATAGCTTTCACACAAATACATTTACGACATAAAAATGTGACCAAACAAACAAAATATTTGTAACTGGTAACTTATTAAACATTTATTTGCATCTAATAACTTCAAATTTTCAAATGATGTGAAGTAAAGGCTTCTTCCTTATATTGTGTGTGTGTGTCTTAGGGAACATAAAAAAACCCCATGCGGCAGCCCTTCCCCCTGGTGTGACCTCATAGGCTGCTGTGTGTGTGTGTGTGTGTGTGTGTGTGTGTGTGTGTGTGTCTAACAGCTACCGGTCTGAACTAGATAGTTCCAGCCTCAGCAGCATTGGGTTTGTTCCTCCTCTGCTTTTGTTCAGACTGAGCTAGCGTGAGCCAGTCTGAGCAGCAGCTCAGCAGCGTAGCATAGCGTCGCGTAACATAGCATAGCGAGCGAGCCTCCCCCACACGCCATAGCACACACATATTCACCCCCAGACTGACAGCAACAAAGACACACACAATCCCCACAATAGGCTCTGAGTCAGCAAAGCTTGGTGAGCAAAGCTTTACAGAAAATACATTTGAAAACAAAAAGTAAAAATTTTGAGGTAGTTTCTCTTTTTCAAATCCTAACGAGATGAGAAGCGAGTCACTGGATTCCTTGTGGTTAGACTCACACTTACTTATCCCTTTACACACTTAAGGTGTGTGTCTGAGCATGTTTGTCTGTGGATGTGAGAGAGGGAATATATGCATGGGATGGGAGGGTGTGTATGTGTGTGTTTATATGTGTGTTGCATGCATGTGTATGTTGTGTGTGTGTTTGTGTTGTGTGTGTATGTGTGTTGCGTGCATGTCTGTGTGTGAGAGAGAGAGAGTCCAATGGGCTTAGTGAACAACGAGGCTGCTCGGGAGAAAGTATAAACTGAATGGAGGACCATGTGACTAGCCCCACTCTCCAATCACTGTCAACCTGCCCGATGCCAATTCAACCTCAGGTTTCGAGATGAAACACGAAAGAGACACACACAAACACACACAGAGAGAGAGACACTGCAACAGGGAGGCAACAGTGTGCAAGACAGCAACAGCATGCAAAAGAGGCTTGCGTGGTTTGACTGTTGATATTGTGTAAGACTCCCATATAAGCAGAAGTCAATACAGAAAATGTGTTTATGAAACCCATCCCATCAATAGAGTATCGACGTTTCCTCCCTCCTCTGGCTGTTATTCTTGGCATGCCAATTACTAACGTTCCGCTGATCCCGGGACTCAAATACCTTTGTGTTTTATACAAAACAAACTGGAAATGCCAAGCAGCGCACACACACACACACACACACACATACACACACACACACACACACACACACATCACACACAGTCTGGGACAGGTTTCTGTGTGTCCAAAGGCTGGGAGTAAACAAGAGGAGTGTTTCTTATTAAAACCTCAATCAAAGGTCAATGCCTCGGGGGCGTCTGGAGCTGGTGGCAGTGTCTGTGCTCATCCTGCCCATGGCTGTTTGACATCAAATACAAGCTTCACCTGAACCAAAATACCTAGGCTGCTATGACATCAAAAAGCCCTAGACTGCTCTTTGTTAAGGGCTAATATGGTAGAAAAAAACGAAACAAACAATGCATTCAACAGTTGGAAAAGCAGACAGCTGAAAGCAGGCATGGAGACATGCAGTATGTGTAGTTCCAATGCAGGCACTCCCCACTCACTGTATTTCTGAGATGTTTTTTTTTCCTTCACTCTGCGTAGCCAAGCAGACCACTGTTCCTTACTATGTTGCTGACCATCTAGAATTTCCATTTACGCCATTTACAGTTTTGCAACTTTAGTATTTTTCATTCATTCCTGCAGTACACCAGCTTGGATTTATATTGCATGTGGGTTTTTTATGTATTGTTTTACATCTTCAGTGTCAAGTTTATCTGGGTGACTGAGTAAATCTTCCATTTGATTGCATCCACACACAAGCCACAAAGAGTCCTTTTTTACTACAAGCCATGTAGTTCAGATGACTGTTTTAATTAAGAAATGGGAGCACTACTACCACCCTCCCCTCACTTCCCAACCTGCCCAGTCAGGCTCCCTGAGAAGCTTAAGGCACTGATGACAAGCCCCATTCAGCCCCATTCACTCCCAAGGAAGAATCAATCCGCTGGCTTGCCCTGCAGGAGTCTGGTTTACCCACCTGCACTTGGAGCCTCCTCAGCAGGTCAGGCCAGTGTGAACACCCTCCTGGGAACGGACAGTGGCTTTGTTTAGAGACAGGGAAGTGTGTGTGTTATCAATCACTCCCACAGACTATGGCCAGGCCAGTGTGTTTTCACCCGCTTTCAGTGACTACATACTGGTGTTGTTTTTAACCTTTCACTTCTCACAGCTTGTTCTGCCTTGTCTTGTTTAGTTTTGTTTTGTTTTTGGAGTACAGGCTTACTGTTATCGCTTTATTGTTCAGTCTGCTCTAAATTAGAGGTCTATTTGCTAGAGTTCACAGTCCAGGTTTTACAGCTGTCAACAGTCAATAAACTTGTAGTAGTTTACATAGCAGTGGTGGTATACTAAATGGTGGATTGGTATGTGATGCCTGGGTTGTATCTGGTCTTCGAAGCTTGTAATCAAATATCAAGGCCAAGACTGACCTCTATTGGCAAATCATATGTACTGCAATTGCTTGTGTTACAGTTGTTCATTCATTCCTTTATCGTTTGAATTAATTTAGTAATTTAATACTTTACTTTTTATGTTGATAAAAAGCCAAACAATTATAACAATGTCATTTCTTCTAATGGGTAATTTGATCCCACCTTTTGATACTTTGTAGGCTACTTCTTTCATTCGGTGTTGGAAGTAATACTCCCAGTTCACAATGTAATCATGTATCGTTTGAAAGACTGTTTAACCTGATTTTTTGTGTTGATCGTGTTGAAGTATACAATGAAGAGAGGCCTTCTGGGGGTTGATCACCGAAAAGCATAAAAATCTCACCTGTCCAATCCGGTGTACAGACAGGATCAGAAACTGTTCTGTAAACTTCCATAGGATTGGTCAGAAGCTTGGGAAACCATAGCGACCAGTAAAAGGAAAGGTCATTGGCTACGGAAGCATAGTGGATTGGGCGCAGAGGACGAAGTGCTCTGCGAGCGAAGCGGTTTGTTGTGGTACCTGTAAAATAAGCTGAAAACTAGGAGACGGGAGTCGCAATTGTTGAAGTAGCCATCGCTAAAGACATGAGCCTTTCTTTGAGGTAAGATACGCAAAGTAAGTTATTAGTTGTAACAACCATGTAGATTAACTCGATAAGACCGACTCGAAGTGCTCGGTAGCATGAGTGTGCTTGGTTGCTATTCATAAATTAGCAATCCTAGCTATGCACAACCATAGACAGTAAAACAACAACACATTAGCAAAATCTCTGTCGTTTCCATTGACATTCGTTGATCTGACATTCGGGTTAACTTGTCGATAGCTAACATAAAACTTCTTAAGGGTAACAGCCAACGTTGCCGTTTCTGTGTGCAAGCGTTGCTAATCCTACAAAGTTGGCAGAGTAATTTACCTGAGCGCTTGTATAGTCTACATTGCGTGTTGCTAAGGCCACGAGAACTGAGAAGACATTTTTTGACAAACTGGTGGCTCAGCAATGACTTTCTCCGTTATGTGCAATCTGCAGTCGTTAATGATTGCTTCAGATTGTGCTCAGTTAGCGAATGTCGCATAATGTCATTATTGAAGTTAAATTTACACATTAATCACGTTATAATGCTTAAAACTTAACGTTGTTGTTTTGCCTACAGAACTGAATTAGCATCCGACAAGACAAAGAGGAAAAAGAGGCGAGAACTGACCGAAGAGCAGAAAGATGAGATAAAAGAAGCGTTCGAACTCTTCGATACAGATAAAGATAAAGAAATCGACTACCATGAGCTGAAGGTAAGCCAGGCCCTTAAATATTGTCATCCTATTTCCTATAGGATTCCCACTTCCTATTACGTACTTCCAAGCTCAAACATTCTCCTCCTCAACTCCAACAATGTTGTATTGTACCGTTTCCATGTCACAGGTGGCGATGCGAGCTCTGGGGTTCGAGGTGAAGAAGGTTGATGTTTTAAAGATTCTGAAAGATTACGACCGAGAAGGAAATGGAAAAATAACTTTTGAAGACTTCAAAGAAGTGGGCAAGTCACTCCTCCCGATATGAAATCGCAGAGTTGTCTTACAATACTCTACTGTGTAGATGACCTTGAGTAAACCTTCCCCGTCTCCATCCCCTCCAAGCCTGAACAGATGGCTGCTCCTTCATCAGATATTTCCCTAATACTCAGATTAGTTCCAGTTGCACCTCACCTAAAACACACAGTCCATTCCCCCAAGTCCATTTAAGAAATACCAGTCTTTGCCACAAACACTAGGCCTGTGCAGTTTGCAGTTGAAGATGATTGCTGAGGATTGTGTTTTGTTCTGTGTGCTTCAGTGACGGACCGGATCCTGGACCGCGACCCTAGAGAAGAGATCATGAAGGCGTTCAAGCTGTTTGACGATGATGAGTCTGGGAAGATCAGCCTACGGAACCTGCGGCGTGTTGCCCGTGAGCTGGGCGAGGACATGAGTGATGAGGAGCTCCGCGCCATGATTGACGAGTTCGATACTGATGGAGACGGAGAAAGTGAGTTGGGGGGACTAAGCTTGTACCAAAATGAAAACCACTGGGATGAGGGAGGATGAGGGAGTATTAACTGTCAAAATGTGCTATTCTGGGTGGGTTTAGGCGTTATAGGCGCTATATATTTAGGCTATATTTTAAATTGGACATGCATGAATTGGAACTTTAGCACTCAGTGTTGATATAGAGGACTGCGGTTGTGTCTTCAAACGGTGCAAACATCACAGGTTCATCCTTGGCTATATAGGCACTAAGAAGAGGAAAGGTTAGCGTGAGAGTGAGAGAAGCAGTGCGTGGCGAGTGGGCAAGGTGTGTCTTTGACATGTGTCTTACATTCAGTGCATTGATTGACAGGCCGCCCTGACTCTGATTTGGAGTGGAACTAGGAGTGTCATGCTGAGAACTAAGGGGGCGGGGCACTACCGAGCCTCGTGGTCATTTGAACCCTTCCGGGCTGGATGGAGATTGGTCATGCGGTGGTCTATTTTAGGGCTGCCACTATTACCTGATTCATTTATTAGTTGTCAACTACTAGGTCAATGCGCAACTATTCTGGCAGTAGTTTAAGCGGTGTCATAGTTTTAAAAGAAAAATCTTAGAGGGGACTTTCTCTGGACTGGAAAAATAAATTACGTAATCCAGACCTGGGAAAAGTTTGACAGTTTTGCTTATAGCTTTTTATAAAAAGTTGAAACTTTGGAAATGATTACAAACTCCAAAGGCCCAATGCTAGTGTGTTGTCTTAATGTTTATTGGTGCTGGACAGGTACAGATACATAAGTCAAGGCAGGTTTATTTATATAACGCATTTCATACATAAAGGAAGTTCAATGTGCTGTACATAAATTGTAAAGTCATAAACGATTAACATAAAAGTTAAAGTGTACAGAATGTAAAAATTCTAAATCTAAATTAAGAATAAAAGTCTTTATTTAAAATCTAATATAAACATTTAAAAAGCACAAATCATTGGTTCTCAAAGTGGAGTCCGGTACAAGTTCGTTATTGCGTTATTTATGGTGTAAGGCCAACAGTGAAGTTGTCAGGTGGTATGTTTCTATATTGGCCTGGGTAAACATGCAAGTCATACTGTGAGTGATTCTCCCTATTCTAACAGAGTTTATCCTCAAAATGACTGGATGATCAACTGCTCTATGAAGCTAAAAGCTTGCTGTAATAGGCAGCTGCAGATGTGGGTTATGTTTTCTACTGCATCAGTTTAAAAAAATATTCATAAACAACGTAAGCAGAATCCTCATTGGACAGTAGGAGAGATGTATCTTGCAATAATAAATTTTTGGTTTCCTTTTGGTGAGTAACGTTAAGCTGCTGAAAACAGATTCCACATGAGCCAAGTTTGGCAACAGGAACCATTGAGGTTAAATATTTGCAGGTTGTTCATTGAAACTTACAGTACGTGGATCAGCCCATGGATCGGTTAATATTTCCGATACTCAATCCAAGTATTTTTTTCATATCCAATCCAAACATTGGATCGGTGCATCCCTAATCAGAAGCCTTAAAGATTCCTTCATATGCATGGGGACAGTTTTCAACTATGTGATGGCAGACTTGTGTACTATAAGTCCTGCCCTGTAATGGGAGCCAATAGCATTGCTGGAAACGGCATGATTGACGTTTTGTCTCCTGTTTTCTTCTCGATCACCATGGTATTAGCAATGCAGTTAAAGTTGTTGCATGCACAGAGAGCTAGTTAAGTTCACAAACACAATGTGCTTTTTTTAAATAGGAGATACTGATGCCTTTGAATTTCGATTTAAACAAGACTTATGTCTGATGTCTTTTAATGTCAGTGTGACTCCCTATTGGAGTTAGCTCTGCCCCCCTTTTCATTTGAGTAAGAGACAAATTTTATTTGGCCAAAATAACCACCCAGAGGTGCCACCAAGGGACAGGGCTGGCCTGGAAGTACTCTGATCAAGCCTCAAGTGTTTTGATGATCTAGTGATCGACACTTAATCTGAAAGGTGCAGCTAGACTTTTTCAGTGAAGTAGGAGGCTGTTGTGTAGTTATATTTAGACCTGGGGAAGGGAATAACAAATAAATGTCAACAAGGCTAATGTTGTTTATTTAATGTGTGTGTGTGTGTGTGTGTGTTTGACAGTTAACCAGGAGGAATTCATCTCCATTATGACAGGAGACTCGTGAGACGGGACGCCAACTGTTGGCATAGCGGACTGACTGACTGGCTGTACTCCAACGATGTTGCTGTTGCCAGGCAACTAAACTCTTTGAGCCCATTAGTGTGAGTCACGCTGCAGCAGTTTGTGTGGCCCCTCCACCGTTGCCACGGTTTCTGTTTCCATCACAAGGCTAGCCCCTCCCAACCAGAACAACCAAAGGACCAATCCCAGCGCAGACCCACCTCATGCTAGCCAGTCTAGAAGACACCTGTCTGTTAGTCTGTCACCACCGCGTGCTTTGGACAGGGCAGGCACAACAAAACAACACAGAGGAACGCAAAGCAAGGCCCCTCAAGGCCAACGCAGCCCGTGCTCTGGACCAAATAAGCTGGAAAGCTGTGAACGCACCTCTGAGCTTTAAATTCAAAAACAACTTCTTAGTGTGTGTGTGTGTGTGTGTGTGTGTGTGTGTGTGTGTGTGTGTGTGTGTGTGTGTGTGTGTGTGTGTGTGTGTGTGTGTGTGTGTGTGTGTGTGTGTGTGTGTGTGTGTGTGTGTGTGTGTGTGTGGTCGGCTCTTAGGGAGTCACAATAGCGTGAGTGTTGAAACAATTGAGTTCATCCAAAGAAAACACTTGTAGTGGCCAGGAGAGTTCCATGGTGGTGACGCTTAATGTGATTGTTTTGTTTGGGGATTTACCTGTGTTAACATTCCCTTGGCAAAGGCCAGATAGATGTACTGTGGTCAGAGCTCACACACTGGGAGGGCTGTGGACAGCTCAGTAGAATTATACTTGTATGTTGAAATTTGGATTTGTGTGCATATACACGCATATAGATGTTTTGGATTATTTGGTGTGTGTTGAATGAAGCTGTAATAAATGTGAGGATATGTCAATCATATGTCAATGTATTTGTCAGTATATCTGTAATCTGTCAGTGTTATGGTTGATTTTAGACATCATTTTTTATGGGGGTCAGCCATGGCCTACTGCTTAGACCCTTGGGCTTGTAACTGAAGGGTTGCTGGTTTGATCCCTGACCAGTGAATCATGGCTGAAGTGCCCTTGAGCAAGGCACCTAACCCCTCACTGCTCCCCTGAGCAAGACACCTAACCCCTCACTGCTCCCCTGAGCAAGACACCTAACCCCTCACTGGTCCCCTTGAGCAAGACGCCTAACCCCTCACTGCTCCCTTGAGCAAGGCACCTAACCCCTCACTGGTCCCCTTGAGCAAGACGCCTAACCCCTCACTGGTCCCCTTGAGCAAGACGCCTAACCCCTCACTGCTCCCTTGATCAAGACGCCTAACCCCTCACTGCTCCCTTGAGCAAGACACCTAACCCCTCACTGCTCCCTTGAGCAAGACACCTAACCCCTCACTGGTCCCCTTGAGCATGACACCTAACCCCTCACAAGGCACCTAACCCCTCACTGGTCCCCTTGAGCAAGACGCCTAACCCCTCACTGCTCCCTTGAGCAAGGCACCTAACCACTCACTGGTCCCCTTGAGCAAGACACCTAACCCCTCACTGCTCCCTTGAGCAAGACACCTAACCCCTCACTGGTCCCCTTGAGCATGACACCTAACCCCTCACAAGGCACCTAACCCCTCACTGGTCCCCTTGAGCTGACACCTAACCCCTCACTGGTCCCCTTGAGCATGACACCTAACCCCTCACTGCTCACTTGAGCATGACACCTAACCCCTCACTGGTCCCGGGACTGTAACAGGCAGCCACTTGCTCCGGGTTAGTGTGCACTTGGGTTAAATGCAGATTCCAAGATTTCCTTGACAGGATCAAAAGAGTGTAGATTAATATTATTTTGAAAAGGAAAAAGGACGGCATAGCTGCAGTCAGATGGCTTGAGGAAAGCTGTGGTTTATGGAAGAAGCAGTTCAGACAAATATACAACTTTATAATGTTGGAGAATATCTTGTTTAAGTTTCACGTAAACCTTTGACTTATTACCCCCCCCTCCCCATTTCACACATGGATATAATATGCTATTGTGAAGTGTAAACTGATGTGTCAATGCTAAGACTGTGAAAATATTTAGCGTGAAAACATTTCTTCAAATTCAAGGAGATTATCATGTTCCTTCTCTGTCAGATCAGCTCAAAGTTAATCAGGCAAACACTCTGAAAGACTGGGGAAAGCAGCCACTGACGGCTTATTGGACTGCACATACATCTGAGTGGACTTCCTCTGAACCACCACTAGAGGGCGCTGTAGTTTTGGGAACATAACTTTGCAAATCCCATTCCTGGGGCAAAGTCCATGTGCATCATGATTGAATGAGTGTTTTGAGTAGGGCGTCTGAACTGCTCTAATAGCAGGTTGGAGGGACATGATCCCAATCTGTCGGAGATGGTGGAATAGAATGATAAACACAGATGGGGTAAAACGCTGAGATGGATGGCTTTGGGTTGGAGATACAAGAACGTATGCTGTGTTTCAAAGAGCTGCAGATCTTCATCAAACTCAACCACAGGAGGAGTTCAGGGGGAGGCGAAGAGGCTGGCATCACATGATCACACGATGACTGACCAATCAAACCTCGCAAAAGGCTGCAAGTGCCGCCATTGATATGTTTTGTTCCTCGATATACAGTACTACATTAGACTAGATTATTATTATTATTATTATTATTGTTATGTAGTTCAAGGACAAATCCAATCCAGCAAGTTATGAGATGTTTATAGTTTAATGATCAACAAAACTAGTCATGCTGGTGTCTTTCCCTGCTTTTTCCCACAGGGGACATCGAGTGTCTTTAGCAGAGTGGACAGGGGACATCCAGTGTCTTTAGCAGAGAGGACAGGGGACATCCAGTGTCTTTAGCAGAGAGGACAGGGGACATCCAGTGTCTTTAGCAGAGTGGCTTCAGCTGTTTGTCTTCCTAGACTAGCTGTGTTGGTGCCAGGCAGAGGACCACCTTCATCATGCTTTTTATGTGACTGGAACAGGTTGCTCCTACCACTGACAAGGCCAATGAAGGTGTACCCATAAGGCTTGGCATGTGCTTGACCTTTGACCTTTGCCCTCTGCCCTCTGTGTTGGGATTGACATGCATACCCATGCCACTCACCACACACGCACAGGCACTGTCGTAACCTTTATGGGAGCTTGTTTCCAGTGAAGTGATAATGTAACACAGCCAATAGCAGTAAGCTGTCCTGACTTGCTGTTTGTAGCACAGCCAATAGCAGTAAGCTGTCCTGACTTGCTGTTTGTAGCACAGCCAATAGCAGTAAGCTGTTTGTACATTTCAAGTGGTGACCAGAAGGAAGAGCAGGCAGGCTTGTGTGACCACTCCACTCACACCGCACTGAGCTCTCATGACTGGCACAGGTGATGTCACACAAGGGCTGCCATGACGAATGAAGACAGGAACATCAGACACCTCTGCTATGATCTATCTGTGTGGAGTAGCTCCATTAGACAGCTCTGCTATGATCTATCTGTGTGGAGTAACTCCATTAGACACCTCTGCTATGATCTATCTGTGTGGAGTAACTCCATTAGACACCTCTGCTATGATCTATCTGTGTGGAGTAACTCCATCAGACACCTCTGCTATGATCTATCCGTGTGGAGTAACTCCATTAGACACCTCTGCTATGATCTATCTGTGTGGAGTAGCTCCATTAGACACCTCTGCTATGATCTATCTGTGTGGAGTAACTCCATCAGACACCTCTGCTATGATCTATCTGTGTGGAGTAACTCCATTAGACACCTCTGCTATGATCTATCTGTGTGGAGTAACTCCATTAGACACCCCTGCTATGATCTATCTGTGTGGAGTAGCTGTTTCTAACCCCCCACTCAGCACTCAGCACTCAGCACTCTGGACTGAATCCCAATACATCGAGAACCGTATCAAATAGAGCTGAAAATCCCTCATTATAAATCCCTCTGATCAGTGCTGGCATGTTTTTCAGAACATGATCAATGGGTCTTTGTGAAATCGATACAGATAACACAGTTCTGTGCTTTCCCTCATAGCTGTTATGGTCACCTAAACAGGAAGGAATTGATAAAGAACTGGTTGGACTGATATGCAGAATCAGCTATAGCATTGGTACTGATACAACCCTATACATTCACACCCTATTCATGGCATATAAGTCTTTAAGGGCTCAGGGTTATGGGGGACATTGAGAGTCAGGTGGCTTAGGCAGGGCTGCAGAAGGCAAGCAGACATGTCCAGGCCTTTAGATCACTGTGATGGCACACAGACATGTCCAGGCCTTTAGATCACTGTGATGGCACACAGACATGTCCAGGTCTATAGAGCACTGTGATGGCACACAGACATGTCCAGGCCTTTAGATCACTGTGATGGCACACAGACATGTCCAGGCCTATAGAGCATTGTGATGGCACACAGACATGTCCAGGCATGGCAGGGCTGGGCTCCCAGTGTGTACTAGTTAGGGCTTCGGACTTGTAACCAAAGGGTTGCCGGTTCAATCCCGACCAGTGAACCATGGCTGAAGGCCAAGGCCCGTAACCCCACACTGCTCCCCAGGTGCTGCTATTGCAGGCAGTCAACTGCTCCAGGTTAGTGTGTACTTCACTTCACTCTGTGTGTGTGTGTGTGTGTGTTAGTGTGTACTTCACTTCACTGTGTGGAGTAGTGTGTACTTCACTTCATTGTGTGGGTTAAATGCAGAAACCAAATTCCCCTGTAGATTGAGATTATTTATGAAAGAGAGAGAGTCCTCTAATCATGAATGGCCACTAGTGAATGGCCACTTCATTGGACAGCTTCAAGACTGGAGTGACCTAAATTACACAGCGGTTTGGTTTAGTTTGTGTCGTTTGATTTCGGTTAGGTTTAGTTTGTGTCGTTCTTGGTTGGCTACACCAACCCAGTTCATTTAGACTACAGACCTTTTATGTCAGCTGAGCCCATCCACATTGACCAGTGGTGTAGAGATCAGTACACTTGAAGACATACAGTCACATCCATTGCATTTGAGACATGAAGCACTGTAGGCCACTACACAACAGACAACATGACATCATCTACATTATCCATTCTGCATTCTTCATGTCTGTGTTGAATAAAAAAAAGGGAAATCAGTCAAAGAGTAGCAAGTCTATTGGTTTCCATAGATTGTTTCCAGTGAAAGCTTTTTATTTTACTGATCCTCTTCTGGACTCCTCAGTGAAAGACAGCCAACTACAGAAACATTAGTATCAGTATTCAACTCTCTGATTGGTCATTTGTATCAGTATCCCACTCTCTGATTGGTCATTTATATCAGTATCCCATTCTCTGATTGGTCATTCCTCTAAAGCATAGTAGGGTATCAATTTCATAAACTCTCCATAAGTACTAACCTATGCTTGGGTTTCCTTACAGTAACAGACTAATACAAGATATGTTCCAGTGATGTTCCTTTCCATACACTTATGCCATAATGAATTCTAGGATGTCTGAGCCAATGATCTCCTCTCGCAATGTAGGCTACCAGCAATACATACACACACACACACACACACACACACACACACACGCACACATACGCACACATACACAAACAGCCAATCAGAAAGGCATGTGTGTTGAGGAAAACGTTGCTATGTGTGTAAACACACAAAATCACATTCTGTGGAACGGATCAGGGAGCTCATGGAGTGTGTCATCCCAACGGCTGTCAAAACTGACAAATAAAATTTCATTCCTGCTACCAAACAGAGCTTTGAAGTGAGCGAGGAACATTGGGTTGGTGAGAAATCAGTCTATTAGAAATTATGATCCTGGGATGACTTTCCAAGACTCCGCTGCCAAAGCAAAGGAACGAGGGGGTGTGTGAAGAACAGGAGGAGGAGGAGGAAGGAGGTTGACAAAGGTTCAACAGCTCCTCCATAACTGCAGGCTGGAATATAAATGATGAGTTTCTAATCCTGTTCCCACTTCACTCGGCTGACTGCGGCGCAATGCCACCGATCCTCTGATTGGAGCTGCCTTACTGCTGCCTCAGTCTGAGTCCGTCCAGATGGATCATGGAGTTTGCTTTGGTAATTGCACCAAGCAATCACTCAATAAAAAGCCTCCCCTTTCATTGTGGCTGTGTGAGTCTCCCAGAGCACCGTGAGTGCTGGAATCGAGAGCAGAGCTTCGCTTTGGTGACTCGAGGAGAAACCACTCAATCACAGACTGCTGCCAGCACTCTGACCAAGCCCCAAACCTCGCTCCCACTCTGGGCTGAGATAGGCCAACAGACATAGTCATTTGGCCTGGAAGAGAGCGTTCGTTAAGGTCTGGAGTTTGCATCTGTTTAAGATGGGGTATTTATAGTATATATGATTGTTACACACACACAGATGGAAAGAAGAACATTGTAAAATGACCCTTCTGTGATTTTTTTTTTATGGTGACAACTAAGACTTCAGATTACTTTATTCAAATGATCATCTTTTGACAGGGTCAGATTGCCTTGAAAAGGCATCTTTCTCTTTCTTGTCCTCTCTGTCACCCCCCCCCCCCCCACACACACACACACACACACGCGCCTCTTTCTTGTTGCTCTGTGATTCTTTCACTTGTTCTGAGCCTTGAGCATAGCAGAGAGGCTGGGAAAGATTTTTTTCAATTATTTTTCCAGTGGTGCTCACACACACATATTCACACACACACACTCCCTAAGTATTGTGTTTGGGAATGAGATGGTAGCAGGGTTAAACATGAATAATGTTAAAATGCTCAACTGGGACACAGGGGAGGATTGGGGTGAGGATGTCGCCCCCCTCCCTTGTCTCTTGGCTGTGTGAGAGTCGGATGGGGGGTGGGGGTGGAACGGGGAGTGTTCGGGTGCAGCAGCAGTATTGCAGTGCAGCCGTCCAGAGCCTGTGGGAAGATAAGTTTACTCACCCAGGCTCTTCTCATGCACTCAGTCTGGGCCTCTGAGCCGTGATGTCACAGAGGAATGTACGTTACCCACTGCTGCTGTGGAAACGGCTCCGTTTATCCTGCAAGGTTCTAATCTGCAGGGGGCGGGATGTGGGCACAGCAGAGTAAACGATAGAGAGGTCTGGAGGACGAGCGGAAGAGAGGTTTGGAGAACGAGTAGAGGAGATGAGACTTTTCATTTAAGACAGATTCTCTGACTTGTGCCGCCATCCTTGGAAATGAAACGATTTGAGTGTTGATAATTCTGTCTGCTTTGATCTCTTTTTCCTGCCGTTTCACTCTGCGGCGTGACAGACAGGACAGGACACTCTGCGGCGTGACAGACAGGACGGGACACTCTGCGGCGTGACAGACAGGACGGGACACTCTGCGGCGTGACAAACAGGACGGGACACTCTGCGGCGTGACAGGACGGGACACTCTGCGGCGTGACAGACAGGACGGGACACTCTGCGGCGTGACAGACAGGACGGGACACTCAAGAAGCTCCCCTGGAGAGTTTGTGCAGTCAGTCAGCTTGCTTGTCGGCTCGCTCGCACCTCTACAGAATCAGGCCGCTTTTATCAGATGTTCAAAAGCACACAGCCCTCACATCCAGACCTACACACAAAGCCAGCTCTCCATCCTCAGTAATATGGCAGTTAATTCAGCTAATTTATCATCTTACGCCACTGCAGAATTTATCACCCATTCCGGAAATGCATGAAATTAACCTTTAAAATGAACAAACTTGGCAAGTCAGAGCAATCCAGAGGAACTTTGAGACGATACAAGTCTAAAACATCACTCCATGTGGGCCTAGAGGGTGTCGAGGAACAGAACTGATAACGCCAGGATGACTTTCATGGCAAAACCCGAGAAGGAGATATCTCGCACTCGCACTGATTGTGTGGACTGGTAGTTTCACTTATTGAAATCCTTGAATGTTGAGCGAGAGAGAGAGAGCAGCGATGGTTGACCTCTGGTGGATGGTTGATCTTTTTTAAATGTTTGTTCAGTGTCCCCTTGGAGACTGTGGTCAGAGAGAGATTTATTCCTATTTTGACCATGAGCTCTAAGCTATATATTTTGCCATCTCTTAAGAACTGTGATTCTACCCCTGAGGGTGTGTGTGTTGTGATTCTACCCCTGAGGGTGTGTGTGTTGCAGAGGGTTTTGTGCTTGGTCAGTGTGCCGCCAACAACGTGGAACAAATGGAAGGTGACACAGACAGTGTCTCCTGAGTCAGGGAGCTACTGTTGAGCTTCTGGCTAGAACACTGGAACACCTGTCAACAGTACACACTACAGAATGGCCATCCCTTACTACTACTACTACTGCTACTACTACTACTACTGTTACTACTACTACTACTGCTACTACTACTACTACTACTACTACTGTTACTGTTACTGTTACTGCTACTACTACTGCTACTAATACTACTACTGTTACTACTACTACTACTGCTACTACTACTACTACTACTGTTACTGTTACTGTTACTGCTACTACTACTGTTACTGTTACCGCTCTACCACTACCACTACCACCGCTACTACCACCACCACCACCACCACTGTTACCGTTACCGCCACCACCACCACCACCACCACCACCACCGTTACCGTTACCACCACCACCACCGCCACCACCACCACCACCACCACCATTACCACCGCCACCACCGTTACCACCGTTACCGCTACCACCACCGCCACCACCACCACCACCGCCACCGTTACCGTTACCGCCACTACCACCACCACTGCCACCGCCACCGTTACCGTTACCACCACCGCCACCGCCACCACTGCTACCACCACCACCACTACTACTACTACTACTGTTACTGTTACTGCTATTACTACTGCTACTACTACTACTACTAGTACTGTTACTGCTACTACTACTGTTACTACTACTACTACTGCTACTACTACTATACTGCTCCTACATCTTCTACTGCCACTACTATACTGCTACTACCACTACTATGATGCTACTGCTACTATAATGCTACTACTACTATAATGCTACTGATACTATAATGCTACTACTACTACCCTGCTACTGCAACTATAATGCTACTGCTACTATAATGCTAGTATAATGCTACTGCTACTCTACTACCAGTACTGCTACTCCTCTTTGTTTGTATATAACTTTCTGTGTGCAACAGATGGTAATAAAACACACAGCAGAATAATACAGGAGGAGACCTCACCCCACATCCCCTGTATAAGATCACAGCAAACCCCCCATCTACACACACACACACACACACACACACAGACGGTATGCCTCACTGCCAATAAAACTCCCTCAAGGTCGGTATGAGTGCTGATTAGAGAAACCTGAATCTGATCATTACTGCAGGATTAGGATGAGGAGAAAATAGGGGACTGACACACAGCATGTGAATGTGTGTGTGTGTGTGTGTGTGTGCGCGTGTGTGTGTGACTCTGTGAGTGTTTGTATGGTAGCATAAATATATTTATGCTGTCTGTGTGAGTGCTTACACTTCTGTACTGTAAGCATGCTTGAAAGGGTGTTTGAGACGGCTGTAAGTTTTGTGTGTGTGTGCGTGCGTTTGAGTGACTGAGTGTACATGAGTATTGTATGCATGTGAGTGTGCATTGTGTGTGTGTGTGTGTGTGTGTGTTGTATGGGGGATGGGGGATGGGGGTGTCAGAGCAGAGGCCCAATGCCTTTGAGTTGGCACATGCTCAGCTGTTGCGAGGTGGAGAAGGTGGAGTCCAACTTTCCAGCCGGCGACCAGTGAGTCACCCGCCAAAGATGCACCCGAAATAAACCACCCGTCTGTTCTTCCCCGGTTACAGCCACACACACACACACATCACACACACACACACACCCTCAGACCCACACACACAGTACTAAAGCCCTTTACACGCCCGCACCGCTCCTGTCCTCACACACACACACACACACAGCTCCAGCCCTCTACACACACACACACACACACAGCTCCACACACACAAGCACACAACTCCAGCCCTCGACACACACACACACACACACACACACACACATACACACTCAGTTCCTGCCCTCCCCATGGGGGCCTCTGAGTGGCTCTGTGGGTCCACTGGTGTGTCCTGCAATGGAGGAGTGTGTTTTGCCGTGGAAACCATGATGGGAAAAACAGCCGGACCAGCCCTTATTTTTAGGCCTTCAGTGTTTTTGATTTTAATATTTCACTCAGGCGAAGGGACTGGCCCATGTTTGTACACAAGGCTGCCACCGATTGGCTGAAATATGAAGTTGTGGTGACCCTCCAGTGACCCTGAGAGAGGCCCAATTCAACCCTTTCTGGAGAATCTGACAGTTCAACCAGACATGAGAAAAATCCCCCCTGATCTTCCATGTTCTGCTGCAGTGCTAGTGATGTAATCATGAAGTCCTAATCCATCAGCAAGTCACTATTCACATCAGATAAAAGCAAAGACACACACTCTCATGTTGTGACATGAAACCCTCTGGAGAAGCCTAAACTGATAGATGTCAATGATGAATTCAACCAGAGGTTTGTAAACAGTGAGAGCAGCTGTCAGAACAGTGAAGACGGAGAGCATGTAGCATGTAGCATAAACTGAGATGTGTTTGGGAACACTGCCAGACCGCGTCTCTGTGCCGCCCCCCCCAGAAGCATGTGGCGGTATGAGTTCAACGGAGCATCCATCATGATCTCGCCGAGCGAGGCTTGTCCGCACGATCGTGGCGCCAGCCAGGGATTGTGGCAAGACGGTCCCGACCGCTCGCGCTCTCAGAGTTCTGCTGAGCTACAGTGCCCCGGTGCCAAATGTATATTTACCCGCATGGTGGCACGGGCACGATGGAACCCGTCTAGAGGGACGTATTGTCTGCAGCACAATCGAATCGACGCCCACGGCAGCTGATTGCGGCTCTTAGACTGAGGGTGGCGTTCGGGTGCCAAAGACAGCGGGTGCCTTTTCCCTGACTCATCAGAAAAGCGCACGCTCATACACACACACACATACACACACACACACACACACACACACACAGAGAATGCAACTCTCCTGTCTGACTCCCTTCCCTGCGCCACCCACACACACACATATGCACATATGCATGTGGAGCCTCTCTGCCCTCACACACACTACAGAATCACTTGTCCTCACAGTTGACTAATTTCTCCAATGCTCCTATCTGTTTTAATTCACTGGGCCTTTGAGTTATTCAGCCCCAGTGACTTTAAATATCATACAGTCAGTGTTCAGCCCCAGTGACTTTAAATATCATACAGTCAGTGTTCAGTCCCAGTGACTTTAAATATCATACAGTCAGTGTTCAGCCCCAGTGACTTTAAATATCATACAGTCAGTGTTCAGGCCCAGTGACTTTAAATATCATACAGTCAGTGTTCAGTCCCAGTGACTTTAAATATCATACAGTCAGTGTTCAGTCCTAGCTGATTGATCTCTGTGGACTTCACTGGGCCTCTGGGGCTTACAGTGGAGTTTACTCCAGTAACCAGGATCATGATGTCAAAGTCTTACCTTAGTAATTAGCTCACTCTTTCCTTCCTTCTTCCTATGTAAGATGCTTACTTGCTCTCTCTCTCTCTTTCTTCTCTTTCTCTCCACCCCTCCCTCTCTCTCTCTCAAATTCAAATATGCTATATTGGCATAACAATTCACATGTTGTGTCACAGAAATAATGAAAAAGGCAAACATCAAAGAAACAAACAACAAACATACTTTGTGTGTATGTACATGTAATGTGTGCAAGTGTTTTGTGTGTATGTACATGTAATGTGTGTATGTGCTTTGTGTGTATGTACATGTAATGTGTGTAAGTGCTTTGTGTGTATGTACATGTAATGTGTGTATCTGTTTTGTGTGTATGTACATGTAATGTGTGTAAGTGTTTTGTGTGTATGTCTCTTTCTTTCTCTCTGTTCATTTTGGAATGGTAAACTTCTCTTGGGAGAATATATGAATTAATCATTTTTTGTATTTGTGTTTGTATTTGTGTTTGTATTTGTGTTAAGAGAGAATACGTGAAAAGAAAGAATATGGATTCTGTGTTCTGTGAGCTTATAGTTCATTGAAGTTTAATGAAAATTCAAAAATTCTCTGGATGAGTAGAGGAATAAGTGAAGTCCTTCCTGAAATGTCTCAGGGCTTCTCATCAACCACACACACACACACACACACACCACTCATTGGATGACCTTTCTCCAGGGTTTCAACAGGCACTTTTCACGGAAGGTTTCTGTGTATTTGTTCTGTTCAAGATCTCAATATCTCAATAGAGAAAAGCATTCTCAATGTTCTAGATAATTTAATCTGTGAAGAAACGTGTTCTCAGTGTTCTAGATAATTTAATCCGTGAAGAAAAGCACTCAAAACAAAACTGAGCCTGAAAACTAAAAAAGGAAAAAGTAAACACAAAACTGAGCGCCATAATTATTTCTTCTTCTCTCTCTCTCTCTCTGTGCTTTTTGTTCTGCACATGAACAATTATATTTGTGTTATTTGGACAGAATGTTTAATCTGCTCTGTGAGAAGCTATTACTTCCAGCATCTAAGCAATGTTGAGTCTGGTAAATTAATGTGTCTGTGTGTGTGTGTGTGTGTGACAGGTACATTTCATCCTCCAGGGTGTTTGGAAACAAAACACTCCTTTGTTTAATCCATATTAGTGAAGAAATATGCCTGAACTTTCCAAATCAACTGTGTGTTGATGCGCACACATGCACTCACACACACACACACATACACTATATGATCAGACAAGAACACTTGTCAGCCATAAAACGGCTAGCTAGCTTTATATGGAAACTCATTATGTGACACAAACAACGCTATAAAATGTGATATGTAATGTTCTCTGTATAATAATAAATGATTGTCTCCTCCAAAAAAAAATCATCATCATCACGCAAAATTGCTCAATTGCTCAATTTTGGGCGTAATTATAGTGTTTTGTGTTCTTATTCTGAGGGAACATTGGAAAGGCTGGGGACAGAGTGGGTGGACACACACACATATACACACACACACACACAGTCTATCTCATGTCACCTCTGGACAGCTGGAGCCATCTGGGCCCATCAACACTAGACTCACTGATGGACATAGGGAACCTACAACAACCAGGAGAAACATCTACATCAACCAGGAGGAACATCTAGATCAACCAGGAGGAACATCTAGATCAACAAGTAGAGACATCTACATCAACCAGGAGGAACATCCACATGAACCAGGAGCCAGATAGAAGTAGCGGAGAGAGGAGAGGAGAGGAGAAGAGAGAAAAGGAGGAGAAGAGAGGAGAGGAGAAGAGCCAAACACAGTGTAGGAGTAAAGAGGAGAGAAGGAGAGGACAGGAGAGGAGGAGAGAAGGAAAGGAAAGGAGAGGAGGAGAGAAGGTGAGCCAAACAGAGTGAAGGAGTAGAGAGGAGAGGAGAGCAGAGCAGAGCAGAGGAGAGGAGAGGAGAGGAGTAGAGAGGAGAGGAGAGGAGAGGAGAGCAGAGGAGAGGAGAGGAGAGGAGAGCAACATAGAGTACATGAGAAAAGACAGCAGGGTGCTGCAGTAGTTAGTCAGTGTCCCAAGATCTGCCAACTCCGCCTCCTCTTCTCTCTACTCCTCTTCAAAGACTCTTAATGCATGTCTCTCCATGTTTATCTATCAGTCTGTTTCACAATCTCTCTCTCTCTGTCTCTCTCTCTCTCTCTGTCTCTCTCTCTCTCTTTCTCTCTATCCCCAGAGGTGTGTAATTGGATCCCTGAAATGTCACATTTATATCTGCTTTTGGCAAACACTCCCCCACCCTTCTCCTTCTCGTCATACGACTACGTGTCAAACAGGAGTCTTTCACACACAAACACACACAGCTTCAGTTGTCATTAAAACCCCTTCAGCTTACTCCACTTAACTGACTTTAAGCCCATTTCCATGTTTGCTGTTGCACACACACACACACACACACACACACACACAGCACGCCTGTTATAGATCACCCCCCCTGCAGTGGCAAGGCAACAGCAGAAGGTTATCTAGAGTAAACAGTCATGTCCCAAAGCTCATCGTATACCTGCCACCTCTTATCAGCCAAGACAAACTTTCCCATGCCGCCATTATCAATCCACTTGATTGGTTTGAGATTAGACAGCACTTGTTTGATTAGCCAACACCTGTGTGACGACTCATGGAGTGTGTGTACAGCCCATGAAGTGTGTAGTGTAGTGACGACTCATGGAGTGTATGTACAGCCCATGAAGTGTGTAGTGTGGCTCTGAGGATTTCCGTCATGACTGGAGTGATTTCAAGGATTTCTGACTGAAGGGACCTCTAATGAGTTTCTTATGGTTCTTTTGGAAACTGCAGTCTTATATCTAGAAGTGGCCAGTGGTGTGTGTGTGTGTGTGTGTGTGTTGGGGGGGGATCCCCTGCAGGTCACAAGGTCAAAGATCGGACCATCAAGGACACCTGTTAACCATTAGAGGCCTCATGTGCCCCATCTGACTGCACTTACACCCCTGATCTCTTGATCTTTGCCTACACACACACACACACCCTGATCTCTTCCTGTACTCCTGCTCACTCACTCAGTCACCTCAGAGACCACAGGGAAACAGTGACATCATAGGTACTTCTCCTCTGTTACTTCAGGAATGAATGAACAAAAAATGACTAGGAATGATGGATGAACAGATGAATGAATGAATGAGTGAAAGAATGGAGCTATACCAGACCCAACACCAGAGGGGAGTTCTGTGCTTTGTGTGGAACCTTGAGTAGATGTTGAGCTGTTGCTGATGGGTTCACACACACAGCAGTAAACACGGCCCATGGTGTAGTGCCCTCTGGAGTGTCTGCCTATTTCTCCTGTCTGTTGTTATGTCTGACCTCAGTTTCACACACACACACACACGCACACACACAGGCTAAGAAGTGCACTTCAAACTGGAGGACTACTTCAGTGTTGGCATGCCAGCCAGCACTTGGGAAATATGTAGGTATGCTTACAAACAGCTGACGGCCATATAAACCTACAACCCAGGCTGACACAGGGCTCACACACACACACACACAAGACACAAACACATACAGGCACACACACACACTCACACACAGCTCCTCTGGACCCCAGGTAAAAACTCACAGACAGACAGAGTACAGGGCTCCTGCAACCTATTAGAACAAAAAGAACAAAAGTCTCACACCTTTAACACTCTTTCAAAAACATAGAGCAGCTCACACCTTTAACACTCATACAAAAACATAAAGTCTCACACCTTTAACACTCTTTCAAAAACATAGAGCAGCGCACACCTTTAACACTCACACAAAAAACATATAAAGTCTCACACCTTTAACACTCTTACAGAAACATAAAGTCTCACACCTTTAACACTCACACAAAAAACATATAAAGTCTCACAACTTTAGCACTCTTTCAAAAACATAGAGCAGCTCACACCTTTAACACTCTTACAGAAACATAAAGGCTCACACCTTTAACACTCTTACAGAAACATATAAAGGCTCATAAACACACAAGACAATTGTATTGTAAATGGTGCTGTATAAATATAAGTGAATTTATTTGAACACCTCTATCTGAATGTGATGCATGATCCCAATTAGATACAGCCAGTAGATGGTTTATTTTTATGCCTCAGGGTTATAAAGAACACACAGACTATACATGCCCAACGCAAAAAAAACACACACACACACACAAACAAACATATATTATATTATATTATATTGTATTGTATTGTATTGTATTGTATTACATTATATTATATTATATTAATTATATTATATTATATTATATTATGCTATAACAGAACCAAATCTCTCTGCTCTTCTCAAGAAGTGTCCTCAGGAGCCCCCACGTTCCCGTCCCCTGCTGAGTGATGTGTCCAGGAGGATGTATATGTGTGTGTGTGTGTGTTGGTGGGGGGGGGGGATAGGGGGACAGTTGAGAGTGGCCAGCACCTGTCCAGTTACCCCAGTGTGTGATAGCCTTTATCTGCTGCTGAAAGAGCCTGTGTGGTCCACACACAGACACACACACACTCACACACACACACTCACACACACACACACACACACACACACACACACAATTCCTCTTCAGCCCTGACTGTCCCTTGTCTGTCACCAGGGCGTCTGCTTCACCGCAGTCTGTCTCACACATACACACACACACACACCTACACCCCTCAAGATTTTAGAACACCAACAGAGGCCATTTGAGATCTGGTAAGGTTACATAGGAACATAGGCACACACACACACATAAGAGGCAAGAATACAGAGACAACCCACACACATGCTGTACTTGTGAAAGCAAAAATGCATAAACATACCACACACACACACACACACACCAGTGCTTCAAGGTTGCTTTTTTACAGAAAAACTGTATGTATTCCATATACATGCTCATACTCTCCATGTGACAGAATGTTTTGCAGCATTTCTTGTTCTGGGCCAGTGTGGTGCAGGAGAGTCAGGATGCAGCTGTTTGTGAGGGTAGATGTGTAGAGCAGCCAGAGAGCCTTGGGTGCTTTCATGCACGCTATTGCCACCACACACACACACACACACACACAAAGACCAGTCCTCCGAGTTTCTCTTTTCGACAAAAAATATACACAGAAACATATCACACACACACACACACACACTCACACACAAACCGTTGCCAGTGACTAGTGCTTCCCAGTAGTTCTGTTGAATGCTCACACAAAGACAAAAGCACACAAACACAGGCTGTTTTGGTCACCGCTTGGTCAGACTGGGCTCTCCACAACTATGAGCCATGAGCCGCAGGCCTTCCCCAGAGACTAGTGGACACAGCTCTGCAGGCATGTAAGACGTGACTGTAAGGATGGGAAACGTGTGTGTGTGTGTGTATATGTGTGCATGTGTGTGCGCATGTTTGTGTATGTATGTGTGTGTGTGTGTGTCCCAAAGTACAGTGTAATGCTCTCCTTCCAGGAAACACTGCAATCATATTCAAGACTGCACTATACTATATAAAACAATGCAAAGTGAAACAAATGTGTGTGTATTGAAAGTGTGTGTGTGTGTGTGTGTGTGTGTTTGTTTTAAGTTTAACCTACTTGTTTCTGAATAATAGCTGAGTGTCAACAACAATGACACCAAACAAAAGTTAAGGTGAACTCCAGGTCATCTCCATGAGCTGAAACTCAGCTTCAGAGTATTCTTCTAATAGTATGTGGTGTCAATCTGCATTTTGATATAACACTGTATTTTGATATCACACTGCCTTTTGACACTCTGTATAATAGGACTGAGGGAACCAAAGTCACTGGAGTCAGTTTAAGCACAGCACTGTTGCAGGCATTTCCACAGTTCTGTTCACCCTGGACACTCCGGACCTGGAGGGAACCAAAGTCACTGGAGTCAGTTTAAGCACAGCACTGTTGCAGGCATTTCCACAGTTCTGTTCACCCTGGACACTCCGGACCTGGAGGGAACCAAAGTCACTGGAGTCAGTTTAAGCACAGCACTGTTGCAGGCATTTCCACAGTTCTGTTCACCCTGGACACTCCGGACCTGGAGCCTACAGAGTCTGAGAGTAACAGTCCGAGAATCTTGTTTATTTATCGGCTATCGCCCATTTCACCCACAGAGGCAGTTCAATGTGCTTTACAAAAACAAACTCAAAGGGCAGTAACTGCTGGATTATAAACAGGCTTGTGATTCAGATGAAGAGATTCAGAGAGTCTTGAGGCCGAGTCTTGAGCAGTGAGCCAGGGAGTTTCCATCACTCTGAAACTCCACGCCTGTCCGACGGCTCCCACACCAGCGTTGCCCTGGCGACTGCCACCCAGGTGGCGTGGCGTGGTGTAGTAGAGTGCAGTGTTGCGCTCTCTGGGTCTCACCTGATTCCGGTGGGTTCCAGCTCATCAGACTGCACCAGGACGTTTGTGTGTGTGAGACTGTGTGTGCGTGTGTATAGGTGATGTTGCTTGTCAGACTGCACAAGGGTATTTGACTGTGTGTGCGTGTGTAAAAGTGATGGCGTTCATCAGACTGCACAAGGGTATTTGACTGTGTGTGCGTGTGTAAAGGTGATGGCTGTGTGTGCGTGTAAAGCTGATGCCACTCATCAGACTGCACAAGGGTATTTGTGTGTGTGTGAGACTGTGTGTGTGTGTGTGTGTGTGTGTGTGTGTGTATGTGTAAAGGTAATGCTACTCATCAGACTGCACTATGATGACCACAGTTTGTTTCGGCAGCCCTGCTGATTTGCAGGCCCCTGGCGAGACATGTAACTTTGCCATGGCACGACTGATTTACACACACACACATAAACACATAGACATACTGTCTACAGTACATGCACACACACACACACACTTATAAACACACGTGTACAGTACACAGGACTATATGTACACACATACACACACATTCATGGACAGATACACATTCATGGACAGATACACATTCATGTACACACATAAACACACAATTATACAGCATACACAGTATACTGCACAGTATATACACACAAAACACAAAGTCCCCTCGACTGGATTGAATAGTCAGACATATTTGGTTCTGCCCATGGTCAAGTTAACCCTGAGTCCCCTCGACTGGATTGAATAGTCAGACATATTTGGTTCTGCCCATGGTCAAGTTAACCCTGAGTCCCCTCGACTGGATTGAATAGTCAGACATATTTAGTTCTGCCCATGGTCAAGTTAACCCTGAGTCCCCTCGACTGGATTGAATAGTCAGACATATTTGGTTCTGCCCATGGTCAAGTTAACCCTGAGTCCCCTCGACTGGATTGAATAGTCAGACATATTTGGTTCTGCCCATGGTCAAGTTAACCCTGAGTCCCCTCGACTGGATTGAATAGTCAGACATATTTGGTTCTGCCCATGGTCAAGTTAACCCTGAGTCCCCTCGACTGGATTGAATAGTCGGACATATTTGGTTCTCTCAATGGCTTGACTGAAGCAGACCAGACATGTGTGGCCTACAGTAGCCGCTCTAAGATTAGTCTGAGTTACAGTAAACAAGACTAGAATAGACTCAAGCGCACCGAAGTGT
Organism: Tenualosa thibaudeaui; assembly: GCA_027481765.1. Taxonomy (NCBI): domain Eukaryota; kingdom Metazoa; phylum Chordata; class Actinopteri; order Clupeiformes; family Clupeidae; genus Tenualosa; species Tenualosa thibaudeaui. The sequence continues at coordinate 1,462,369 of JAIFZK010000014.1, forward strand.
TTCTACGACATTGTCTGGACCAACAGGCTAGGAGGAGATGCAGGGGTTCTGACCGGTCAGTCGCACAAGGACGCCATGTTGACTTGTCCGGTTTGAAAAACAGGAAGACGTGTCACGGACGGTGTTGATGAGCGGAGCGTCTGAGCGGAGGAATGATCAGAGACACGCAAGGAAGTGCAGGAACGCGAGGCAGCTCTGCTGCTGCAGATTACTTTACACCCCATCATGGTTTTCATGGTAACCCAACACCTCTGGGTCCCCAACCAGTCTCAGGCGCTTCATCGGCTGGACATGGGAGAGCACAAACAGGCCAGCTCACACACACACACACATTCACGTACACATACACAAGATACACACTCATGAACACACTCACACACACACACATTTACGTACACATACACAAGATACACACTTATGAACACACGCATTCATGTACACATACACATACACACACACATTCACGTACACATACACATACACATACACACACTCTCTCTCTCTCTCTCACACACACACACACACACACTCACGTACACATACACAAGATACACACTTATGAACACACTCACACATACACACACACATTCACGTACACATACGCAAGATACACACTCATGAACACACTCTCTCTCTCTTTCTCTGGTGTCTTTGTAAACCAGTGATTGTGTCCTCTAAGTGTGTAAGTGTGTAAGTGTGTCCCTCTAAACCAGTAAGTGTGTTCTAAATCAGGGGGGACACAAGACAGAAAAGTTGGGAGACATTGCTCTAAACTAGTGAGTGTGTCTCTCTAAACTAGTGAGTGTGTCCCTCTAAACTAGTGTGTGTGTCTCTCTAAACTAGTGTGTGTGTCTCTCTAAACTAGTGAGTGTCCCTCTAAACTAGTGTGTGTGTCTCTCTAAACTAGTGTGTGTGTCCCTCTAAACTAGTGTGTGTGTCTCTCTAAACTAGTGTGTGTGTCCCTCTAAACTAGTGTGTGTGTCCCTCTAAACTAGTGAGTGTCCCTCTAAACTAGTGTGTGTGTCCCTCTAAACTAGTGTGTGTGTCTCTCTAAACTAGTGTGTGTGTCCCTCTAAACTAGTGTGTGTGTCTCTCTAAACTAGTGTGTGTGTCCCTCTAAACTAGTGAGTGTCCCTCTAAACTAGTGTGTGTGTCCCTCTAAACTAGTGTGTGTGTCTCTCTAAACTAGTGTGTGTGTCCCTCTAAACTAGTGTGTGTGTCTCTCTAAACTAGTGTGTGTGTCTCTCTAAACTAGTGTGTGTGTCTCTCTAAACTAGTGTGTGTGTCCCTCTAAACTAGTGTGTGTGTCTCTCTAAACTAGTGTGTGTGTCTCTCTAAACTAGTGTGTGTGTCTCTCTAAACTAGTGAGTGTGTCTCTCTAAACTAGTGTGTGTGTCCCTCTAAACTAGTGTGTGTGTCCCTCTAAACTAGTGTGTGTGTCTCTAAACTAGTGTGTGTGTCTCTCTAAACTAGTGTGTGTGTCCCTCTAAACTAGTGTGTGTGTCTCTCTAAACTAGTGTGTGTGTCCCTCTAAACTAGTGTGTGTGTCTCTCTAAACTAGTGTGTGTGTCTCTCTAAACTAGTGTGTGTGTCTCTCTAAACTAGTGTGTGTGTCCCTCTAAACTAGTGTGTGTGTCTCTCTAAACTAGTGTGTGTGTCTCTCTAAACTAGTGTGTGTGTCTCTCTAAACTAGTGTGTGTGTTCAGGCAGTGGTTCCACTGGTTCTGTACTAGAGCTGCATCTGATGAGGCTTTGGGGCTCCTAATTGGTTCATGGTTGTCGTGGAGACAAATGGCCAGAGGGAAGGAGACGAGTGGTTAACTCTAGTGTGTGTGTCTCTAATCAATGGCTTATTAACCATTAGCAACCCCCACCCCATACACACACATCTCAGCCCTTAGGGGTCTAGTGACCAGGCCTCATCCCCCCTCAACACACACACACACACACACACACACACACACACACACACACACACACACACACACACACACACACACACACATCTCAGCCCTTGGGGGTCTAGTGACCAGGTCTCATCCCCCCTCAACACACACACACACACACACACACACACACACATCTCAGCCCTTGGGGGTCTAGTGACCAGGCCTCATCCCCCCTCAACACACACACACACACGCACACACACACACAGACACACACACACACAGACACACACACACACACACACACACACACACACACACACACACACACACACACACACACACACATCTCAGCCCTTGGGGGTGTAGTGACCAGGCCTCATCCTCCCCTCAACACACACACACACACACACACAGACACACACACACACACACACACATCTCAGCCCTTGGGGGTGTAGTGACCAGGCCTCATCCCCCCTCAACACACACACACACACATCTCAGCCCTCGGTGGTGTAGTGACCCCCTCCAGGCATGAATGGTGGCTCCACTGTGGGGTGCCCAGACGTCACACGGCCCCTGGCCCCCTGGCCCCCTGCCCAGCCCTCCTCTCTGCTGCTCCCACACCCCAGAAACACTGACACATTAACTCATCCACATTCACTCACTCATATGAACTTATTACATTAACTCATCCACATTCACTCACTCACATTAACTTATTGCATTAACTCATCCACATTCACTCACTCACATTAACTTATTGCATTAACTCATCCACATTCACTCACTCACATTAACTTATTGCATTAACTCATCCACATTCACTCACTCATATGACCTTATTTACATCAACACATTCACTCACTCACATTAACTTATTTACCATAATGCATTCAAACAAACTCACCCATATCAACTCATCCACTTGATATCACTGATTTTACTGTAGCTTATATCAGCTCATTCATATTAACTCATTACAGTAACTCATTCATATTAACTCGGTATAATTCATCTGTATTAACTCATGTTAATTCATTCATTAATTTCATAATAAATAACATTATTATTATTATTATTGTTGTTGTTGTTATTGTTGTTGTTCTACACTACCATTATTCATTTCTATTCTGTTTTTCAGTAGATCATGAACACTTCAAAAAGTGCAGTCAGTAATGGACCAGTAATGAATCTTTATTCTTTCTCTTTCCTCCTTATCGTACAACTGTAACAAGTCATCTGTATCGTACAACTGTAACAAGTCATCTGTATCGTACAACTGTAACAAGTCATCTGTATCGTACAACTGTAACAAGTCTCCTTATTGTCATCAAAGTGAGAAAGATCCAGTGAGAAAAGCTGAAAAATCTCAGCATGTGGTCTGGACAGTGATTGGACAGAGCAGAATCAGTTACCCCACACCTGAACAGGGCAAAGGACAATCAAACAGTTTCCTTGTCCCCTGATTCTGATTCTGATTCTGATTCTCATAAGTCAGCAGCGTGGGTGGCCTTTGCGTTGCATCTTGCGTTGATCTATGCTGTTCTTGTTCTTATTCCTTCTTATTGACAGACTCGGGCCTTTAAAAGCAGGGCTGTGGGTTGACAGACTCGGGCCTTTAAAAGCAGGGCTGTGGGTTGACAGACTAGGGCCTTTAAAAGCAGGGCTGTGGGTTGACAGACTCGGGCCTTTAAAAGCAGGGCTGTGGGTTGACAGACTCGGTCCTTTAAAAGCAGGGCTGTGGGTTGACAGACTCGGTCCTTTAAAAGCAGGGCTGTGGGTTGACAGACTCGGACCTTTAACAGCAGGGCTGTGGGTTGACAGACTCGGTCCTTTAACAGCAGGGCTGTGGGTTGACAGACTCGGTCCTTTAAAAGCAGGGCTGTGGGTTGACAGACTCGGGCCTTTAAAAGCAGGGCTGTGGGTTGACAGACTCGGGCCTTTAACAGCAGGGCTGTGGGTTGACAGACTCGGACCTTTAACAGCAGGGCTGTGGGTTGACAGACTCGGGCCTTTAAAAGCAGGGCTGTGGGTTGACAGACTCGGGCCTTTAAAAGCAGGGCTGTGGGTTGACAGACTCGGACCTTTAACAGCAGGGCTGTGGGTTGACAGACTCGGTCCTTTAACAGCAGGGCTGTGGGTTGACAGGCTTGGGCCTTTAACAGCAGGGCTGTGGGTTGACAGACTCGGACCTTTAACAGCAGGGCTGTGGGTTGACAGACTCGGTCCTTTAACAGCAGGGCTGTGGGTTGACAGACTCGGTCCTTTAACAGCAGGGCTGTGGGTTGACAGGCTTGGGCCTTTAACAGCAGGGCTGTGGGTTGACAGGCTTGGGCCTTTAACAGCAGGGCTGTGGGTTGACTCAGGACTATTGCTGCACTGTAAGTAATTCTGGTGTCTCATTACTCTGCCTTAAGGCCTCAGGCTCAGTTTCCTGCTGTTTTACCATCTTCAATAAACCAACACTGACAAAACACATCACCCTGAGACAGACACACACACACACACTCAGTGGTTTTGTGTGTGTGTCGGTCTTTAACACTCTGATCCTGATCCGACCTGCCAGCAGCTTCTGCAACTTCACCTCTACTGCCTGACAAAACACAACGCAAATCTGTGGTGAGAAATCACAGAACTCCAGCAATATGTTTTGGTGAAAACTTGTACCGAAACTTGTACTTGTACTGCACAAACATCTCCAAATATTGGTATTAGACCTGAAGTAGATCACATATCCATTTAAAGGTTACGTTTCACTGCTCATTCAGTGTGCATGGATCCAATGGCAACTCCCTGGAAGCCATTTTTCTGTTGGGTTGGAGTGACATGCTTAAGGTCATGCTCCTTTTACAATTAGCTCCTTAAAGATTCATATTCTGAGTCTAAACCAAGAAAATACGTTGGGGTCTGAAGCATCTGCTCCACACCTCAGACATGTCCACCCAGCCGTGTACCAGATGCTCACGGAGCAGAAGGATTAGCGAGATAAGACCAGACGTGTCGCTGGGTGAGACATGTGTGTAGTGTTTGTTTGGATTACCTGGTAACGCTCTGGTTGATTTACCCCCCCCCCCCTTCAGACACACATACACACACACACACACTTTCTCTCTCTCTCTCCGAGGTCACTCAGATTCCTGCACACAGTCCTCTGTGTTGTATGCGATCCAGCTGTGTAAGCCGCTGTCAGACTCGTTTGGCTGAGATGCACAGGCAAGGAGGTGGAGGCGGAGTGTTTGCACTGCACTTCATCCAGCATGCCGATTTCAGAAAATTCATTTGGATCAAACTGTGGGGAGGAGTGAACAGCCTTTGACTCTGATGGTTGACAGCCTACTGACTGCCATGCTCAGAAATAGCAAACGTGTTTGAATTTAAAAAGGAAAAACCCCAATCCATCCAAAAATGTAAAATCATGTAGTCCTTTTGCCTGTGTTTGTGTTTGTGTGTGTGCATGTGTGTTTGTGTGTGTGTGCATGTATGTTTGTGTGTGTGTGTGTGTGTGTGTGTGCATGTATGTTTGTGTGTGTTTGTGTTTGTGTGTGTGCATGTGTGTTTGTGTGTGTGTGCATGTATGTTTGTGTGTGTGTGTGTGTGTGTGTGTGTGTGTGCATGTATGTTTGTGTGTGTGTGTGTGTGTGTGTGTGCGTGTGTGAGATGTGTGAATGATAAACAAACAGGCTCTATTTGGGGCGGTTCCATAAGACTGGCTCTAGGCAAACAGGTTGAGAGGAAGCAGGACGGTCTGGGTGCAGCGGAACTGGCGGAACGCTGGTGGCCACTGAGGGTTCCGTCTGCGCCGCTCTGTCGCCACGGAGAGGACCTGGGCCCGCACGCCCTTTGGAGTGGAAATGCTCTAATGTGCCAGGCCACTCAGGAGCCCCCTTGGCAAACAGAGTCCAGACAGCGGTTCTCCAAGGCCCGGATCCGGCCCAACATGCCCCAGACCAGTGGCAATGCAGCGTCAGCCCACATCAAAGCAGTATGGAGACATGGCCTCTGTCATGGGAAAGGCTTGTTAATGTGTGTGTGTGTGTGTGTGTGTGTGTGTGTGTGTGTCTCCCTGTGTTATCCATTTAGTCATTTATTCATTCCTGCCTATTTCTGGTCAGTCCCACACAAAGTGGGCTTTTGACCCATCTAGACCACCGTTAAAATTCCCCATATTTTTAGGATGTAAATGACTAGAGGCTGATGTTGATCAGACTGATTGATTCCCCTTGGTGCTGTTCTAGGTCCCTTCAGTCTTGGTATCCATGGTTACCTGGCTGTCTGGGAAGGAGGGAAAATGTTGTTCAGGAAATGGAAAAAGAAAGAAATGTAAATAAAAATCCCCCACACACACACACACACATACACACACACACACGTGTGATTCATCACATTACCACCATCTTTGTGTCCCTGGTTCTGCTGCATCCTCCTTCAGCAGCACACATCTTCCTCTTCCTCTTCCTCTTCCTCACTCTATACACCCCATATTTAGCGGCACCCTCAGGAGCCCCCCCAAAGCTGCCTGCTGCTGAGACTGTTAAAAGGAGAGCAAAAGACCTCAAAACACCAGACATGCTGCTTTAGTTTTTCCCAAACAGGGGTTGGGGGGAGGTTGTGGTGGAGTGAGGGGTGTTTCTGACTTTAGCCCAGTGCGCTCTGCTCCCAACCCCCATGGAAAATGGATTGTATTCAGAATTGCCACCTAAGCACATATTCAAAAGAGGGACATACGCAACCTTCGGACAGATTTAGCGCAGGATAACTCAGCTTTCCGGACAAAATCTGGACAATTGGTGTCTCACTCTCAGACCAGAGGAAAACACAGAGCAACCATCCTATCCTCATCCGTCTCTCTCTCTCTCTCTCTCTCTCTCTCTCTCTCTCCTTCTATTACATGTATGTTTGTGCTGTTGCTGTCATTTCTCCAGTACATGTTTAGCAGGACTTCCAGAGGATCCGTCCTAGGGCAGAAGAGGAACCTGAGCCCGTCCTCAGTGCACATTGTAAGGATCTGGTCAAAGATCCCCACAGTTTTCCCCAGAAAGCTCCATAGAACTCAGCCACAAGACACTCAGACACGAAGTAAAAGTTGTTCTTTGTTTATTACCATGAAGGGTACTAAGGAAACATAACCTGCAGTACTTCACTATCCAGTATGATTACTGTCCTTTTAGGTATCAGTAGTATATACATATTTATACACACACTGCAAGATGAATCAGAAGAAGGGGCAGAGAGGGCAACCAATAGTGACGTCATCAGAGGGCGATCATTACAACGTCTCCTGGGCCAGATGTGTGGAAGTGCCTGGCACAGCAGCCCTGTGGCCCCTGGGCCCCTGAGACACGCCTGGCCAGTGGCCGGAGGGGAGCAGCCCCTGGGCCCCTGAGACACGCCTGGCCAGTGGCCGGAGGGGAGCAGCCCCTGGGCCCCAGAGACACGCCTGGCCAGTCGTCGGAGGGGAGCAGCCACTGGGCCGTGCCACAAGCAGTAATCCTCTGGCTGAAAAGAACCAGATGTATCTGCAAAGATCTCCTGAAAATATTATTTTTGGAGGGGAGTGCGCTGGGCTCGCTAGCCACCACAGCAGCCCCCAGCCCCTGCCCTACCTCAGCACAAGCACACCCAAAGACTGGTTCTATTCACTCCGAATGAGAGAAAGAGCAAGAGAGAGAACACAAGTAAGAAAATCATACTCCCACACCTTGACTCCCAGGTTCCTGCTGAACCGTCTCAGACATCTGAGGTGCAGTTTGGACCAAATCTCATCTAGTGTTGTTGATTTGGGGGTGGACTACGGTATGTCAGGGCCACTGTGTTGATGGTGGTTTACAAGCACCTGCGTTGTGCACCCCCCAAGTCTTCCTGCCTTCCTCTCGCTCACACACACACACACACACACACACACCTATTTCCCAACCTATCCTAGGTTCTAGTAAGTGCACGCACACACACACACACACACACACACGCACACACACACACACACACACAGTGGGTTTGTGTGTGTGTCGGTGTTCAGAGTCTGGACGTCTGCAGGCCGGGGGCCTGACTCAATTCAGTGGAACAGAACTCAGCTCACACCACACACTCACAAGAAAACACACAGCTTAGCACAGCTCAGCTCAGCTGCTCCCTCACACACACACACACACACACACTGAGGAGACAGAGGCTCCTCTATGGACGGATGGGGAGGCCAAGGGGAAAAAAGGCTAGCGAGGCCACAAACCAGCTCAGCTGCTCCCTCACACACACACACACACACACACACACACACACACACACACACTGAGGCTAGCGAGGCCACAAACCACAGGACATTTTTTTCTGCATTAAGGCAGTTAGAGCCACCTTTATTACACTGTTTTTGTGCTTCTGTGGAGCAACAGTAGAAAGCAAACACACACGCACACACGCACACACACACACACGCACACACACACACTCATACACACACACTCATACACACACACACACACACTCATACACACACACAGACACACACACACTCATACACACACACACACACACACTCATACACACACACAGACACACACACACTCATACACACACACAGACATGCAGAGCTGTCAACAAACTCATTACTATTACAAGACTGCAATTTTATTGATTTAGCGATGCTATATTTCAAATTTAATAGTGCGAGAAATTCACCAATGTCACCACTAAACTCTCCGGTGGCTCAAATTAACCTGTGAGCACACACGTGGTACACACACCACAATTACATACACAGCATAAACAGCACACAAACTACAATCATTTCCATTTTATTCATACTTGGCTGGTAGAAATATGGCACAGGCAGATGTGTTGGGTAAGAGACATCAGAAATCAGGCTCTGTCAGCAGTCCAGATGTGTATTAACCCCTCTCTACAGCAGAAACATGTTTGATCAGAGAAATACTGCCATGTTAGCAGTGTTTAATCAGAGAAATACTGCCATGTTAGCAGTGTTTGATCAGAGAAATACTGCCATCTTAGCAGTGTTTGATCAGAGAAATACTGCCATGTTAGCAGTGTTTGATCAGAGAAATACTGCCATCTTAGCAGTGTTTGATCAGAGAAATACTGCCATGTTAGCAGTGTTTGATCAGAGAAATACTGCCATGTTAGCAGTGTTTGATCAGAGAAATACTGCCATGTTAGCAGTGTTTGATCAGAGAAATACTGCCATGTTAGCAGTGCTGGGTTGGAACCAAATGATAGGACAGGATGTTTGGATGCCGTCATGCACAGTGCAAGTGTGTTTTGTGCAGTGACAGCATAAAAAAACTCTTCATGACTTCAGTGAGACAAGCAGGGAGGCAAAGAGAGTGATGGAGGAGTGTGTGTGTGTGTGTGTCTGTGTGTGTGTATAGGTAAGCGTGTGTGTGTATGTGTGTGAGAGTGTGTGTGTTGTTGTGTCCTTAACGCAGCTTGTCCAGGGCCTCCTGGGTGGGGTGTGTGTGTGTGTGTGTGCGTGTGTGTGTGTGCGTGAGTACCGGACACGTCGTCCCCACAAGCCCTGGCTGGCTGAGGTGCCCTATCATTACAGCCGTCCACTGGTGCCTCCTGCCCCACCCAGACACACACACACACGTGCACACGTGCACACACACACACTCTGCCCACACACACATACACGTGCACACATACACACTCTGCCCACACACACACACACACACACAGCACTCAGGGACTCCGCCCACGCACACACACACAGAGACACACACACAGCATCCAGGGACTTTGCCCACACACACACACACACAGACACACACACACACACACACAGCACCCAGGGACTCTGCCCACGCAACACACACACACACACGCACACACACACAGACATACAGAGACAGCACCCAGGGCCTCTGCCCATGCACATGCACACACACATACACACACACACACACACACATACACACATATACACATACAAGGCCATGCTATCTTGTCCATGCTTCTCTACCACACACACACACTACACCGAGGGCCTCTACCCAAACTCCTCAGGGTGACACATACACACACACACACATACACACATACAAGGCCTGTGTCCATGCTTCTCTACCACACACACACACTACACCGAGGGCCTCTACCCAAACTCCTCAGGGTGACACATACACACACACACACATACACACATACAAGGCCTCTGTCCATGCTTCTCTACCACACACACACACTACACCGAGGGCCTCTACCCAAACTCCTCAGGGTGACACATACAGACAACCACACACATACACACTACATATACACATAAAAGCCTATGGTTGAGTATCTGTGTTCAAGGCTGGAAAAAGCTCCAAGTCAAAATCCAATTTTTTTCTGTATTGTAATGAAGTCATGATTGACAGTGACTGATGAATTGACAGATGTGGTTCTGTACTAGTCTAATGGGGCACTGCTAAAGGGGAAATCCAGTGTAAATCAATACGTAGCCCTCTTGTTGTGCTGTCTATACACAACATAGACTGAATAGCAATCTGGCAACTGACTCTAACTGAATGGGGCATAGGAAAATTAAGCTGAAAGTTTCTGTGCCCCATTCAGTTAGTGCTGATGTGGTATCAAATTTTATAAAATTGCGTTCTTTTGTGACCTCAACAGGGCTATGGATTGATTCACTCTGGATTTCTCCTTTAATGTTTGAGCCTGACCCAGACAGGTGTGTCAGGGCTCCCTGGTGGAGTCGTTTCTGGGCCAGCTCTTCACCAGTATCTGTGCTCATTCCTGTAAAGCCTGGTGGCGCTGACAGATTGATGGTATTTATGGTAAACAATGCCGAGAAGCCAGCAAAAGCAGCACTAAAAAGTGTCATTTCCCAAAAGTTTCAGCAAGAGTTTATGAGAGCGCACTCATCCATGCCCCCACGACCACAGGGCAGTCCAGTGTTTGTTGTCTTTGGTCAGGCCCGAAGACCCAGGGAGCGCAGGTCTGCTTGAAGGGAACACTGTGGCGGGACACAGTAATATCCCACGGAAGCAGAAGCCCATGTGCAGATGGATATGCGTTCTGGAAGGTTCTGCTTGAAGAGAACACTGTGGAGGGACACACTGATATCCCCCAAAGCAAAAGCCCATGAGCGGATGGATATGTGTTCTAGAAGGTTCTGCTTGAAGAGAACACTGTGGCGGGACACACTGATATTCCCCGAAGCAAAAGCCCATATGCGGATGCATGTGCGTTCTGGAAGGTTCTGCTTGAAGAGAACACTGTGGCGGGACACACTGATATCCCCCAAAGCAAAAGCCCATGTGCGGATGGATATGCGTTCTGGAAGGTTCTGCTTGAAGAGAACACTGTGGCGGGACACACTGATATCCCCCGAAGCAAAAGCCCATGTGCGGATGGATATGCGTTCTGGAAGGTTCTGCTTGAAGAGAACACTGTGGCGGGACACGTTTCATTATTCTTAGACCTGCCAAAACATCTCACTGCTTTATTATCTGAATACTTAGAAATATTGCAAAGTACAATATTGGACAGATAAAAGAAAAAGAATTACACAAATCCACACAATTAAACAGCATTATATTGCCAGCTCATTTCATCTGATGTATAAGATTTAGTTTTATACACATATATTGTTTACATAGGAGTACACATAGGATAAAAATCTTATTACTTCATTGGTGGCTCTCTGACTTAAACTAAGAGGCTGTCCACACGCCAAAGTTACTGTATTTTTTTTTGCGGGTTGAAAAAAATCTGTGTCCACACATGAGCCGGAGCAAAAAATATCCACGTCCTTACGACAACGGAACACTGAGTGAAAACTATGTAATACATATTCCACACCTATATGTGGCGCTGTAAACAGATACAGCCAGAGCCACTGGACACACCAACACCAGAGAGCACATGTGCGTAGAGCACAAATACAACTCCGTCGTCCTCTATTGTTGTTTTTACTGCTTGTTGTGTGCTGGGGTCTTCACTGCTCTTCTGGTCACATGACGGTGACAGATTGGCGATGTCATCGCTTTCAAAAAGCTGCGTTTTGCTTGTCCACATAGAAACGAAACTGCTGAGTTTTCAGATTTTTCCACTCTGGAACTTCGTTTTAGGTCACCCAAAACGCTGGCGCCGTGTGGACGCAAGGCTGTTGTTCTAGGGCAGTAAGAATCAAACGATTCTGTCCTACTCTGATCTGTCTAACACTGTTCTTCTGTTCTAAAGAATCGGACTACTCTCTCTTTCTCTGATCTCAGTATATATATACGTATATATAATCTTTTGATCCCATGAGGGAATTTTGGTCTCTGCATTTATTCCAATCATGAATTAGTGAGACACACACATCACACAGTGAGGTGACGCTAACCCAGAGCAGTGGGCTACCTGCTACAGTGACTCAAGGGGGCCAGTGAGGGGTTAAGTGCCTTGTGAGGGGTTAGGTGCTTTGCTCAAGGGGGCCAGTGAGGGGTTAGGTGCCTTGCTCAAGGGGACCAGTGAGGGGTTAGGTGTAAGGGGTTAGGTGCCTTGCTCAAGGGGGGCAGTGAGGGGTTAAGTGCCTTGTGAGGGGTTAGGTGCCTTGCTCAAGGGGACCAGTGAGGGGTTAGGTGTCTTGCTCAAGGGGACCAGGGAAGGGTTAGGTGTCTTGTGAGGGGTTAGGTGCCTTGCTCAAGGGGACCAGTGAGGGGCTAGGTGTCTTGTTCAAGGGGACCAGTGAGGGGTTAGGTGTCTTGCTCAAGGGCACTTCAGCCGTGGATGGGGCCATGGGAGAGCAGTGCTAAACAACGTCCCCAGTCTACATTTTTTCTACTGGTCAGAAATCAAACCAGCAACCTTTCGGTTTCAGGATCTGAAACACAGGGTCAAGGAAAAAACACTGAAAGTAAATTAAATCATTTATTACCCGCTTGGCAGTCAACATAATACAACATAATGAAAATGATCATCATTGGTTCCTATTCTTTGGTTTGTAAACTCACACAGGTTGCTGAGAATGTACAATGTTGTTGCAACATGTTGTTTTTTAAAAAAATCTGTGAATGTAGGTGGAGCTCTGGAGATAAAAAAAATCACAGTTTTGGCTGACTTTAAGAATCTGACTACGCTCTCTCTCTCTGATCTGTCTAACTGTTCTACTGTTCTAGAGGGGCAGTCAGTGGTTCTCTGCTGTCTTAGTGAAACTCTATAAATATGACACATCTATCTCTCTGGTCCACTGGTTGCCAAACGGTGGTACAAGTACCCCTGGGGGTACTTGAATCAATTCTAGGGGGTACAAAAAAATAAATCTGAGTGGATTCTCAGCTCTCGCTAGCATGAAGATAAATATCAGGTAGGCTCAAGGGCACTGGCAGGGGTGGCGGTTAGGATGATTCTAAGGGCATGGCACTGACAGGGGGCCCCAGAGAACATTTTACTATCATAATTTAAAGATCTTGTACTCAATCTATCCCCAATATAACCCAGTTGCCACTAAATTATGATGTCCTTAATATGTATTCACATTTTATGTGTGCATCAATAACTATGCAGAACTTTTGTTTTAACCTGTGTGGTGGTATGTACAGGTGGTACTCTGTAGGCACGTAATGGTTAGAAGCTTTGAAACCACTGCTCTAGTCAGTCTGACTATTCCGCTGTTCTAGTAGGGCATTACTGTAAGAACCGGAGTATGCTATGCTTCCATAGTGTCTCTGTGGTGGTTCTGCTGTTGTTCTAGTATTACATTAAGAACCGGAGAATGCTATGCTTCCATAGTGTCTCTGTGGTGGTTCTGCTGTTGTTCTAGTATTACATTAAGAACCAAAGAATGCTATGCTTCCATGGTGTGCCTGTGGCGGTTCCCCTACCAGAGGGTCAACGAGGGAGTGGATGGTTGGGTTGGTATGTGCTTGTAGGGGCAGTAACCGTGGGCACCAAGGCCGACAAAAGGCAAGCTGACAGCGATCTGCCACGCTAAAAATACCCAGGATTGACAGCGGCAGGTGTGTGTGACACTGACAGACACCCGCACGGCACAGGATGGTCAGTATGCACTGTAGGTCACACTGTGAAATGTGTGTGTGTGTGTGTGTGTGTGTGTGTGTGAGTGTTTGTGCCATGGGCAGGGTGTGGTGGGGGCTGGGGTTCCATTTCTCCTCATTGTGCAGCGAGATCTGAACAAAACACAACCCAATTTTGGGTTACTCTCCAAAGCCAGCTGGTCTGGCTTTAATCATTCTTTTGTCTTCCTCTTTTCTTTGTTGACTTTTTGATTTCTCACTTTTGACAACTGGCCCTCAGCAGGTGCTGACGGGGGAACAGACCTTCCTGGAGAAGAAAGAACAGCAGCAGGACTGGTGAGTAAGTCGTTGCCGACCGCCTGCCCGTCTGCCCGCTGGGGTTCTCGGAGTCTCCTCAGCCCTCTGAAAGTGCCTCTTCTGTAGCCGCGGGGAGACTGGGGGAATGTCTCGGCCGCTGGACACTGGACCAAAGTGGTCAACCATGGAAAAGTGTGTGTGTGTGTGTGCTTATACGACACAGTGATTCAACACGTCTCCTTTGGGGAATGCAAACCTGAAAATAGAAATAGAAAGGCACAAATTTAGAGGTGAATGCTGTTCAGTCAATGGTTTGGAGCAGTAAAGGGATATGTTTGTTTTGGGTCCCAGTATAGAGAGGCTCCATGTCAGCACAGGCTTAGGACTGTCCCAAGCATGTTTGTCTCTTTAAAGAACTGAGGTGATCTATTGGATGAAATAGCATTTGGGAATCCAAAGCAAATGAAGCGAGTCCTTGACTTGACACAGAATGCTAACGGCTAACGTTTGGGCACATTAGGTGGAGGTCAATTAGACATTATACTGTAGTATCAAGTAGGAAAACTCTTATTTTCTTGCTGATCTGTTCACCGTTGCTGGGAACAAAACAAATATTTTGTGACTTCACAAGAGGGAAAGGGAGAATACTGCTGAGTCATGTGTTGTGTCAAAACAAAAAACCCAGTTTGCTTGAGATTTCAGCTCTAAACAGCCTAATGTGTGTGAGAGAGTGAATGTGTGTGTGTGTGTGTGGGGGGCTGGTCTGTCTCCTGTCACTGGGATGTTTCTGCCCCATGTTCCTGTGTTGGGCAGACAGTCCCACAGCTGCAGAAGTGGTCAGCCAGAGTTGGCCCCTGAGCTCTGACGATGGATGGCACACACACACACACACACAGCCCCTGAGCTCTGACCATGGATGGCACACACACACACACACAGCCCCTGAGCTCTGACCATGGCAGGCACATCAAAGGTGGTTCAAGGAGGCCACAAAATGGACTGCGCCTGGTCCCCGGCCGCAATGTCACTCAGCTTCTTGGCTTTCAACTTGGGTTTCAAAACAGCCTCTGGTGATACACGTCTCTTTGTCCCCCTGCACACACGGCTCACTGTGCCACAACTGACGTGAGATTTCATCTGACACTCGGTGTGCGATTTTTCCCCACAAATGTGTTGTTGGTTGGAGTTCAACTTTTCCATCATTATGTCTTTTTAAGCTCAGTGGTTGGAACAGCAACCTTATTTATTTACTTACTTACTTATTCCTGACAGAAGTGGAATAAGTCCTTGTAGACAAGATAGTAAGCTAGTCAGCCATGCCAGCAGTTGCTCTTCATTTTGGAGTCTCAGGACATGGCTCAGGGTTGCTTACTGGTTCTTATTGGTTCCTCTCAGCTTCTCCAAGGCTTGTAGACAATGTTGTGTGTTGGACTGCACTCTTCCCTTCAGAAGCTACTGTAGGCTTCTCTGGGACATTAACCATGTTTGTCTTTTTAGACAAAGAAACAGTGTGTGGGTTAATACAAGGGAGTGACTGGGAGAAATCACTGTAGGCACTGTAGGTTGTGTTTCAGGATCACAGTAGTCCTTGGAGCCTCCGCCATTTTCGATTTCCCATTCCAACATGGCTGCGCTATGGGACAGGACGGGCTCTAGCTGAGCTGCTGTTTGTCTGCTGCCAAGTGCAGTCAGGGCTGGAGATTTAAATATCTCAGTGATGTCACAACACTGCCTCTGCCCAAATGTAGAGGTCGCAGTGGGGTACGTCTCTACTTTTGGGAACATAACAAGCACAAACACCGCCCAGTACCTCGCCTCTCAACTGGGCCTCACCACACACACACACACACACATATTTTCAGGATGCAACTATACAAATGTACATCTACTCATTCTTACCTTAAAAATAAAAACTTAAAAAAATAAAACTTAAAGTCAAAATGTTTCTACAGTACATCATATTGTCATATGAATACATGCCTGCAGGCTTCATTTAAATCTTGTTCTGTGTATGATTGCGCTGTTGCAGGTGTGCATAGGTTACCTAGCAGTATTGTAGTATAAAAATTATTTTTAAAAGTGTTTATAATATAATATAGTATAACCATATTTGACAGGTCTACTAAACTTCAAATTCCTGTCAACAAATGTGTGTGTTATGTGTCGGATATCTCCATGTCCTCTACTCAAACTTGTCAAGTGTGTGACGTCATTCAGAGCTTCCTAGAGGGAGACTTCCGTGACCAGTGAAACAGGAGAGAGGCGCACACACACAGTGAAGAGTGTTTCTGCTCTTCTCAGCCTTGGCTGCTCATCCATAATGCATCCCAGGTGTAGCACTCAGGGCTATTTGTTCATCACAACATGTAAATGACCAACAGAGGCCCCCTTGGAGTTTACACATGTAAATGACCAACAGAGGCCCCCCCGGGGCCCGGAGTTTACACATGTAAATGACCAACTGAGGCCCCCGGGGCCCGGAGTTTACACATGTAAATGACCAACTGTGGCCCCCCGGGGCCTGGAGTTTACATATGTAAATGACCAATGGAGGCCCCCTTGGAGTTTACACATGTAAGTGACCAACAGAGGCCCCCCGGGGCCCAGAGTTTACACATGTAAATGACCAACAGAGGCCCCCCGGGGCCCAGAGTTTACACATGTAAATGACCAACTGAGGCCCCCTGGGGCCCGGAGTTTACACATGTAAATGACCAACTGAGGCCCCCCGGGGCCCGGAGTTTACACATGTAAATGACCAACTGAGGCCCCCCGGGGCCCGGAGTTTACACATGTAAATGACCAATGGAGGCCCCCTTTGAGTTTACACATGTAAATGACCAATGGAGGCCCCCTTTGAGTTTACACATGTAAATGACCAATGGAGGCCCCCTTTGAGTTTACACATGTAAATGACCAATGGAGGCCCCCTTTGAGTTTACACATGTAAATGACCAATGGAGGCCCCCTTTGAGTTTACACATGTAAATGACCAATGGAGGCCCCCTTTGAGTTTACACATGTAAATGACCAACTGAGGCCCCCTTTGAGTTTACACATGTAAATGACCAATGGAGGCCCCCTTTGAGTTTACACATGTAAATGACCAATGGAGGCCCCCTTTGAGTTTACACATGTAAATGACCAACTGAGGCCCCCCGGGGCCTGGAGTTTACACATGTAAATGACCAATGGAGGCCCCCTTTGAGTTTACACATGTAAATGACCAATGGAGGCCCCCTTTGAGTTTACACATGTAAATGACCAACTGAGGGGCCCGGAGTTTACACACCGGCGGCACACACCAGCATGCCACTGCCTTACTTTTGCAATGACAACCATTGTGCAGAGACCATTAACTTTTAGAGACCATTAACTTTTAACCCATCTGTCTATAGTACGACCACACACAGCCCAGTGCCTTAATCCATCCATCTATAGTACGACCAGACACGGCCCAGTGCCTTAACCCATCTGTCTATAGTACGACCAGACATGAACAGTACCTTAACCCATCTGTCTATAGTACGACCAGACACAGCCCAGTGCCTTAATCCATCCATCTATAGTACGACCAGACATGAACAGTACCTTAACCCATCTGTCTATAGTACGACCAGACACGGCCCAGGGCCTTAACCCATCTGTCTATAGTACGACCAGACACAGCCCAGTGCCTTAATCCATCCATCTATAGTACGACCAGACACGGCCCAGGGCCTTAACCCATCTGTCTATAGTACGACCAGACACAGCCCAGGGCCTTAACCCATCTCTCTATAGTACGACCAGACACAGCCCAGGGCCTTAACCCATCTGTCTATAGTACGACCAGACAAGAACAGTACCTTAACCCATCTGTCTATAGTACGACCAGACACAGCCCAGTGCCTTAATCCATCCATCTATAGTACGACCAGACACGGCCCAGTGCCTTAACCCATCTGTCTATAGTACGACCAGACATGAACAGTACCTTAACCCATCTGTCTATAGTACGACCAGACACAGCCCAGTGCCTTAACCCATCTGTCTATAGTACGACCAGACATGAACAGTACCTTAACCCATCTGTCTATAGTACGACCAGACACAGCCCAGGGCCTTAACCCATCTGTCTATAGTACGACCAGACACAGCCCAGGGCCTTAACCCATCTCTCTATAGTACGACCAGACACAGCCCAGGGCCTTAACCCATCTGTCTATAGTACGACCAGACACAGCCCAGGGCCTTAACCCATCTGTCTATAGTACGACCAGACACAGCCCAGTGCCTTAATCCATCCATCTATAGTACGACCAGACATGAAATAAAATGACATTCAAACTATTCATCATTTTCTAATTATCACAGTCCTTTGTTCACTGGTATTAATTAAATGTAACATTTAATTAATAAGAAGTTAATGATGAGCATATGAATGTACCATATAGACAGTCAAAAAGGATAGGAAGTAAAGGAAGTAAAAAAAAAAATGTCTGAAAACTGTGTAGCACAGAAATACTCAACGTTGATTGTATTAATGTGATTGTATTAAACTGTGTAGCACAGAAGTACTCAAAGGTAATTGTATTAATGTGATTGTATTAAACTGTGTAGCACAGAAGTACTCAAAGGTGATTGTATTAATGTGATTCTATTAAACTGTGTTGCACAGAAGTACTCAATGGTGATTGTATTAATCACAGAGCAAATATTCCCACAACTTGAAATGACTGTACTGGAGTCATAAGGCATTTACATGCACCTTTGTGGTCCCACTGTCAGCTATAGGATTCCTTTACTATTTCACTGCCCATCATGACTTTACCTCCATGGGTTAGAGGGTTAAGAGAGAATCCTGCAGCTGATCCCAGGCCAGATCTGGCCCAAAGCTCCGCTGGAATTGTGTCTCAGACTGACACTTGTATGGGTACTAGGACTGGTATAACATCATGCTGCACAGTCCAGCCCGAGGCTCAAATCCACAACCTCACAGCAACCTCAGATCAGAAGATGAGTACCCAGGCCAGTCGACCAAAAATCCCAGGCTTTCAGTGAACTGACTCAGAGGCTTTTGGGATGTTGGGAGGAAGGTTTACTAGCGTCCCACACGCGCTGCTAAGCTAGCTGCCATCCGTTACTCTGGCACTGGGACTGGGACTGGAACAACATGTCTGGTCCTCAGGCTAGGACAGAGGCTAGGACAGAGGCTAGGACAGAGACTAGGACAGAGGCTAGGACAGAGGCTAGGACAGAGGCTAGGATAGAGGCTAGGACAGAGACTAGGACAGAGACTAGGACAGAGGCTAGGACAGAGACTAGGACAGAGGCTAGGACAGAGGCTAGGACAGAGACTAGGACAGAGGCTAGGACAGAGACTAGGACAGAGGCTAGGATAGAGGCTAGGACAGAGACTAGGATAGAGGCTAGGACAGAGACTAGGACAGAGGCTAGGACAGAGGCTAGGTCAGAGGCTAGGACAGAGACTAGGACAGAGGCTAGGACAGAGGCTAGGACAGAGACTAGGACAGAGGCTAGGACAGAGACTAGGACAGAGGCTGGGACTGCGTGCCTGTGTGGTACCACACAGTATCATATCCCATCACTGGAATTGCTGACATAGTTCTCACACATGGAGCTGAGACCCTTAATGAACAGATGTCACACAGGACAGGCCTTAGCACGCTGACAGAAAATCATAAGAACATCAAGTCAAATCTCGGACCTGCTACCTCTGGCAGCAGATTTCTTTTAGTGTATTGTGTACACAAACACACATACATACACACACACACACACACACACACTCAGGGAAAGTTAATGTTACCCGTCCATACGCATGCATTTAGCCATGGGAACCCCACACATGAAAAACATGATCCATGATTGTTTTTGTTGTTTATGTTGATTATATTCATATCTATTGTCAGAGGATCCAAATGAGCACACTGCACAAGCCCATAGACTGAACACAGAGGTGGTGAGGAGATCCATACTTAATCTAGTAGTGTAGCTTGAGCCCAGACAGTACAAACTGGTCTCATCTAATGCATGAGCCCATATCAGGCCAGAACAAGTTCATCTCTCAGAGGCTTCGCTGTTAGATCAGAACACCAGTTTTGGTTCGCAGGCCTGGGACACCAGAGGAATGAGCTCGGGCTGGATAACGCACTGACTCAGCAGATGTAATACTGCAGAACCACCACTACTGTGCGCTGTAGAGCCATGAAATGTCATGCCCAGTCTGTCGGTGTAGTTCAGTGATGTTTCATGCAGAGTTTGGGGCTGTCAGTGTTTTTTGTTTGTTTGATGGAGAAGAAATCATAATGTGCATAAAATGCATAAAGTACACATACACACAAGCATATGACACCTGTACCACATCATAGCAACACAAACATGCAGTGCAGGACACACACACACACACACACACACACACACACACACACCAGCTACCCACACTAGCACATGCACAAACCTGTACCTGTACCTGCATAAACCAGGATGTTTCTAGAAATGTCATTCTTATTTTTCTCCCGTTGTCCGGTAGGTGCCGTGACAAGAAGCCTGGAAGCTAAAAATAAGCGAAACCGATGTAACAGTGAAACGCCAGGGGTATCGAAAAAGGATCTGAACTGAACGTGAAGAGAGAAGGACACACGCAAGTGATATTGGTGAGCTTTCCAACCCGACCCCAACAGCTAATGTCTCACAATGGTTAAAATACTTACTGCATGCGCACACCTACTACACCCGCCAGAGACTTCATCTAGAGCCCGTGAATAACAGCCAAACCATCCAAGAACAAACTTGTAGCCTAGATTTTGAAATAGGGGTGGCAAAACATTCAGACATTGAAAAGTCCACATCCTCAGATAAAAAAAAAGCTGCAACAGACGCCATTCTGTTATAAATTGTAGATTGAGCTCTGAAATTCTATTAACTTTTAGAAAGATTTGAACAAACGAGTCCCTTGACGTTCGATTTTAAAAAGCCAAATTTGGCCTTCACTTTGGTAGGGAATTACTCAAATTGTTTTTTTATCATTCTTATTATTATTCTTTTATTTTATTTTTCCTGGCTAGCTGGCTAGACTTTTATTTCATGTTTGACGCAGCAGTTATCTAAGTTGATAAAACCTCTTAGGCTGTGTAACAGGCAAATGTGTTGACATACAAGAGCTACACAGCACACAGGACGCAGCATATGCTACCAGTGGAGAATGAGTTTGGGCGTTGTGAAGCTTCATGCCCTGTCCGCTTCAGTTCTCGGTCCTGCCTCGATTGAGTCCGCCCCCTTCCAGTGTGAAAATGACTCTCCCACTCACTCACTCAGCTTGGATAGTGGTGTGACTACGCCACACTGCCCGGGACCGTGTCTCTGAAAACTAGAGAAGTGCCGAACCGTACGCACAGGATAGTTACCGGGCCCATCCCACACCCTTCGCCGAGTCGAACCGCCGAAGTCACGAGCGGGCGTTCAGCCGAAGATTGCAATCATTGTCACCTCCATAGTCGTGAGTTAAAGTGTTAATTTACTCGAATTACAGTTGGTTACCTACGAGTGCGTCTGTGGGTGCTTTGGATTATAAAAAGTGGGTCCTTTACGCGTGAGAAGTGTCCACCGCTGCCAATTTTGGGGGACACGAAAAGCCCTTCGCAGTCATTGCGCCTCGGGGGACTGAGCACTGAAGTCTTATGAAGTAAGCAAAGCGCTGTTATTACAGTCTATTTGTGTGATTGCGAAACGACTTGAACGACTTGAATTAGCAACAGTAGTAAGTGTAACTATAAGTTAGTCTATTTGAAACAGCCAGGATGTGATTTTTTTCTCAAATTTTGGGACCCATTTAATGGGCGAACCACAATCCTTGCGAATTTTGGAAATTTAGGGAATCACTAAATCCTTTTACAGCATGCGTCTCCCTGTCAGTGTTCCATCAAAGTATACAACAGAGCATGTTGTAATAGGATCCCAAACTTCAAATTTCATAACGTACCGTTTGGTGCTTTGGATGAGATCACTTTTTATGTGACAACGGCTATTTGAAACCATAGCCGTTCTGTCACCTAATAATGGCTATGGGTACATTGTTAACAGATAATAGGGTTCGCCTTGAACACATAAATTAACTATTTTACTGCCGTGAAACCATTAAGCTCTCAACAAGATAACCTGACGGAATGACACTCTTTCACTAATTCAGCCCGTGGCTATCCAGGGACCATTAACAGCCCGGCCGCTCTGAATAGACAGCCTTGGGCCGTTTTCCTCCCGTGAAGTTTCACACACTGGATTGTTGCTCACGCACTGTAAACGTGTGTTTGTGAAGTGTGTAATAACTGTTATAGTGTAGCGATGTTCGCATATATTTTTAATCTGTAGACTGTTAATCTGTACAAAGCTGCTGGAGAGTATATAATTAACTGCTCAGAAAGGGGTATTCCATGACGTTACTGTCAGCAAAGATCTGAATTCTCTAGAATTGAACGTGGAGAGATTTAGCCAATGTGTTAGTCTGTAATGGCTTGTGATTGATTTGACAAAGTCAGAGACTTAGTGGACCCCAAAACTGCCTGAAAGGCAGAAGCAGTAGTTTCATGCTTTGGTCTGTGCTGTATTTGATTATATGCTAGGAATTTGTGGGAATGTGTGTCACATCACAGGCCGTCCCGTCCCCTGTAAACAGCGAGGGCAGGAGACAAGATAGGCTGTGAGTGTGTGTGTCTGTGAGCGAGAGAGAAAGAGAGAGAGGTGACTACTGCATCATAGAGTTCATAACAGGAGACACTTTGGCTAGTGACACAACATAGAACAGTACCTCAGCTTGTATGTGTGGACAATGTGGTTTCGGACCTCCATTGTTTCAGCTATGAATTTACATTAGGGGTTGCAAACATAAAGGTTAACCTTTCCAAAGGCAATTTAACAATAAAAATAAAGAGGCATTTCTCAACAGCCATATCAAATTATGTTTGGTCTGTTGTTGTATACCCTGCAGAATAAACCTTTTTTCCATTTTAACATTTAGTTTTACATAGAGAGTTAACATAATGTTTTTTTTTTTTTACATAGAGAGTTAACATAATGTTGCTCAACAAGCAATTTTGGTTTTGATCTGTGTACACTGGTGTTTAAATGCTTATATTTAGGCCTCAAATGAGACCTTTAGTTTTCAAATCCAGCTTCCTGTCTCTGTCTATAGCACTTCACCCCCCCCCCCCCCTCTTTCACTCTCTCTCCCTCTCTCTCCCTCCCTCTCTTTCTTTCTCCCTCTCTCTCTCTCTCTCTCTCTCTATTCCTCTCTCTACCTCTTCCTCTCTACCTTTTTCTCTCTCCCTCTCTCTCCCTCCCTCTCTTTCTTTCTCCCTCTCTCTCTCTCTATTCCTCTCTCTACCTCTTCCTCTCTACCTTTTTCTCTCTCCCTCTCTCTCCCTACCTCTCTTTCTTTCTCCCTCTCTCTCTCTCTCTCTCTCTCTCTCTCTCTCTATTCCTCTCTCTACCTCTTCCTCTCTACCTTTTTCTCTCTCCCTCTCTCTCCCTTTCTCTCTCTATTCCTCTCTCTACCTCTTCCTCTCTACCTTTTTCTCTCTCCCTTTCTCTCTCTCTATTCCTCTCTCTACCTCTTCCTCTCTACCTTTCTCTCTCTCTCTCTCTCTCTCTCTCTCTCTCCCTCTCTCCCTTTCTCTCTCTCTCTCTCTCTTGGATGTAATATTCATGGCCAGTGCTTGTTGTCTCCACTCTCAGTCTAAGTGGACAGGTCAGAGCAAAGCCATAGTGCTTGCATCTAACCCCAGTGTGAGTGTGTGTGTGTGTGTGTGTGTGTGTGTGTGTGTGTGTGTGTGCATGCACAGAGCAGACTCGGTAGTGTTTCAATCTTACAGTGTCAAGTTTGGCACTGAAGAACTCAAATCGGTTTCTCTTCCCTCAGAGTTTGTCAGGGCTCCAGTGCAGGAAATCAGTGCATCAGTGCAGGAAAAACGTTTGAGTGTGTGTGTGTGTGTGTGTGTGTGTGTGTGTGTGTGTGTGTGTGTGAGAGAGCTTGCGTCAGGCAAGGAGTGCTTCAGTAAAACATCAGTAAGAACACATCCACATCTAGCTCTCTCTTATTCAGCCTCTTCCTAAACAGCTCACTGGTTTTTATCTTGTCTGGAAAACATTTGTTCTGTTTTTCTGAAAGGTTGGAAGTATTCATAAGCGTGTTTTGGATCAGAATAGATCTCTCTTTCATGTTTACATATGCACACAAATTCGGTTATAGAACTTTTTATGTGAAGTGGTGGTGCATATTTGTGTGTGTGTGTGTGTGTGTGTGTAAGAGAGAGAGAGAGAGAGACAGTGAGATACTGAAAGGGAGACAGAGAAATGACAGTGTGTGTGTGTGTGTGCGTGTTTGTGTGTGAAATTGGGAGACACAGAGGAGTGGATGGGTGGTCCACACACGCACACACACACACACACACACACACACACTTCCATGACTCCCATTGGGATCCACAATTAGACAGCAGGCTGCCCAACAGATGTCTCTCCATAGGCTTCCACATCTGCCATAGCATGGAGTCAGTCTGTACACATACACACACACACACACACACACACACACACACACAGAGAGCACTGGCCCAGTGTCTCTCTCTCTTTCTCTCTCTCTCTGTACACACACACACAGAGACACCAGATCACTGGCCCAGTCTCTCTCTCTCTCTCTGTACACACACACACACACACACACACACACACACACAGACACCAGATCACTTGCCCAGTGTGTCTCTCTCTCTCTCTCTCTGTACACACACACACACACACAGACACCAGATCACTGGCCCAGTGTCTCTCTCTCTCTCTCTCTCTCTGTACACACACACACACACACACACACACACACACACACAGTCACCAGAGCTCTGTCCCAGTCTCTCTCTCTCTCTCTGTACACACACACACACACACACACACACACACACACACACACAGACACCAGATCACTGGCCCAGTGTCTCTCTCTCTCTCTCTCTGTACACACACACACACACACAGACACCAGAGCACTGGCCCAGTGTCTCTCTCTCTCTCTCTCTCTCTCTGTACACACACACACACACACACACACAGACACCAGATCACTGGCCCAGTGTCTCTCTCTCTCTCTCTCTCTCTCTGTACATACACACACACACACACACACAGACACCAGAGCACTGGCCCAGTCTCTCTCTCTCTCTCTCTCTCTGTACACAAACACACACACACACAGACACCAGAGCACTGGCCCAGTCTCTCTCTCTCTCTCTCTTTCTCTCTCTCTCTGTACACACACACACACACAGACACCAGAGCACTGGTCCAGTCTCTCTCTCTCTCTCTCATTCTCTCTTTCTCTCTGTGGCCAGTTTCTCTCTGTCTCTGTCTGTCTTTCTTTCTCTTTCTCTCTCTGTCTCTCTGTCTTTCTCCCCCTCCCGTACCCCAGTGACCAGGCTGAGAGGGTAGCCCTGTCTCATCAGTCAGGTGAGCCAAAGACCTGACTCTGGATTCAGAAGGTCTGGTTGCCTGATGTTTTGTTGCAATCCTGTGATTCGGCTTTATGGAGTTTACATTTGCAAACATGTCATCCATCGGCCTCTACAACATGCCCTCCCTGTTTCCATATGTGATCACCTGGGACGCTGTTTCCATATGTGATCACCTGGGACGCTGTTTCCATACGTGATCACCTGGGACGCTGTTTCCATACGTGATCACCTGGGACGCTGTTTCCATATGTGATCACCTGGGACGCTGTTTCCTGATCTTCCCTTGCACCTTGTACCGAGAGGCCTGATGTTGGGCGACTCTGGACCGCACGTGGGCCAGAGGCGGCAGCCGTGGGCACAGTCCTTCCTGCAGAGTACAGGTTTAGCTCGGAGATATTCATCTCCGCTGGCATTTGGTCAAATTCAATTTGTTTCTGTCACAGGGCTAAAATAGTCACTTCACCATGTTACATCCTACAGAGCAGAAGCCTCACACATTGGACTCTTTGTATGGGGGCTGTTAATCAAGAAACAGCCCCCCCCCAACACACACACACACACACACACACACACACCTACGCTTGCATTAAGTAGGATATTTTTAGCAAATCATGTGTTTGTCATTTAGGATGAAGTGAAACACGAGCAATTTGGAAAAACAAGAAATCTGGAATTTTCTTTTCCAGTCCAGAAGGTGTAGTGTCACTGACTAGCACACTGGTTTGGTGGACACACACACCACCAGATGCACACTCACAATAGTCCACCTTGTGGCCCTCGTTTGACATTCACTAATTGAGTTTATTAAAAGCTCCCTGGTACTGAATTGGGCGCTTAGAGGGCCCACTACACAGCAGACACCTCCACAACACAAGATGCCCCTCTGAGAGCTTGAATTTGAGAATGAGCTGTGTGTGAAGAGGTGTGTGTATGTGTGTGTGTGTGTGTGTGTGTGTATTTATGTGTGTGTGAAGAGGTGTGTGTGTGTGTGCATGCTTCTTTGAGAGCTAGAACAAACTTGGCCCCTCAAATGTGCATGTGTGTGTGTGTGTGTGTGTATCTGCCCCTCAGATGTGTAAGCTGTGTGAAGGGCAGGGCTGTCAAATGTTAAGATTCTTCTTAAACAAAAGTGTGTCTAAAGCTCAGTGGGCAGAACGGCACACACATCAAAAGCTGGTTTGCAATTTGACAGCCACAGCGAGTCCTGTCGTGTGTGTGTGTGTATGTGTATGTTTGTGTGCTTTTCTGTCTTCAAGTACCTGTCTGAAAACAATCCCAAACTGTGTTTTTGTCACTCAGTCATTCTCATGTTTTACTTCTGTAGTTTAATCCAGCCTGGCAGTCGCTGGCAGAGGAGTCTGCTGAGTCATGATTCTGGCTTCACACACGCTCTAGGAGTTGCCTCTGCACTGGCTAGTCCTCCGATTAGCGCTGCTAGGCTCTGGCCCGACGCTTGTAGCCCAGGAGAGAGTTCCCAAGTTGGGCTTGGGGGGTGGGAGTGGCCCAGTCAGGGTCTGCGGACACAGAGGACGGCAAGTAAGACAATCTCTTAATGGGTCCGAAAAATAGCTTTTCTCCCACGAATGGTGCGCTGCTCACTAACCACAAACACCTATCAGGTGGCTCACAGAATCACTGCTCCCACAAACAGGTTTGTGATGAAGCCTGAGGAGAGTCTCTCTCTGTAGTTTAGTGGAGGTGTGTGTGTGTGTGTCCATCTCTCTGTGGTTTAGTGGAGGTGTGTGTGTCCAGCTCTCTGTAGTTTAGTGGAGGTGAGTGTGTGTGTCCATCTCTCTGTGGTTTAGTGGAGGTGTGTGTGTGTGTCCATCTCTCTGTGGTTTAGTGGAGGTGTGTGTGCGTGTGTGTGTGTGTGTCCAGCTCTCTGTAGTTTAGTGGAGGTGTGTGTGTGTGTGTGTGTGTCCATCTCTCTGTGGTTTAGTGGAGGTGTGTGTGTGTGTGTGTGTCCATCTCTCTGTAGCTTAGTGGAGGTGTGTGTGTCCAGCTCTCTGTAGTTTAGTGGAGGTGTGTGTGTCCAGCTCTCTGTGGTTTAGTGGAGGTGTGTGTGTGTGTCCATCTCTCTGTGGTTTAGTGGAGGTGTGTGTGCGTGTGTGTGTGTGTGTCCAGCTCTCTGTAGTTTAGTGGAGGTGTGTGTGTGTGTGTGTGTGTGTGTGTGTGTGTCCATCTCTCTGTGGTTTAGTGGAGGTGTGTGTGTGTGTGTGTGTGCCCATCTCTTTGTAGCTTAGTGGAGGTGTGTGTGTCCATCTCTCTGTAGTTTAGTGGAGGTGTGTGTGTCCATCACTCTGTAATTTAGTGGAGGTGTGTGTGTGTGTCCATCTCTCTGTGGTTTATTGGAAGTGTGTGTGTGTGTGTGTCCATCTCTCTGTAGCTTATTGGAGGTGTGTGTCCATCTTTCTGTAGCTTAGTGGAGGTGTGTGTGTGTCCAGCTCTCTGTAGCTTAGTGGAGGTGTGTGTGTCCATCTCTCTGTAGCTTAGTGGAGGCGTGTGTGTGTGTGTGTGTGTGTCCATCTCTCTGTAGCTTAGTGGAGGTGTGTGTGTGTGTGTGTGTGTCCATCTCTCTGTAGTTTAGTGGAGGTATGTGTGTCCAGCTCTCTGTAGTTTAGTGGAGGTGTGTGTGTGTGTGTGTGTGTGTGTGTGTGCCCAGCTCTCTGTAGCTTAGTGGAGGTGTGTGTGTCCAGCTCTCTGTAGCTTAGTGGAGGTGTGTGTGTGTGTGTGTGTGTGTCCATCTCTGTCGCTGTGAAGGAGTACAGTGAAAAAAGTACATTATTTTATGTGAGGGAAGTGCTCAGTGCTGGGGGATGTGTGTGTGTAGAGGGTGCGTGTGTGTGTGTGTGTAGAGGAGCAGCACTCAGTGTTGGGGGATGTGTGTCTGTAGAGGAGCTGTGATGTCACTTCCTGTCCCAGGCCAGGCCACTCTCCTCTCTCACACTGAGAGGAAACAGACTCTCTCTTTCCCTCTCTCTCTCTCTCTTTCCACCCCCCCCTTTTTTTTCTGTCTCAATGCCCTCCGTGTCTCACATGCATGCACATGCGCACACACACACACACACACACACACCAGCAAGCAGTTTCACAGGACTGGATCAGTCAAGAAACCGTTCTGAACACTCTGAAAAGAGAAGCTCCTTCATTTTTGAATATAGCTGCAGTCACAAAAAGACATACACACACACACTCTCTCACACACACAGCTGTATGGATCTGTTTTTCCACTTAACATATTTGATCTGTCTTTATGCAGTGGTTAAATGTGCAAGTATATATCTGATCAGAGATCAACTATGTTGTGTGTATGTGAATGTGTGTGTGTGTGTGTGTGTGTGAACACACAGACATGCTCACTTACTGAGCAGGTGCAGTTGATTGCGGAAATAAGTGGTTTTGTTTTATGTAGTTTACCCCAGTATTGAGTGTAAATTAGTAGTAGTTTGCAGTTACTGAGAAACCAATTACACACACAGAGGTCAACAGACACACACACACACACACACATACATCTACTTACATAGAAATGGAGGTCAACACACACACACACACACACACATACTTCTACTTACATAGAAATGGAGGTCAACACACACACACACACACACACACTCACACACACACACAAATGTGCGAGAACTGGTGGAAAGTGGAACAGCCTGTTGGTCTGTTTTTTCCCTGGGGTCCCTAGGAATGAACTCAGCCTGTTGGTCTGCACATCTCTCTATCTCTCTCTCACACACACACACACACACAGAGTCACACAAACATACTCATGCATGCACCACTACACACAAAACAGAGTTCTGACATACAGTTCACACACACACAGACACACACACACACAGAGTCACACAAACATACCCATGCATGCACCACTACACACAAAACAGAGTTCTGACATACAGTTCACACACACACACACAGACACACACACACACAGAGTCACACAAACATACCCATGCATGCACCACTACACACAAAACAGAGTTCTGACATACAGTTCACACACACACACACAGACACACACACACACAGAGTCACACAAACATACCCATGCATGCACCACTGCACACAAAACAGAGTTCTGACATAAGGTTCACACACACACATGCACACACACACACATCCACACACAGCCTCTTCCATGACTGACTGTATGTTGTGCAGTAAAGAAGCTATCTGCTCATTCAGTCATGCTATTTTTAAAATTCAGTCAGTCACTTTGTTCTTTGAATTCATTCCTTCACTTCATCCTTAAAGTAGGAGGGCAGCTTGATTAATTATAATGTAATTATAATTATAATTAATTATTATTATACATCCATCAAGATTCATGAAACTCAGGCAGGTTATTTTTATGTGTCCCAAGAGTCAGACAAAAACACAAGCAAATAGATAACATCACAAACACCTCCTTGAGACAGAGGTAACGAGACACCAGGCTTTAAAGCATGCACATACACACACACACACATATACACATACACACACATATGCTACATGGTCTCTAAATATAGCTTATCACTGTCCTTGGCCTCTGCCTACTTGAAAGACGCATCCTGTTGTGTCCACCATGCTTGTGTAGAGATGTTTGGTTCTTCCCTGAGGAATGTGTGTGTATGTGCGTGTAACATCACTAATCAAAAAGGCAGAAATGGGGATTTCTGCCGGTAATCTTACATGTAATCTGATGTAATTTTATGTCATTTTCAAGTTAGAGATTATTTGTATTTAACTGCACCTTTGCACACTACTTTTATGTGCTTTATTTGGTCCGTTTGACACAGTTGTGTTTGTTTGTTTGTTACATGTTGTAGCAGTTGTGTCAATATGTAATATATGTGAAAACTGTGTGTGTGTGTGTGTGAATTTGTGTGTGTGTGTGTGTGTCTGTAGGCAATGTGTGACTAATATGTGCTAAATGATCTCATGTGGTTTCTAGTATTGCAATGACTGTCTAGTTTCAGTGGCTGCAGTGCAGTGGGAGCAGTGGTGGGGACTGAGGTGCTGAGGCTGCCCTTGACTGCCATTGCAGCTGTGACACTTCTGCTTATCCTCAGGAAGCCATGCAAACCAGAGGCTAATGGTACTGCTGCTAGTGCTGATAGAGTCGCTAAGGCTAACACTGAGGTGAGCGCTAAGACTCACGCTGCATCAGATGCTAACGCTGAGGTGAATGCTAAGACTCACGCTGCATCAGATGCTAACACTGAGGTGAATGCTAAGACTCACGCTGCATCAGATGCTAACACTGAGGTGAATGCTAAGACTCACGCTGCATCAGATGCTAACACTGAGGTGAATGCTAAGACTCACGCTGCATCAGATGCTAACACTGAGGTGAATGCTAAGACTCACGCTGCATCAGATGCTAACACTGAGGTGAATGCTAAGACTCACGCTGCATCAGATGCTAACACTGAGGTGAGCGCTACGACTGATGCTGCTTCGGATGCTGCTGAATTCACCTGCTACGCTAATGCTAAGATGTGCTAGCGCTGTAACCTGCGTCGTCCTACATGGTTCCAGCCTGCCCTGGCCCAGTCTCAAGCCCCGCACAGCTCACAGCACCACAGCATCACTGCTGCTAGACGGGCCCAAGGAGCTGTGTGACGAACGTCACGTGCCTTTTCATCACCCCGGCCTAAAAGCTGAAGACAAGATGAAAAAAGCACTACAAAGGCAGTGACTGACATGTTGAGATGTGCCTTGGACAATCTCTCTCTCTCTCCCTTCCACTCATTTTTTTTTATCTACCTCTGTGTTCTCTCTATCCATCTCTGTCCTCAGGCAGGTGCCGGATGCCACTGAGCTCTGCTGGTGTAATTAGGACACAGAAAGTTACACTGGCCCCCTTTCCAAACATACACTTCACAGAAAAAACATCAAATTACACCAACTTTCCTCCTCGCTTTAGTACAGAGGGAACTCCTAGAACGCATCTTCCCTTTAACAGAGGGAGAGAATCTAGAATTTAACAGCTTTCCTTTAACAGAGGGAGAGAATCTAGAACGCATCTATGCTTTAGTACAAAGGGAACTTCCCTTTAACAGAGAACACATGTTAGCTTTTTGTGATGAATGGAACTGGTCTTTTGTGTGATGCACTACAGGTCAGCTCAGTTCAGAGCAGATAGGTAGAACCATGACAGAACCAACCATACACACTATAGTTCAACTTTGAGAACTAAACAGCTGGTCTGTGCTGTGTGTGTGTGGAGCTAGCAGGGTCAGTGCTGTGTGTGTGTGTCAGTGCTGTGTGTGTGGAGCTAGCAGGATCGGTGCTGTGTGTGTCAGTGCTGTGTGTGTGTGTGTTTCTGTAGGGGTCAGTGCTGTGTGTGTGTGTTTCTGTAGGGGTCAGTGCTGTGTGTGTTTGTGTGTGCGTGTGTGTGAGGAGTTGGAAGGCAGTGTCTTGTGAGAGACGATGGGCAGTAGCTGGAGAACAGAGTGTGTGTGGGGCGGGGGGGGTGGAAAGGAAGTTGGGTGGGGGGATTAGACAGTGGAGAACGACTAGAGAAGGGGGGTGGAGGGAATTTGTGTAGAGGCAGAGGAAAAGACAGTAGATAGCAACTGAAGAGATGTGTGTGTGTGTGTGTGTGTGTGTGTGTGTGTGTGTTTCGGGCGGGAGTAATGTTGGGGTGAGGAGAACGACAGTAGAGCAGAGAAATGGGAGGTAAGGGCATGGGAGTGTGTGTGTGTGTGTGGGGGGGGGGTCAGGGCATGGGAATGTAGCGGCTGCCTGGGAACTGCTCTCCTTCTGCTGTGCGGTTAGCATACCACACATCTCTGTGTGTTTCTCTCTCTCTCACACACACACACACACACACACACACACTTTGTTTTGTCACTCCTATATCTGTTTCACTTTCCCTATCTTGATCACTCTCTCTCTTTTCTCACTCCCCCCATCTCTCTCTATCTCTTACTGTAACTCTGCATCGTTCACATCGTAACACACTCTCTCTCTTTCTCTCCCTCATTCTGTGTCTTTCTCCTTCTTTCTCTCCCTCACTCTCTGTCTTTATTTCTGCCTTGGTCTCTCTCCTTCTCTCTCTCTCTCTCTCCTTCTCCCTCCACTGATAACACACACTCGTGTTTCCTATATCCTTTTTGGCCAGTCCTGGTGGGTCGAGCCGAGCGGAGCAGCCAATGGGTGGGCTGGGAGCTGCCTGCTGTCCCCATTCCGGCTCTGATTGATACAGTTTCTTGGCTGGCAGTGCTGTGAGCTGCGACTGCTCTCCCCTGACGGACACACACACACACACACATACACACACACACAGAGACAGCGCTGGAGCCATGAAGTGCTGGGTGCTAGGCTAGCCATGGAGACAAACTAGGTTAGCTGGATGCCATGCTTGCGTGCCGGAGCAGTGTGTGCCTGTGTTCCCTGTGTGTCTCAGAAAGGAACAACTAAACTAATAAAAGCCTAAATGACTTGTTAATGGGAAGCCTGTTAAGCCAAGCTAATCTCTTAAACAGGCATTAATGCCACAGAAAACACTCTTTGTTACGTCAAATCACAGAAGAATGCAAAGCAAAAATGAAAGGAAAAGAGCTTGATCTCTCCCTCACTCTCCCTCTCTGACGTCACAGTGTGGGATTACTTGCCAGTGACACTGTGTGTGTGTGTGTGATGTTTGACAAATGCAGAGTGGTGTCACTCCCCACATTGTGTGCTCTTCAGGGGTTGTTGTGGGGACTGTGTGTGTGTGTGTGTGTGTGTGTGTGTGTGTGTGTGTGTGTGTGTGTGTGTGTGTTGGGGGATGGAAGGAAGCACCTTTGGACATTTCATTGTCTGCCTTCTCTGACGTCTCTTCCTTTGCTTCCATGAGTACCTTGTCCGTGCATTTCCTGTCTCTTGTGTGTGTGTGTCTCTCGTGTGTGTGTGTGTGTCTCTCTTGTGTGTGTCTCTTGTGTGTGTGTCTCTCTCTCTTGTGTGTGTGTGTCTCGTGTGTGCCTGTGTGTCTCTTGTGTGTGTGCGTCTCTTTCGTGTGTGTGTGTCAGTGGTGTGAACCCACGGAAGTCTGTTTGTAAAGCCACATCGTCCCACTTAGACACCCTTAGACCTCCACAGACACACACACACACACACATGCACACACTGAAAAATCCACCCACACACTCCTCCAAACACTGTGCACCAGGCTCAATTCCACATCACAGAAGTCTGAGCACATCACACACCAAGGGCAGCTTCTTAAAGACATTCCCCCTCTGACAGAGTAACACACTGCAAACCCACCTGGTCAGTCACACACACACACACACACACACACACACACACACACACACACACACACACACTGCAAACCCACTGAGTCAGTCACACACACACACACACAAACACACTGCAAACCCACTGAGTCAGTCACACACACACACACACACACACACACACACACATACACACACACGCAGCAAACCCACTGGGTCAGTCACACACACACACACACACATACGCACACACACACCTGCAAACCCACTGGGTCAGTCATACACACACACACACACACACACACCTGCAAACCCACTGGGTCAGTCACAAGATTGTTGCATGGGTTTGGCACACACACTGACTCAGCTGTAGACCCCACCCTTCCCTCTGCCCCTCAGCCCAACCACTGGAAGAGACACGGCAGAGCGATTCATAATTAATAATCAAACTCAGTGCCTTGGAGGGCAGGCGGAGGGTAGAAGGGGGCAGGCGGAGGGTAGAAGGGGGCAGGCGGAGGGTAGAAGGGGGCAGGCTGAGGATAGAAGGGGGCAGGCTGAGGATAGAAGGGGGCAGGCTGAGGGTAGAAGGGGGCAGGCTGAGGGTAGAAGGAGGCAGGTGAACTGACACTGCAGTAAGTCCCCCCTCAGGAACCAGGAAACACCCAGCAGAACTCCCAGCATGCACTGCAACAAGTATGAACTTGCCCCAGCCGAGACTGGCTGGCATGGATGTTTGGAGTGCTCTCTCTCTCGCGCACACACACACACACACACACACACACACACACACACATATGGGTTCATGCCGACATATCACACACACACACACATGCGTTCACTCCGACATATCATCACACACACACACACACACACACACACACACACACACACACACACGTTCACTCCAACATATCATCACACACACTCGCACACACACGTTCACTCCGACATATCATCACACTCATCCAGGCCCAGAAGCAACCTTTGGCTCTCCATGTGACACACACACACACACACACACCTACACCTGCAGTCAAAACACACACCACCACTCTCTGTATCCACATATCTATCTGTCATGTGGAAACAGCACACACACACACAACCTCTCCTAATATGATACAAACAAATCATTGCATTTCCTGGAATATGAGAATCTTGCAGAGTTCTGTTGTTATGGATACTGAGTTATGACAAGAAAATAGATAAGGAGATATTCAGACAAAGGCACACACACACACATTT